>SJYQ01084716.1:364827-390198 GCA_006410935.1 Redunca redunca
ATTCAACTTAAGGGCCAGGTGAAAAAGTGAAAATTACAGTATCTATTAAAACTGTGTAAATCCAACTTATGTCTAAATGAAAGACTGCTATAAAGCTAAAGAAATAAATCTTTCAAGTTTTACAGTGAAAAGAAACTTTTCTAAGAATAAAATTCTGTAATACACATTAAAGTCTGAGCATGGGGCTCCCAATGCCCAGAACACACCACAGGATACAAATAAAAATAATTACTAAAAATATACTAGTTCTATTACAGTCATAAGACAACACTCCAGGGCATGTTTTATTTGTTAATTAACGTATGCCTTAGGAAATAAAATTATGATTCTATATTCACTCAGGGTATACATTCATGACTTAATAAAACACATCTCGTCACATTTAAATGCTATTTAATAGTACCCAATGTACTAAATTTAAGAATCACCTACACTATTAAGTTGCTTATTATTATAACCAGCAGGCTAGCAGTTCCCATGAAAAGACTATAAAATATTGGAAGCATGAAAACTATGTTATATAATATAAATAATTCAGATTTTCAGGAGGCCTCAAGAATCAGTTAATTGCTTCAATTTTTTAGACAATGAAGTTCAATCAATGAATATATACTAGCAATATATTAATTGTAATATCTTTATGCTATCATATCAGAGAAAGTACTGTATAAAATTATAGTGCTAGTTAGAAAATGTGAAACTAAGGTGAATATTCTAAATTTACTGTTTATATAATGCCTTGATATAGTCTTTTACTGGTTGGAAACAAAAAAAAACCAACCCCCAAATCCTTAGAAATAAATGTGTAAGTTTCAAATAATATAATTTTCAATTACTGCCTTGCTAAGTTAGAGTTGTAGCTACTGAAATCTGTAACACCAAAAATATTAAAAATACTATTTTCAACTAGTGAAAAAGAATATGTAAGACAACTCAGAAAATTAAACCTTGAATAACTGGCCCCAATGTTTCATCATTAAGGGATACCTTCTATTATTCTCTACCTTTACGGGCTCCATCTGAAATACTTCTATCAGTCAAGCTTCATTTATTAATAACTGCTTTTCCCAATAAATTAATGTCTATAGAGTTTCCTTTTTTAAAAACTTCTAGAGCTTCTGATCAAAATGAAATAACCCATGTTGCCACAATACACCAAAAAAAATTATAGCAAAAAGCAAGGAAACCTGGCATTTATGTTACTTTTGGGGGTTCCCTGGTGACTCAGATGGTAAAGAGTCTGCCTGCAATGCAGGAGACCCAGGTTCAATCCTTGGGTCAGGAAGATTCCCTGGAGAAAGCAATGGCTACATTCCTCTTTGCCAGCCAACTAAGATCCAGGATTGGTACTCACTAGACTAAAGTATCTTCAAAGACCCCTTTCTGTCCAATAAGCCAGAGTCTGGTGATTCTATGATATTTAAAAAAAATGTAAGTACTTTGATAACTAGTTAAATAAATTATGCTTTTATAAATAAAATATCACAAAGACCCAAGTCTTTGGCAAAACAGGGAAAAAGCATAATCACAAGCCATGAAGAGAACAGGGATTCAAGTGTCTATTGCTGGTATCAAAATATTTATTGTTCAGTCTCAAGAATCAAGAAGTAGCTTAGGTTACTGACAGAGCAAGCCAAGAAATCCTCACATTATGTTCTAAAATTCCAAATAAGAATTAAAAGTATTCATCAATTTAGATATGAATATTAACTGCTGTTAATTAACTGTTCTCTATAACGAGAATAATGAGTTGGTGCACTAACAAATAATCAGGCATTTTAATCATTCAAAAGGTAGTATGGTTAAAATATTATAGAGGAAGAACTACAGATCAGTCACATGATGCAATGCTATACAATTACAGAAAGAATGAGGCAGACATAGATCTACAGATGTGCTTTACATGGAAAAATGCCTGTATTTTCTTAAAATGACCAATTTGCAAAATTGTGTATAATACCGTGTACAATATTTCAGCTGTTATTTTAAAAGGCACACACTTTTTTATATACCTACATATGCACAGAAATCTGGAGACATACATGAGGAATAAACAGTGCTGCTCCTAGGGAGCAGGATAAATGAAGCAGAGGGTAGTAGAGAACACTTTATCATCCATCTTTCATATTTCTAAAGGCTCATGATGTTTTATCTCTGTCAACTCTGTTACCTGTGCTTAAAATCAAATTACACAGTAAAAAATACTCTGAAGTTAAGGACAGAAATATATCCAACTAATGGTTCACATGAATTCATCAATATGAATCAATATTTTCCAAATGTATAATGTTAAGGACTAAACCCCATTGCCTAGATTTACCAGACTGTGTATCTGTGATATGGCTTAGATTTTTTTGTTAATGGATTCAGACTTGAAATCATAAACTTTTCTGACTCAACAACAAAAATCACTGTTCACCAGTACTTTTCCAGTTTATTTTTTTTAAGAATAGTTTAAGTTTGCAACTATTTTACATTATTTATTCTTATTATTAAGCATACTGGTATGAAAAACAGTACCTATGTTAATCGCATCATAAATAAGTTGAAAGTATTTCTAAGTACTTTATTATCAGGAAGCTACAAAGGAAGAACTGCTTCTGTTATCTTTAGGAGGAAGACTCTAACAGTATTTTAAGAACCGAGGGTAAAGGAGACAGTTAAAAAATCACCCATATGCCATTAGGACTCATTCTTTCATTCATTCAACAAATGATCAACTGTCAGAGAAAGTGGAGGTGACGGGGCAAATCTGAGCCTTAAATATGATTCTGTAGGCTGGAAAGAACAATTTATCTAGACAGCAAAAACACCAAGGGAAACTTTTCAATTACTTATGAGTAAGAAAGTTATCCCAAGTTACATAACTCAGCACTTATACAGTAATCTAACAGTAGCTTAGAGGAAAAATGCTCTTGGCTTACCAGAAACCAAAGAAATGAGGAGGTGGAGGGGCCTTTCAAGCTGCCGTTTATACTGAGGGTCAGGTGAGAAAGAAGCTGACATGGTGTAACGGGCAAGTTTCCCTCCTTCTAACAGAGCCCTGCTATGGGAAACTCATTTCTACGTGGTTCAGGTGTCGTCTACCCAGGTCTGGCTAATCAGAATAAATCCCCTAATCACAGACTAGTTGGTGAATAGCATGAGACCCTGGGTTGCCCCTCTCCAGGACTTCTTTGCTCTATGTGTATGGAAGGGAGGATGGGGAGGAAACCAGGAGGCAAGGGGGAATGAGAGGTCCCAACCACCCTATTGAGTCACGGGATCAGGTCATGTGCAAACTGAGAATGAGCGAGGGCAAAGGGGTCAATCTGAGATAGCAACAGGACAGACGTTCAGGACAGTATTCTGTTCAACACCTCCAGTACTGTATACTTTTCAGAAAAGGTAAAACATATGTCAACCATGTAGACCACAGAATATAGGCATTTGCTGAAAAATTATCTAGAAGAATAACAACTGGTTATCCTTGAAAAGCTGCATTTTTGAAACTTTTTTAATACTGTTTGAATATTGTATGGTAGGTAAATAGTACGTGGGAAGGAAAAAAGTTTTAAATGCTTTTTTATGATGATGGAGACTGCTAAAACACCTTGTTAATGTTACATCATGCTTATAAAATAAAAAACATTACACAAAATACAAGGATTTTTATTTGAAATAGATGCTATTTCTCAAAAATCAAATGAAAGTTAAACTTTTTCCCCCTATGGTCTTTTTCATGGTCCACAAGTATAAAATAACGTATTTTTCTACAAGTTTGATTCAGGCCTTTTCCCCAAGCATAAATACGCTCCTTTAAACCACATATGAATGAAAGAAGTGCTCTAGGTACCAGGTCTATGCGCCAAAACAAGTAGCAGACAGCATAATAATCTAAGCACAGTTCAACGACGACACTTTAAGCTGTCAACCTCAGTAATCCTCTGGCAAATAAATGTGCTACATTTTATTTAGTCAATGAAGTAATTTACACATTCAATGAAACAGAAGCTTCTTCTGTGAAAGGAAAAAGCCCCAAATCCCAAATTTCCATGTCTTACCAGTGATGCTGATAATTGAGTAACATGCTTTTTTTCAAGAATTCTAACTTTTGTTTGTCTTCAGCTTTCTCTGTATGGTAGGTTTTTGTACAAACAAGCTTACATGTCTCCTCCTTCTTAAATGTAAACTGTATTAAAAATAAAGTGGAAAGCAAATTAAAATACCCAGGTCCTTCACAGCTATAACACAGAAAAAAAAGCAAAACATTCTCATTAAATTAAGAGCATTAATATTGATAATAAACATAAAAGTTCCTACTAGCTCAATCACATTTAAATTTCAATTTTACTGTTTCTCTAAAAACCTAAGTCATCAATACTTCTTTTGATAGTAAGTTTTTATCTTTGTAATTCCAATTTACTGATTTTTTAAATGTAAATGAGTCCTCAAGAAAAAACCCACAAGGAGAACAAAACAACACCTGTCTCTCCATAGTAATGTCTCCTGTGGCTTTCAAGTAATAAGCAGACAAGTTTTTATGTCTGTATATTTATTCAGTGGATATTTGTTAAGTGCCTCCTATGCACCAGGTGATGGGACGTTCAGCAGTGAATAACAGACTGTGATGACACAAGAAAAAGCCAAATCTGGCTATCAAGAATCAGTATAAATGTAATTCTTTTTACTCACAACTGAAGACTGTCCGTTTTCAAGATGTCATGAATAACGAAGTTCAAACAAAAATTGACAATTTTTTAAAACAAAGTTTAAAAACTAAGTAAGGAGTCCTCCAACTTTGGGGTCGAGGACTTATTTGAGAGCATGAACACATACACACATATTATTCACAACATATTATATCATATAGGCTTACTTTACCAGGGGCTACTTAGGTCTTAATTTAACTCATCTATTTCCAAGTTTTTAGGACTCTGCTTTTGCTGCTTTCTTCAACCCACCCCCAGGTAGTCACAGGGTTCATTCCCTTAACTTGCTTCAAGTCTTCTGCTCAAATGTCTCATTCTCAGGTGAGACTTTCTCTGGCCTATTTAAAACTGCAAATTCTCCATCCACCTTCTTCCTTGATTCATCTTCAACAGTTCTTTCATCAGCAACAGGCATGCTATGTATTTCAGCAATTCGTTTTGTTTCCTTCTCCCCATCAGAACACAAGATCCACAAGGACAGAGATTTCTCTCTTGTTCACACCTAACATAGTGCCCGGCATGTGAAAGGCATCAGCAGTTGTGTTAACTGAGTAAAGGCGAGTGGTTAGATGTGAGACTTTCTGATCCTATGATAGGTAGCTCCAGCTTCACCTAATGCATACGGCATCCTGCACTGTTTCTTCCTGACCTCAACAGAAGTCGTAGATAAGAGACGGCAAAGCAAGTTTGGGGTTTGTTCTGTTGCTGGCTGTTACCACTGCTCTTACTACAGATCTACAATAAGGCAAAATTCTTTGAAAATAAAGGATAAAGAATCAGTACTGAAATCAATACTGAAAAATATGTGAATACATTTATGGTTGGCTTCAGGGGGAAACAGTTGATATTTTAGTCTATGTTTGTGTTAACCTATGCCTTGATCTTAAGAAATGCCTGCTCTGTCTCTTTAAGAAAAAATTTGTTTTAGCACAAATCTTGATCCTAAAAAATTCTAGGAAACTCATAGAAAATGTTAGGTGCATATTCTTTCTCCATTTTAAAATGCTCCTTCTGTTCTTCTATTTTACCTCAACTCCTAGGACAAAATTAAACCTGAAAAGCATTAGGCCTAAAAGAAGGATATTTTTGCATAAGCAAGGCACAGTCTTTATATACAAAGAACCCTGAGCAGAATCCTACTAAAGAAGTAATCTGCCTTTCAAGTCTACACCAAAGGGAACAAAACTCCTCTGTGGATCTGAATATTCTACCGTTTACTGTCAGAGACTCTGGCTGCCCTTCAAGTTCACTGACGGTGTTACTTACTGGTGCTCTTCCCGCCTTCCATCATTTCCCAAGGTCAAGACATATAAACAGAAAGATGGGGGGCTGAGAGACTAAGGGAGGATTTTCAGGCAGTTATACAATTTATATAAAACCACTCTCTGCTATAATAAAGAATGTGACAATTCCCAAAGTAATCTCAACATACCACAGCAGGGAAATGTTAAACAGTTAGTATGCCTGCCCCATTCACTATCGCTCATGTCTATATATTCTGAGTTCCTTCTTTCCTAGTGACTTCATCTCATCAGGGCTTCAAATCTGTCTGAAAAAATTTTAAATTTCTGGCATCTTTACAGTAGAAAATCTCAAAATATTTTAAGATGACACACTTATGGTTGAAAACTATCACCTTGCAGTGAATTAAACTTGTACAATTATATGTGTTCCTCTCAGTGCTGCATGGTGGAGGCGCAGTGTCGGGGTGAGAGGCTAGTGGGACTAATCTAGGCATGAGGATTTGCTGGACAGATGCTCAATGTAGTAAGTGCCAAGGGAGACGGATGGTGGTGCTCAGTGAGCAAACAAGGAAGGAAGCTAATCATGGAAAGAAGGATGGGACACCGAGAGAGGAAGCTGTGAGGCTGGGGGATTAAAACCCGGGGTCAAGGTACAGCCAGTAACACGCGTGTGCTCAGCATGCACAGATGCCCAAGCAGAAAGTTAAAGAAAAATGCACAGTGCAGAACAGTATTTTAAAACATAAATACACACATTTAATTCTGTTTATATGTGCTCACAAAAATGGAAAATTTCAGGAAAGGTTAACAAGAAACTGTGATGTGGAACAGGGCAGAAGAGAGGAGAGAGACTTACTTTTCATTTTATATTCTTTGTACCATTTAGCTTTGTATATGGTGATATATTATTATTATAAATGAGTTTAATTTTTCTAAAAGAGCTCCATTATACTTTGTGCAGCAGGAGAGCAGACATATATATAAACTGAACAGAGGACTGTGAATTCAGAATGATAATAGGCTTAAAAGATAATAGATTTAAAAGGCAGACTAAGTCTGGATGATAACGAAGTACATACACTGAACAGAATATCTTATATTGTCCTTACAGCTTGGTTTAACTGAAGTCCTAAAAATGCATCAAAGATGTACCCCAAATATACTTTCACTGGTCAAAATAGAATGGTTCGCTTCCCCACAAGCCAATGGGAAAGCTGAAGCAGTGCTCTAAGTAAGTGCTAACCGGGAAAATCTAGGAATACTGTTCCCAAAGAGGAGGAGGGTAGTATGGAGAATCGTGACTGGAAGCGGGGTTCTGAATCCCTCTGCAAAGTGAGCCGGGGGGGTCTGAGCACTCTTATCATTGACAATGCTGACTGGAGGAACGTTCCTTAGGACAAACTTACTCATGACATATTGTGAAAGGGGAAGGATCTTTCTAGACTGTGAAGAAGTTATTTCTGGATGCAAGAGAAATGAATTCCTTCTTAGCTAAGTTACCACAGGCTTTTCTGTAAAGGGGGGGGGAAGATCCAACTTAATGACGTTTATATAACACTGTATACAAACCTTATATGGTGATGGTTCAATTCTTTCCCCAAATAATACCTGACCCAGATTTTCAGATGGCCGTTTTCCTTCTGATGCTTGGCAAAAATCAAACCTGCAGACAAGGATATTTTAAGGTTTTAAGCAAAAAAGGAAGCAATGAGATACCAAACCCCTAGCCAAGCCAGAGGACAGATTAGGTACTATCACTCCAGCAGCTCTAGTAGAGGAATAAGAAATATATTCCTACTCCAAGTTCCATGTACCACATCCTCAAAACAAAAATCAGAAAATTATGCCTTATAACACTCTGATTTTCAAATAATACTTTTATTAAGCTATAAATTATAGAATTTTAAAAATTGACACAGTACAATTTATTATTATTCATTCCAATGATAAAATTATTTACATCCTATTCTTCAGGGGAATTCTGCATAATTTATCTCCCTTTGTTATCTTTCTAATATTCAGATATTCACTTAATGACCTTTCAAGATGTGTCAAATTTACATTTACATGTGTCAAATTTATCTGTCTCATCCTGATACGACGGCCAACAGACCATCTGAGAAAACAAGTCATGCAGAAGCCATGACCAGTCAGCTACAGGCTTTTCTCTATGATTTCCTGATCTTACTGATCAGATTTGTTTGAACATTACAGCCAAATTTCAGCCCTACTATAGAACATTAAAGGGCAGTACTGTGTTCACTGCGGTTGAGACCAGCACAATGACTACAGACTAGTTAGAGCCATAAGAGGAAGATGAATCTTGAGTGATAAAAACCAGAGCTAGGAAGTCCCCTAATGAAGATTTTCCATCTACTGGATATAAGAGATCCACTGAGTTTTCCCAAGAATATTCACAAGGATTTAAGGAGAGAGATTTGTTTACTTAACAAAAACTAGGAAAAAAGTCTCCAACAGCTACACAAATTGTGGTCCATTCGCTCATGAACTCTGTATCCTCCTCTTATACATGTTTAAGATTACGAATTCTCATAGGATCATCTTAAATTTTTTGTGTATTTTTCTACAGTAAACATTTTTTTTCAAAACTTAGATAATGCAGAAATTTAGAAGCCAATGAAAATTTAGAAACTGTTATTTTACACCCAATATGGTATACAGTGCTCAAATTTTTAAAAAAAAGTATATGCAGAATTTTTTATAATATCCTAAAAATGGAAATAATGAAATGTTCATAAACAGAGAATTAGTGAAACAAAGCATAAATAGACTCCACACGATCTCTAAAAAGGGATAATAAACAGCTACTAAAAAGACTGAGGCAGCTGTGTATTAACATAGAAAAGATGTCCACAATAGATTCAGTGAGAAAAACAAGGTGCAAATAAAATATATAAACCTACTTTTATTTAAAACAAAAATGTGTCAGATACATTAGAATATGCAGATAAAAAAAATGCAGGGGGCAGACAACAAAGCAGTTTTTCCTGGGGACTGATTATGTGGGACACAAGGATTTTGTTTAAAATTATGTGGGTTTTTTAATAATCAAAAAAATTAAAGAAAACAAAATAGCTATTTGTCCAATCAGGTAAAAAAGGAAACCCATGGTCCATAGTTTCAGTTGGTGTTGCAAAGCAACATCAAGAGATCACATCCCACATTTTAAACCTACCTTAGAAATAAAGAATACCCCCTTTAAAAATGTTTTCAGGCCCTGTACATTTTTAAAATGTGTGTGAACTTACCACTAACTGTGGAGAAAGTAAAGTTCTAAATGCACAAAATCCTGATGAGTCAGAAAATTTCGTATGAAAACCAAGCCGAGAAACTTACGCTGTATACTCATAAGGAAGAACAGATTCCACTGAGTCAAGCCTGTTCACAAATAGTTCTATTTCAGCCTGAAAATGAGAAAATACAGAATGAGAATATAAGCAACTGGAGACCAAAACTTAGGTCATGCCTAGAACTGAAAAGGAATTTGACTTTTGAAATGTGAAATTTTATGATATCCAACTCACTTTAAAGAGTTCTCTTATAAATCCATGCACGGAGTAAATTTATATGCATTTAAATTACAACAAAATAATTCTGAGCGCCAAAGAATTGATGCTTTTGAACTGTAGTGTTGGAGAAGACTCTTGAGAGTCCCTTGGACTGCAAGGGGATCAAACCAGTCAATCCTAAAGAAAATCAGTCCTGAATATTCATTGGACAGACTGATGCTGAAGCTCCAATACTTTGGCCACCTGATGCGAAGGACTGCCTCACTGCAAGAGACCCTGATCCTGGGAAAGATTGAAGGCAGGAGGAGAAGGGGACGACAGAGGATGAGATGGTTGGATGGCATCACCAACTCAATGGACATGAGTATAAGCAAGCTCTGGGAGTTGGTGATGGACAGGGAAGCCTGGCGTGCTGTAGTCCATGGGGTCGCAAAGAGTTGGACATGACTGAGTGACTGAACTGACTGACTAGTTTTCAGCTGCAAATGTCTCAATATTTTCTAAATGCTCGTTAAGTTCTAAAAATTTCTAACAAATGTAATAAGACATTTAAAATATCATTCACCACATCTATATAGATTCTGGGTTTTGTTTTTTTTTTTAAATCTGCTTTTCATGTTCAGTATTTCATTCTGTAGCAAAGATCATTTTTAAACAATTAAAAAAAAAACATCCTCACAGCATTCAAGGATTGAAAAAATGTTGTCAACAAGAGGAAAAAGAGAAATGGATGCAGCCAAGAAATATTTTGAAAATAAATTTAACAGGACTTTGATCGTTGTGTGTTTGTGTGTGTGAGAGAGAGAGAGAGTAAAGATAAGAGTTTAAAGATGTCTTAAGTTTAAAGACCAGAGACGAATTACTTGTCCAAGTTTCTGATTTGGACAAGTTTGAAAAAAAGGACACTGGAAGAGGATTAGGTTTGGGGGAAGAGATCATGAGTTTGCCTTTAGATATGTTTTGTTTGAAGTGCCTTTGAGATATCTAAGTGTAGGAGGATAAACAGTCATGGCATTTATTTTTAAAAATCTGGAGATATGAATTTGAGACATATTTGTAACTAAGCTGAGATACTACTAAACTTGGGCCAAAAAATTGCAAAAGCTATATATAATACCTGTGGTTCTTTGAAATGTGAAGTGGTTACAGCCTTTTGAAAAGCAAAATATTAATACATAAAATCTTCCATCCAGCAATCCTACTTATGAGAACTTACCCCCTAGAAACAAAATCATCCATGCACAAGAGACCATAAATAAGAATGTATATTGCAGACTTATCCACTAAAAAACTAGACACATATCACAATATGCCTACTGATAGAAAATTAGCTATTAAACATCATCGGACTATTAAAGAAATAAAAAGAAATGCCAGGTATGTAAGACATTTCCAGATCAACTATCCTAGAAATACAATCTCATGCTCTTAAGCAGACAGCAGATGGACAACGACAACATGGTTTAGCTTTGGAGGACAGCTTTAAAGGATCAACTTGAGAATGCTAACTACAAAGGTAGTAACAGAAGAAATTCATGAAGACCAAATAAAGTTCAACAACAGGGCAGAGAGAGTAAAGCTGAATGAACTTCCTAGGAAACCTGGGCTAACTTAAAGCCACGCCCGCCTACTGAAGCTCCCTGAATTTCTCCAAGGCATATCTGAAGTTCCATAGAACCCCACGTACCCCTATCCCAGTAGTGGCTCACTGCTACTCAGGACAGAATTCTTCAGCTGAAAATGTCAATAAGTAATTTGTGCCCTGAAGTACTTTTGGTGCTAACCAAAAACAAACAAATAGGAGCTGTTTACCTGTATTTTATAGGGTCAGATCACTATGGCTGCCTCTGGAATCTGACCATGAGACTACCTGCAAGTGCATAATGCCACGTCTCCCATTTTGATCTCATTTACTAGCACTGTCAGCAGTCCTCTATACCTGTCAAAACCCCCAAAGTGAGACAAGATGTTCAATGTACAAAAACTAGTAATACACTATCATTGGAAAAACACCAAAACAGTGGGCAGGAGCAGACCTCTGGGGTCTCTTTGCCTGGGTTCAAATTCCAGGCTCCACTATTTATCCTTGGTTAGATTATTTAACATCTCAGTTTCCTCACGGGTGTGTCAGTTTCTTTATCTGCAAAATGGGGTAATAGTTATTTATCTCACAGAAGTATAAGGATTAAATGAATTAACATTTATAAAGTACGTCAAACAGTGCCTAATACAAGTGCCATGAATCTGTTATATTAAAAAAAAACAAAACAAATAAATGTAATGATACTTAGAATACGGAATGCCCAAACTACACTGCTCACCCATGAAAATGCTCTTCCAGTATTCATGATCAACAATGGAAGACATCAGCCTCTGTACACAGTACTGAAACAGTAGCACATACACCCCCTAAAACTGTACTCAAATAAAATGACAACTCAATGGCAACACTGTCTCAAACACAAAGAAAGTTTAACTGTCTCCTTGTATAAAATATTCAAGAATGTATCACTGGTCATTTTGACTAAGAAGACAATTAGGGCATGATATTTAACCTTACAGATTGTTTGAGTAATTATCACAAATATTTGTAACTGTTTTGAAGGCAGATTTTCCAGGTGACAGCTTACTCTGCCAAAATAATTTTCACTAATTATAAGGGGGTCAACAGTGCTATGAAGATACACCAGAATCCAAAAGCTCTACTTAATATTATCTTATGAAAAATAAAAGCTCCCCAAAAGTTAATCCCGTTCACATCTTTACATTTCTTTCCAGGAAGGAATGTAGCTACTATATTCTACACCACTTTTTATGTTTTGAGTCTCAAAATCCCCAGAGCCACATTTTCACCACAGAAGCTAACTTCCTTGTGCTACGATTAAGTACACTCCTTACTCTCGACCTTGTTCAGTACAAAGTGATTAAAAACACAGACTCTGAAGCCAGGCTGCCTGGGTTTAAATCCTGACTCTGACATTTACTAGCTATGGATCCTGGACAAGTTTTCACTTCCAGGGCCCTGGTTTTTTCATTCGTAGAATGGAGGTAAAAATAATCTCTGCTGCAAGTGGTTTCTGAGAAGATACAAGAACAGAGCCTGCCACAGAGTACTATGTAAGTATTATCATGCAGCAATGTCCAAGAGACTTTAAGCAATGATGAAAACAGCCTTATCTGCACTGTCAAATTCAGTAGCGACCAGTCACATGAGACCATCAACAGTCACTTGAAATGTCATCAGTGCAGCTGAAGATCTTAATTTAAATTTTTATTTAATTTTACATTTAAGAGGTCACAGGAGACTAATGGCTTATATATAGGACAGCATGGTAATGGAAAAAAAAAAATAAAATGTTGCTTAGTACCCTTTACATAGCCTTTTCAAACACTTCGTATTTTACTTTAGTCATGACAAACTTTTCTTTACCTGGAAAAATAACTGAAATGTTAGTCTATCCCAGAGGCTGGCAAATTTTTTCCCCCAAAGAGCCAGAGAGTAAATACTTTAGGCTTTTCTGGACAGTCTGCGATCATAGTGCAAAAGCAGGCACAAACATTACAGAAGTGAATTAGCCTGGCTGCAGTCCAGTAAAACTATTTACGGGCACTGAAATGTGATTTTCATGTAATTTTCACTCATCTCTAAATATTACTCTTTTTAAAATTTTTTTCTAATCACTTAAAAATGTAAACACAATTCTTAGATCAGGACCCTACAAAACAGAAAGCAAGCTGACTAGACTCCAAGAGTTCATCCCTGAGCTCTGTTTTCCAGGTAGTTTTCAATGTTCTTTCAATGCCCATCTTTGGAAACCCAAAACAGGGCAAAAGGTTCAGAGATGTGATGCCATTAAAAAAAAAAATTAGGACACTGTTGAAGAGCATATAAATTTAGAGTAAAAGTTTCTTGCATTTCCTCTTAATGGATGAGGCAAGATATTTTCCTAGTCTATGATGTTCTCTCTGAAGTTTCCTGGTACATCTCTTGGCTGTAGGATTATAAGACTGAAGGAAAACCCTATTCTCATTTTCTGACTTCTCTCATCTCTCCTTTGAGTCTTAATCTTTCAAAATGGAAAGGTCTTAATCTTCTGAATTGTCATATATCCTTGATCATGCCAGCTGCTTTTCATAGGACCTTGCCCTACTCTCATATCTTTCTTAAAAGGTGTAACATTGAGAATTATAGGCAGTATTCAAGATACAGACATCAAAGTTTCATATATGTATAGAATGACACTATTACTTTTCATTAGCCTTTCTGGCCAAAAGCATAAATTCTTCAATGACACTCTTCATCTCTTTTTTAAGTTTTATAACTGATAGTTTAGAGCTCATCACCTCAAAGAAATACTTTTTAACTCTTTTCCTTCAAATATACTTTCTTAGCTTAACTATGACCAAATTTACTACTCTTTGTTTCATGTAACTTTAAGAGAGCTTCTGGAAGTATATTCCCAGTGGCTTTTTATTACCACAAGAGCTTAATATTACTAATAAATTAAAACATTTCACATCTTTCTTTTTGCTAAATTTAAGATCCAAATTAGCCTCAGATACTTCTGGAAGTCTGTCTCCACTTTTACCATTCCCCATGGTTTATTCTCCAAGCCAGGCTTCAACAATAGGTGAACCGTGAACTTCCAGATGTTCAAGCTGGATTCAGAAAAGGCAGAGGAACCAGAGATCAAACTGCCAACACCCGGTGGATCATCAAACAAGCAAGAGTTCCAGAAAAACATCTATTTCTGCTTTATTGACTATGCCAAAGCCTTTGACTGTATAGATCACATCAAACTGGAAAATTCTTAAAGAGATGGGAATACCAGACCACCTGACCTGCCTCTTGAGAAATCTGTATGTAGGTCAGGAAGCAACAGTTAGAACTGGACATGGAAAAATAGACTCCTTTCCAAACAGGAAAAGGAGTATGTCAAGGCTGTATATTGTCACCCTGCTTATTTAACCTCTATGCAGAGTACATCATGAGAAACGCTGGGCTGGAAGAAGCACAGGCTGGAATCAAGATTGCCAGGAGAAATATCAATAACCTCAGATATGCAGATGACACCACCCTTATGGCAGAAAGTGAAGAGGAACTAAAAAGCCTCTTGATGAAAGTGAAAGAGAGTGAAAAAGTTGGCTTAAAACTCAACATTCAGAAAACTAAGATCATGGCATCCAGTCCCATCACTTCATGGGAAATAGATGGGGAAACAGTGGAAACAGTGACAGACTTTCTTTTCTTGGGCTCCAAAATCACTGCAGATAGTGATTGCAGCCATGAAATTAAAAAACGTTTACTCCTTGAAAGGAAAGTTATGACCAACCAAGACAGCATATTAAAAAGCAGAGACATTACTTTGCCAACAAAGGTCCGTCTAGTCAAGGCTATGGTTTTTCCAGTAGTCATGTACAGATGTGACAGTTGGACTAAAAAGAAAGCTGAGCGCCAGAGAATTGATGCTTTTGAACTGTGCTGCTGGAGAAGGCTCTTGTGAGTCCCTTGGAAATCCAACCAGTCTATCCTAAAGGAAATCAGTCCTGAATATTCATTGGAAGGACTGATGCTGAAGCTGAAACTCCAATACTTTGGCCACCTGATTCGAAGAACTGACTCATTTGAAAAGACTGATACTGGGAAAGATCACAATGGCAACCCACTCCAGTACTCTTGCCTGGAAAATCCCATGGACAGAGGAGCCCGGTAGGTTGCAGTCCATGGGGTCGCTAAGAGTCGGACACGACTGAGTGACTTCACTTTCACTTTTCACTTTCATGCACTGGAGAAGGAAATGGCAACCCACTCCAGTGTTCTTGCCTAGAGTAAAATCCCAGGGACAGAGGAGCCTGGTGGGCTGCCATCTATGGGGTTGCACAGAGTCGGACACGACTGAAGCAACTTAGCAGCAGCAGCAGCAGGGAAAGATCGAAGGTGGAAGGAGAAGGGGATGACAGAGGATAAGATGGTTGGATGGCATTACTGACTCAATGGACATAAGTTTGAGTTAGCTCCAGGAGTTGGTGACGGACAGGGAGGCCTGGCGTGTTGCAGTCCATGGGGTTGCAAAGAATCGGACACAACTGAGTGAATGAACTGAACTGAACTGATGGTTTACTCTCTACTTAACTCGCCTTTAGGAAACCCACAACACTTTAAATTTCAGTTTAACCTTTAAAAAAAACCTATCTTGTCACAACTTTAGAAATCAAATTCACTGGCTTCCTCTAAGTCTACTTTAAATCTCTGAATCAAACTCTAGAAGCCAGGAAAATTTCTCTTCTAGACATCCTGCCAGTCTTCTGTTCATAAAATTTAGCATCATTTAAACTGATTATTACTACAATTACTCCATTTCAGGCTAGAACCCAAAGACTCACACACTCTCCCTCACTGTTTTCTTAGTTGTACATTACTAGTTTTTATCCATCTCACACTCGGAACTTTTCCTGATCTGGTAAAGTAGCTTCGAATTCTATTCCTAATAACAAAAATATTAACATCACCTAAGAAACATACTTCATTCTTGGTTTGTGATTTATAAGGATGTTTACAATTTGTGGAGGGCTGTCCACAACATTTTCCAAAACAGCAAAAAAAAAAAAAAATCCTCCCCACAAATCTTTCATCTAAAAACACAAACTAACACATAACATACAAATAGAGAAAAAAACTTCAGTTTGGAGGGAGAACAGAGTTAGACTTCTGGATTCATTTCAAATCCTAGATCTATTGTTAATACACATGTGCTCATGAGCAAGTAATTTTCAATATGAAGAATGAATGATGTAAAAATAAAAAAGAACACAATGTAGGCTCATAGTTTTCACACAGTAAATAGTAAGTTAAATGTCTAACTGGGGGCCCTGGTGGCTCAGCAGCAAAGAACTCGCCTGCCAATTCAGGAGATAGGGGTTCAATCCCTGGGTGAGGAGGGAATGGCAACCCACCCCAGTATTCTTGCCTGGGAAATCCCATGGACAGTAGGCCAGAGTCCGTGGCGTCACAAAAGAGTTGGACATGACTTAGTGACTAAACTATAACAATAAATGCTTAACTATAAGCTAAAGATAGCTATTACTATCTATTGTTTAAGAGAGACTGGACCTTCTTCAATCTGAATACCTATCAGGATAACCTTGAGGGTTTCTGGGAGAGGCTGTCCCATCTCCCTCTCATTAAAGGATACTAAGGACAGTGGCTTCTCATTTACTGTTTATGCCTATTCATTACTCCCTTCTTGGCTATTAGTCTAGGTAAGGGGAAGGTAATAATTATCAAGCACAACTCTCATAATACCCTTATGACCTAGGGATTACTTGCTCTACTTTAAGACAAAGAAAAATGTTCAAAAACTGGACTGCTGGCTCAGAAAAGCAAGTAAACTGAACTGCTGCTACCACTTTTAATTTCTGTTGCACTCAGTCCTCCATTTTTCTCCTTCTGACACTTTTCCAAAATTACTTTTATAGGAAAGTTGGTCCATCATTGATATCACCACTAAATTATGTATGGACCTTTCCCTGTCATTTGGTGAACTAATCAAAACACATCTTGGATATTCAGTTCGCCTTGGCTATTTTTGTAGCACTTTCATTCATTCTACCTTTTTTACGTTGTGAGATTTTGAAAATTTAAGACATCTCATTTAAAACATACTAAGGGAACTTCCCGTGTAGCCCAGTGGTTAAGACCATGGCAGGGGGTGAGAGTTCGATGCCTGGTGGAGGAATTAAGATCCCACATGCTCTGGGCATGACAAAAGAATATTTTTTAATTAAAAAAAAAAGCAAGGTAAGAATTATAAATTAAAATTAATGATATCTTTTCACACAGAATATAGCAACTTACAATATATTTGTAAATATGCTACATATTTATAACACTCTATTTTAAATATTGACTGTTACAATCAAACAAGGAATCTCAAAAGTATTATAAGTATCATAAGAATAGTATTACTAAATCTTCATAATACAACAGTAGGATAAATGTTAAAAATCGCAAGAAAGGAGAAAGGAAGAAAGACTGCCAGTGAGTGTATGTGGTTTCATGAAGGGCAAAAGTAGGCTACAAACATGACATCTGTCTCTAAAAAATGTTAAGTGCACACACAGATAAAACAAACAGAAGAAAATTTAAACAAACGTTGGCTCTAGAGGGCTAAGCGGTGGATATACTGATCATTATTCTTTCAACTCTTTTGAATTTTGAAAACTGCTGCAGTTAAAAGTTGGAAAAAGAAACGGCTTTAAAGATAAGAGTGGACTTCAGTCATATTATGAAGTGACAGAGGTCAAATGAAAGCAATAAGAAATAAAGACGAAAGAGTAAAATTTAGTGTGGAAACATGTCAGAAGCAGTAAAGAAGACTTCAAAAGAAGTAATAAATAGGAGGAAATACTAAAATTTGCAATGTATGTGAAAACCTAAGAACACTTACAACGACAAATCCTGA
This sequence comes from Redunca redunca, assembly GCA_006410935.1. Lineage (NCBI taxonomy): Eukaryota > Metazoa > Chordata > Mammalia > Artiodactyla > Bovidae > Redunca > Redunca redunca. The sequence goes on from SJYQ01084716.1 coordinate 382,755, forward strand.
AAAACCATGAGAAATTCATTCAATCAACACATTTATTCAAAGCCCATAATGTCCTGTATTAGACACTGTGAATGCTATAATAATATAAAACGCATGAATGCTCTGCCTTTTAAAGAATTTATAATCCAGGTGGGGGAGAGAGGGCATTCATTGAAGGAAGTAAAAGAAAAAAGTGACAAAGCTATTTATGTATTCTGGGGTAGCTACTGGGTAGATTTAGTTTGCTTTTTATTAATGGCAATCACTATAAGAGAGCAGTGTCTGATTAACTTTAAGGTCACTTTTCATTCTAAACATCTTTATTTTGCATCCATACATTAATTAAATGCATCTCCATCTGGAAATTTGCCTTAGAGACTGCCAACTCCAAAATCTGACATGACTCTGAAGAGTCTTAAGGTTACTTTCAACATCCCCACTTTCAGACTGTCCCAAGATGAGTTATTACAAGCATGAAAAGTTGTGACAACATAAGAAAGGTACAGAGTAATCCTAAGCAAGACTGTAAATCCAAAGTAAGACACAGACAAAACAAGACTGATTACAACATCACCCTAAGAAATCTTTTATGAAAATATTTTTATAGTTCTATCATCTCCCTTCTAAATCCTCCTCCTCCCAAATGTACAATTTTATTTCTAGTCCCCATCTGCCCATTCCCCCTCTGACCCCAACTTTGGTCACAACTGCTGCTGCTAAGCCGCTTCAGTCGTGTCCGACTCTGTGCGACCCTGTGGACAGCAGCGCACCTAGAGAACCCCGTGGCTCCTCTGTCCACGGGACTCTCCAGGCAAGAACACGGGAGTGGGCTGCCATTTCCTTCTCCTTGGCCACAACTACACCCTGCTTTATGGCTTCAAGGCACATCTTGCTGTAGGACCGCATTTCCCATGTCCTTGTTCCTTTGTTTTGATTCTGCTTTTACAGCTGCCATCGAATTTGCCTCACCTTACACCTACTATTGTTTTTCAAGGTAGAGAGAAATCTCAGGGAAGAAATTTGACTTTGGGGACCTCCCTGGTGGTCCAGTGGTTAGAATCTGCCTGCCAATGCAGGGGATACAGGTTGGATCCCTGGTCCGGGAAGATTCCACATGCCAGGGAGCAACGAAGCCTGTCTGACACAACTACCGGGCCTGCTTCACCTTAGAGCCTGTGCTCCGCAAGAGAAGCCATGGCAATGAGAAGGCCATGCGCCACCATTTAGAGAGAACAGGTCCTGCTCACCACACTAGAGAAAGCCTGAATGCAGCAATGAAGACTCAGCACGGCCAAAAAAAAAGGTCACTCTGTACAATGATCAATATAGGTGACTAGTCACAAAAAAAAGACCTGAGATACCAAGGTGTGTGTGCACGCCCACTAAGTCGTGTCTGACTCTTGTGACCCCATAGACTATAGCCTGCCAGGCTCCTCTGTCCATGGGATTTCCCAGGCAAGAATACTGGAGTGGGTTGCCATTTCCTTTGCGAAGGGATCTTCCTGACCCAGGGATTGATCTCCTGTCTCTTGCATCTCCTGCATCAGCAGGTGGGTTCTTTACCAGCTGAGCCAGTGGGGAAAGCCAAAATATAGCCATAGGAAAAGAAAACTATGGAAGGTTCAACTATGTTAATACTGGAGAAGTCCACAGTAGGGAAATGTCTAAAGGAGGAAAACCTTAACTTGGATGTAATTTAAAAATCCCAACAGACGTGCTGGAATTCACAAATTCTGAGTTACTTCACCAACAGGGCCCAGAAGCTGCTCTCCTAGATCCTAAGGTTCTTCCTCCACTCCCCCATCAAAAAATAAAAATTTCAACTTTAGACTGTATCAAAGGAAGGGACAGACATAAAATGTGACTGGTTAAAAACTGATTACGTAGGTAAAGAGCGTTTTGTTGTATGTGCAGCAACTGTGCAAGTCCAGGATTACAAGCAGCTGGGCACCTGCAGGGTGGGGCAGCAGAATAGGTACCTGCTCGGCCGGCAGACCCAGCAGGATCCCAACATGAAGAGCCCAGGCTTCGGACTCACACACTCCTGGAGCCGCAGCTTTGATTCGTCCTGACAAGAGGGCACTGCATCCTACCCAGCCTTCAGGGTCCCCATCTAAAAACCAAAGGACCATTTTGAGGATCAACTAAGGTTAATACATACCTGGCACACACAAAGTATACAAACCGCAGTCTCTATCACTGTTATTAGCAAAGGGCACAAAATAGGAATGAAAGATGAGAGTAAGGAGAACTCTCTTAGAGGAAAATACATTCACCAATTTCTCACAAAGCTTTTCATAGATACTTAGTTAGTTTTCATGACAACAAAGAATGGCCTCAGAGCGCAGATACACGGAAGCTGCAATTAACTACAGTACAATTGCACTGACTAAGAGGGGCTGGTGATAGCAAACTGCAAGCCAGAGTTCAAGCAGGGGTTTCCGGAACTGGGCTCCGAGGCCCAAAGAGCACAGACCAGTTTCTAGAACTTATGTGTGTCTGCATGTGCGGCACATGGCTACGGTTTTCAGATGTTCAAGAACACACTTCTTGCAGGGCTTCCTTCTATGGAGAGCCAGAGACAGTAGGACCGTATTTCATCTATATCAATCATGCCTGCTTTCCTAATCCTAGCTCTCACATCCACTATAATGAACAACCACAGCTTTAAAACAATTTCATTTAAAAAAAAAAAAAAAAGGAGTTTCCCTCGTGGCTTAGACAGTAAAGAATCTGCCTGCAATGGAGACGCAGGTTTGATCCCTGGGTTGGAAAGATCCGCTGGAGAAGAGAATGGCTACCCACTGCAGTATTCTTGCCTGGAGAATTCCACGGACAAAATAGCCTGGCGGGCTACAGTCGATAGGTTCGCAAAGACTTGGACTCAAATGAAGTGACTGAGCATGCACACACACGTAGATAATATTTTTTCTTTAAATATCTCAAAATCTCCAAATTGTCTCCATGGTCAACTTAAAACAGGTAAATGAGTGTTCATTCTTGTATCTGTTCAGAACAACATTTAGAACTGTTTTCTTAAATTTGACTAATTCTACAATAAAATGCGACTGCTCCCAAAATAACAGACACAGAATTTTTAAAAAGCTTCTAAAAATAACTACCACAAAAGGAAATTTAATAGTGAGGTTCTGATTTTTTTTTAATTAAAAAAGTTGTTAAACTAATTCAATTTAAACTTTTTTTCTTAACCACTAGGGGGTACATTTGGTCATTTCCCCTTACTAGACAGGAAAGAAAATCTTAAATCTTTCATATAAGACAGGAAAGAAAATCTTAATCTTTCATCTAAGAACATCACAAGCCATTAAATAATTGCTAGAAAGTTAAAAGCAGCAAGGGTGAACTGTGCACTGATCTTCTGCTATTAGCCATGAGAATGCCACTCGGTACACTAAGACTCAGTCTAGAGCTGACTGCACATTTTACCCTGTGAAGATCTGTTCACTCTTGACCATGGCTTATTCTACCTACCGCAGTCAACACATTATCCCTGGAGTTTAAGAAAGTAAAATGCTAGAGGAAAGGAATACCATGGTTTAATTCTTTAATACTGTGGCTTCAAAAACTAACAAAATAAGAGAAAAAAATTAAAAGAGAAACCTCAATAGCAGCAAAAGTAATGCAGCACTAAAAAAAAGTTTTGGGTACCATGACAAAGCTATTAAACTTATAAATAAAAACTATAAAATACTGCAGAAACAGAGGGAGTCATTTAGCTCATGACAGTCTTCCCAGGTGGTGCTAGTGGTAAACTGCCCGCCCACCAATGCAGGAGACAGACACAGGTTTGAATCCTGGGTCAGGAAGATCCCCTGGAGGAGGGCGTGGCAACCACTGCAGTATGACTGACTGCCTGGAGAATCCCAAGGACAGCGCCCATGGGGTCAGAGAGTAGGATACTAAGCAACTTAGCATGCACACAGGCACTGTAAATCAAATCTATCTTTCTTGGAAAAAACCTGGTGATATTCAATAGGGCTATAAAATTGTTTCTTGCCTTTGACCAAGTAATTTGTGAATACACAAGTAATTCCTGCTAAATACATCCTAGCAATGTTATTTATAGTACAGAAAAATCGGGACCAATCTAAGTGCCCTGTAAGCAAGAAATAAACCATAGTATACTAACACAATGAAATACGATATATCCAATATAAACCTCATGAAAACATACACTATGTTAATGCTCAAGTGTATATGTAATGATAGCAAGCTAAAAAAAAAATCACACACACACACAAAAAGCCACAGAACACAGTCACACTATTTAAAAAGGTAAATGAAGATCATAAATCAGAAGCTAGAAGAATATGAATAGGATTTGATGTTCACTGGATTCCCGATTTCTATGATAGTACATTGAACATAAAATAATTTTGAGAGGAGAAAATAACTGAATCCTCAGGGTTCTTTAGACTGTCTCTCAGTATACATAGTGAGCTAGATACAGGACATGGACTTCACAGGATATGTAAAGACTATACTCCGTAAATTACACTTACCTTGAAGGTAAACTTGATTCATCTCTACACCTATGAATATTGTATAATACTGCAACAATGATAAATATTGTACTTTCTCTCTAGTGAAGGCAAAATATCCTTCAAGGGGAATACATAATAAGCAATGTGTATTGGCTCAGGCGGTAAAGAATCTGTCTGCAACACAGGAGACCTAGGTTCGATCCTGGGTCAGGAAGATCCCCTGGAGAAGAAAACGGCAATCCACTCCAGGATTCTTGCCTGGGAAATCCCATGGCAGAGAGTTGAGACACAACTTAGGTGGGACTAGACCACCACCACCATATTAACAGGCAAATATGATAATCTCTATTTTACAGATGGAAAAAAAAAACTGATGGAAATGGTTATCAATGACCTGCCTAGTTCATACAACTCCTGATTTCCTAACCTAAAATCACTGCAAATGGTGATTGCAGCCATCAAATTACAAGATGCTTACTTCCTGGAAGGAAAGTTATGACTAACCTAGATAGCATATTAAAAAGCAGAGACATTACTTTGTCAACAAAGGTCCATCTAGCCAAGGCTATGGTTTTTCCAGTAGTCATGTATGGATGTGAGAGTTGGACTATAAAGAAAGCTGAGCGCCAAAGAATTGATGCTTTCGAACTGTGGTGTTGGAGAAGACAAGACTCTTGAGAGTCCCTTGGACTGCAAGGACATCCAACCAGTCCATCCTAAAGGAGATCAGTTCTGGGTGTTCATTGGTAGGACTGATTTTGAAGCTGAAACTCCAATACTTTGGCCACCTGATGCGAAGAGCTGACTCATTGGAAAAGACCCGGATGCTGGGAAAGATTGAGGGCAAGAGCAGAAGGGGACGATAGAGGATGAGATGGTTGGATGGCATCACCGATTCAATGTACATGGGTTTGGGTGAACTCCCAGAGTTGGTGACAGACAGGGAGGCCTGGAGTGCTGCGGTTCATGGGGTTGCAAAGACTCGGACACAACCGAACTGCAAAGCATCTTCTGGAATAATCATTTATAATTATTATAACATGTATAATTTTAATATATTTCAATATATGCATAAATAATTATTTATAATTATTCCCATGTCACAATTCCAGTTCCAATTTTAAAAATAAGTTTTTTCCATTTTTCTGACAGTGTACAGAAGACTGTCTTCCTTAACAAACGTGGAATGATGAGAAAAAATTAATTCCCTGACTGATGTAATGAAAGTTTAGACTGTTTATTGTTTTTCTCCTTTGAGAGGCAAAGAGAAGAAATGTTAAAGTATACTTTAAATTCCCTAAACCAATTAGTCAAATTTTAGGGAAAAAGTGCTACAAGTACATCTTTGTACTGGTCTGAGATTTGCTACCACTGACCAAGATGTGAATGCAGCTGGCCACACAGAAGAAATCCAAACATCTCAGAAATCAAACATGATCTGTCTTGCCTGTTTTATTCCTACATCTGTGAGAATGAAAAGGCCAAAAGGACTCCCTGAAATTAATCAAGAGTTTACTATTTTAAAAGTTTTTAAAAGTAGCTACCTAAAAGGACCTGTTGAGGAAACAAAATTACCTAACCAGAAGAACACCTGTAAATTTCACTCATACCCATGTTTGAAGTCCATCTCAAGTGTCACTTCCTCACTGCAGCTTTCCCTGAAGACTCCAATCCACAGATGTTTCCTTGTTTGTGCTTCAGAGCACTTTGGACATACATCTTTTATAACATCACATTCTGATAATCTGTCATAAACTTATGACCTTTGAGTTTCCTAGGAGACAGGAATATTTTTGTCTCTACAGGCACTAGTTATACAATACACAATTGCGGTTAAGTTTAAAGACCAAACACTAAGTTTTAAAGGCTGGTTACCACAATATTTAACGGAAAAACCAGTGTGCTTGTGAGACTAGCTCCCTCTTCCACTTGGAAGCACTGTTTTGTTTTTTTCAGTCAGAACTCTCAGAGTGAAAGCGTCTTGCACTGCAAGGTACCAGAGTTACAGTACTGAAGCGCTGTTAACCTGCGTGAAATTTAAAGATCTTTAGATATTTTTAGAGATCCAATTTTTTAAACATAAACTGTAAAATGCCATGAAAAATTTAACAGCTTCTTTAGTGCCCTAAAATAAGCTCAAAATTCACAACTATAGTAAAGCTACTAGCAATAAAATTAACACCAGCTTAAAAAATTCAAACTTAGTAAATAAACCTATTTATAGATTGTAAAAGTCTGCTGAACGACTGTTTGAATTGTTAAAATTATTAACGGTTTCAAAGACTTTTCTCGCGCCCCAAAGGGTCAGTTTTAGCCATCTAAAATAATTGCGTAGGTATACTGTCCTGCCCTACGCCGAATAACCCCCAAAGCAGGTTACTTATGTCTCTTTTACAAAGTAGTTAAACTGAAAGCCTTGGGTTTAAGGTCGTTAAGAGATCACAAAGTTTTCAAGTTCTGCCCTAGGAAGAAGAGAACGTCGCCTTCTCCTGTCGCCTGCTCCTTTAGAGCGTTCAAAACCGTCTTAGAGAAACTGAACAGTGGGATCTTATATACATATTTTTTGCATACTAAAAACTTTTTTTTTTTTTACACTTAAAAGGTTAAGACATGAACGGTCTCAGCCATCACAGCAACTCTTTATTAAATGCAATTCACACGGTTCTGGGTGTAAAAACTCCACAAATAAGGAAGCGACTCCTAATCGTGAGGTTAAAAATTTACACCCCACCCCCACCCCCAAGTCCTAGAAAGCACAAGACCTCATAATCGACCAGGGTTCCAGAAAAGTAGAAAATTTAGGAAGCCAGGAGATGAACGAGTTTCTGCAAGACCTAGCGGGGGCCCCTTCCTTGGCGCGAACACACCCTCTTACCCCTGGAGCGCTCGCGGACCCGCACGCAGCTCACCGCCGCGCGCAGCACACCGTCCCCGTTTCACTCACTCACTCACTCACTCAC
>SJYQ01084716.1:392081-438186 GCA_006410935.1 Redunca redunca
CATGAGGTGGCCAAAGTACTGGAGTTTCAGCTTCAGCATCATTCCTTCCAAACAAATCCCAGGGCTGATCTCCTTCAGAATGGATCTCCTTGCAGTCCAAGGGTCCTCTCCAACACCACAGTTCAAAAGCATCAATTCTTCGGCGCTCAGCCTACTTCATAGTCCAACTCTCACATCCATACATGACCACAGGAAAAACCATAGCCTTGACTAGAGGGACCTTAGTCGGCAAAGTAATGTCTCTGCTTTTGAATATGCTATCTAGGTTGGCCATAACTTTTCTTACAAGTCTGTGTACATCCCAAATACTCTATGGGACTTGTGTATGTTTTACCTGGCAGCTTTACTTCGGTGTCATGTTGCAGGAGAGGCAGTTGTGCCCTGCTCATTGTGTGCCTGTAGAAATTTTTTATAAGATAAAAATTACCTCATTGCCATTCCATTTCTGATATAAAATTTTGATAGGGACAAAAAGTCACCCATTGTCCTCTTCCCTCCCAGTCTGAACACTGCAGTTCAGTCGCTCAGTCGTGTCCGACTCTGTGCGTCCCCATGAATTGCAGCACGCCAGGCCTCCCTGTCCATCACCGTCTCCCGGAGTTCACTCAGACCCACTTCCATAGAGTCCGTGACGCCATCCAGCCATCTCATCCTGGGTCTTGGAAATAAAATTGACCTTGAGGCTGTAAACACAACTCATGGTAGTTCAGAGCCAAGATATCTGAAGTTTTAAGATGAAAAGTGGTTCCCAGGACAACATAACTTGATCTGTAGGCTAAAAGTAGGCATTGTACCAGAAGAAGGATTATTTAGCCGGCAGAACCTGGAAGAATGAAAGCTGCAGAGGCAAACACTAAAGTATAAAGACTCTACATCTGAAGTGGTTGTATGTCTGTGATGTAAATGGAGGTATTCTAATCACATATAACCAGTTCGACTTGCTCTGAATTTATGTCCCAACCGAATTTCTGCTTACAACGTAGCTTGTCGTGTAGTTTGCTTACAGAGAGAGAATGTTTGCTGGATTCAGGTAGCTGGTCTTCTCTGGAATTACTGTTGCTAACTTTATTGAGGCATATTTTTTTAACATGCAATTCACTCACTTTAAGTATACAAATTAATGAGTTTTAGCAAATTTATCAGCCATCATCACCATAATATAGGTTTAGAACATCATCCCAAACAAGAAGACCTTTAACATTTAATCCCTCTTTCCACATACAGCTTCAGGGACCACTAATCTACTTTTAGTCTATAACTGTGCCTTTTCTGACTCCTCTGGGTTTTTTTTTAAATTATTAATTAACCATTTCATGTCAATGTCTGTGGCTAATGTAATTTCACCCTAGAGATAAGTCTGTTTTTAGTGTCCTGACAAGTAAATAGTCTCAGGCTGTTGGATTATTCCACTTGGGGAATCCAGTGTCAATGCCCTCCAACCAAAGACCACCAGGAGGAACACACCAGGGCCTATGTCTGTCACTACTGAGCTTACTGCTTGATAAAATGAAGGATATACAACATGGGGTTTCTCAGTAAGAGGGTGTTAGAAAGGGACTAATTTTAGGATTCGGGGCTTGTGCTGGATGGTTTGGGGGAGTGTTTAAAGAAGTGGAGCTTTGCTCTGGGTTGGATGCTGCCAGGAAGCAGAAGAAATTCTTCAGACTGGTTACCTTAAGTCTTATCTAGAAGAAGGGCAGACTAGACTGAGGCTAAACCTATATAGTTGGTAAAGAAACAGCAAGCACTGTTCTCAGCCTGAGCAGGGGGATGTCTGGTCATTCTGTGGTTTGGACAATGTTCAGGGTTTTACTGTTGTTTAAACATAATTACAACAGGCCCCTGTTTTGTCTTGATCATGGTCAGAGTGGCCTAGCTGAGATCCATGTTCTCTGAAATCATTTATACTCAACAGAGCCTAGCTGTGATTACCAGCCCAATCTGTCAGGGGCTGTTTTTCACTTTTTCACCAAGATAATGCCATCTTGTCTGGATAAACTACTGCTCATTCACTCCTTTGTGTCGCTAAATATATTTGCCTTTTTCCTGAAACTTCTGCAAAAAAATATTGGGTCGCTCGGGTATACTTCAATCCTCAAATTCAGATTGTGGTAATTTTTATGGATTTTTAAATAGTTCACCTTCGTCTCGTAAGTGAGGTAATGAACAGTGTTAGTATTCTATTTGTTTGTTTTATTTCATGACCCTATATCTTTTTATTTATTTATTTGGCTTTGCCAAGTGTTAGTTGCAGCATGTGGGATCTTGTTCCCTAACCAGGGATCGAACCCAAGCCCCTGCAGTAGAAAAGCAGAGCCTTAGCCACCAGACCACCAGGGAAGTCCCGTCTGGACTTTTAAATGCAGTTTAACAATATTTGCTGTGCATATAACCAACAGAATGTTCATATCCAGGATACAAGGACTTTTATTAACTGTTACAAAAGATAACTAAGTAGAAAAAGGGGCAAAGAGATAGAACAGATGCATCAGAAGAATAGCCAATGGTTAACAAAAATGAAAACATGTTCAACTTCATTCATCATCAGGAAATTGCATATTAAAACCTCAGTGAGACACAGTTACATACACAGCAGAAGAGCTAAAATTTAAAAACTGACAATACCAAGTATTGACAGGGCCATGGAACAACTGAGAGGCCCATCCATTGCCAGTGGGTATGTAAATTGGTGGAAAATTATTTTGTACACATATTTTTATAACCCAGAAATTTCACTCCTAGATCTAGATGCCTATTTACATTCACCAAAAGATATGTTCACCAAGATAGAATTCTAATGTCCATCTACAGCAGAATGGAATAACACCTTGTAGTATATCATTCTACTATTGAATACTATATAGCAACGAAGACAAATCACTGTCAAGGACAACAATGTGTATTCATCCCACAAACATATTAAGTGAAAGAAACACAATGAAAACACTTGTATGATTCCATTTATCTAAAGTTCAAAAACAGACAAAACTAATCTATGATGTTCAAAATCAGGGGAGTGAGTACATTTAGGGAGCTATAAAAAGGTAGTGATTGGGACTTCCCTGGTGGTCCAGTGGTTAAGACTTGGCGCGGCTTCCACTGCAGGGGATGAAGGTTCAGTCCCTGGTGGGGGAGCTATGATCCAGCATGCTGTATGCAGGGTGAGTGGTGGGGCTGCTGCAGTGCTGGTAACATTCTATAGCCTAATCTGGGTGTTGGCCACCTGGGTGCAGTCATTTTGTAATAGTTCATTAAGCTGTAACCTTATGGTCTGTGCACTTTCCTGTATGTATGTATGTTATACAGTTCTTGTATTCTTGTGTCTAATGTCACTGCTGTGAATAATATTATTGTGAAAAGTTGGTAATCACTGAAGTTGGGTGTCAGACAATGGAGATACCCTAGGGTACCTTTCTCTTGACTTTTATGCATTTTCCATAATAAAGTTATTGGGTTGGCCAAAAAGTTTGTTTGGGTTTTTTTTTGTAAGATTACAGAAAATATATATGTATACAAATGTTTATGTATATGTGTGTGGATACGTATTTATGTATCTGTATATATGTATGTATATTTATTTGTAAGTATTTGAGTCACTCCTTGATTGCCAATCTCTTCAAAAGTGAACAAGATCTTCCAGAAACCATAGCAATATGAAAAGAGCCAGTAATTCTCTTACACCATATTGGATTTAGAAATTGGCATTAAAGAAGGTCAGCATATCTAGACAGTATTAGCCAATGAAAGTAATACATCTAATATGTGAAACAATGAGAATGAACATTTTTATACATGTACTAACGCAGTCATGTTGAATATATATTATATTTATATTATAGATATACATGTATTGAAGAGAGAAGATGACAGTATGACAGTGTCATTCACTACAGATCAAATTCTGTGACGATGAACTTTGGCATGGATTACACATTTTTTACTTGATTGAAATGTTTTAAATATGCTAGAAATAAATGAGATTGGAATGTCACTCATGAATTACGTTTGCTGCTTTGAACATCGTTCGCTGTTATGAACATCGTTCTTCCTGTTCATTTTGCTTTGGAGTCCTGACTAACGATTGAGTTGAAACTTCTGAGTATCACTAGGTATATTTTTTCCAATAAAATGTTGGGCAAAGTTGTTAGAAAAATGTCCAGAAAGAGAAATAAAGAGAAAGGGTGCGTGAAACAGGATGTGATTGCCCAACAAGCCATAGGAAGCCTGTCACCATGATTACTCTTAAGCAGCTGCTGAATGATCCAAAATATACAAGTTCCCCCAGAAGAAAAATATTTGAGTAACTTGGGGTTAGAATGTTTATTGAAAATAAAATGTGGACCGAGGGAGTTGGAGAGCGTGAATTGAAGGGTAACTGTGTAAAAACAATTCAACGGAGTCACAGTGTGGTCATGTTTTTCTTGAGCACTAACTTTAGAGCTTAAAAGCCATGTGGGATGAACTTCACCATTAAATCTTGTTAAACCACAACTACCAATAACCACTTGTTTAAACATTTTAAAGCCTGATACAAAACAGAAAAGCCTGTAGACAGATAGGAATCCTTGCAAATCCTCCTCTTTTTCCTCCCCGTACCTACTGACGCAGGAGGAAAATGTTCTGAATGACTAGCCATCTGCCTAGTGACTTTTCTCCTATTCCTGAGAAGTTCTCAATGGCCTGGTGCTTGAGAATTACCATATAAGGTAGAAGGCAGTACTCATGTATACTAACTTTGAAAGCTACTTAAAAGGACTTTTAAAGATACTTTCAGCCTTATACAATTTTTGCCCATTGTGCTGACTTTAGAACCCAACACCCAATTCAGCCGTGATCTGACTCCGAGTTAGGGGTGAAGATCAGATATAGGGTGGCCAGTTACCTTTACGCTGCAGGTACTTTTTAGTATAAGAATATATGTCCCATGCCTACCTGGAGCATATTTATTGAAAAAGTATTTGTTGTTTGTTTTTATTTGCTAAATCCTGTGACCCTAACACTGATGGATCTTTGATTTGCAAAGATTTGAATAAGGGCCTATACAATTAAGATACACCCAAATAAAGCTGGGGGGAAATATTTGCAATAAAATATAGTTATTATAGGACTTCCCAGGTGGCGCTAGTGGTAAAGACCCTGCGTGCCAATGCAGGAGACAAAAAGAGACACGGGTTCAATCTCTGGGTTGAGAAGATCCCCTGAAGGGAGGCATGGCAACCCGCTCCAGTATTCTTGCCTGGGAAATCCCATGGACAGAGGAGCCTGGCGGGCTACAGTCTATAGGGTCCCAAAGAATCAAGACACTACTGAAGAGACTTAACACAGCACAACACAGCATAGCTATTGTAAGGCTTCCTGGTGGCTCCACGGTAAAAAATTCACCGGCACTGCAGGAGACGGGGGTTCACTCCCTGGGCTGGGACTTGATTTCAGTACATAAAGAACTCTCCAAACTCAACAGGAAGAAAACGTGAGTTAAAACATGATGAAAGACTTGAGTAGACATTTTGTCAAAGAGGATGTGTGGCTTGCAAATCAGCACATGTGTTCAGCATCTATTAGCCAATAGGCAGATGAAAATTAAAACCATGATGAGTACCACTACGCACCCATGAGAATGGCTTAAAATGCAAAAGAGGAATGGAAGGACACACATGAAAATTCTTATACTGGTTTATTTCTATGCAGTCAAATGCAGGCGATTTCCTCCCTCTTGATTCTGTAGTTTTTAAGCTTCTTTAATGAACATAAGTTTCATTTTTAAAGAGATTTTTGCATAGATAGCTTATCTATATTTAAACATATATATATATCTTATATATATTTACATACATATGTAGATAGATTTTTTTTTAATAGGAAAACTTGAATGATACCATTACCAAGTCCAAGCTCGCTCTTCTTGCCACAAGATAAGCCAATGAATCTGAGAGACAAGGTGTTGAGGCAAGGAAGAGACTTTAATCCAGGAGCCAGCAGACGGAGGAGATGACAGTCTAGCGCCTCAAAATAAACATCTTACTGGGGTCTGGCTGCCAGGTTCTTTTATAGGTCAGAGAGAAAGAAGCAATGAGGAACCAAAGCCAAAAGGCAGAATAGGGAGGGAGAGGCAGTGGGAAAGTAAAGCGAAAGGGTCTTCAGTCTTGCAAAACATCAGGGATGGCCAGCCTCTGGAAGAAGGGGTGTGTTAATCTCTTCTATTCACAGGTGGGCAGGGACAAACTATCTCTCCAGGAGCTGAACAAAACCACTTTCGTTTACAGTCAAGCTGAGGGTCAGGGTCCTCCAGGCAATCCATTAAGTATGATAACAAGAGCCTCGGAAAGCAAGTCAAGAAAACAGTTTCCAACATGGCATCAGAATTGGCCTCCTCCCTGCAACAATATCTGCCATGATTTCATATTGGTTCAGCCTTTTAAGGGCAAAGAAGCTTCACCGTGCTATTGGAGAAATAGCTTTTAGATAAAATGTTTCTTTTAGTCAGGAAAGAACTGGCAGTGCTATCATCGTCCCATAAATCTTGCACTTTGCCCTGGGCGGTGCAGTGTCCTGGCCTCCCCTGCACCATTAGCATCCATTAGCCCACAATTTCCACTTTGTGGAATGCAGCCAGAATTCCTTCTGAAAGGGGAAAATGTGGGCACGATGATGCAATGAGAAGCCAAGTACTGTATTTGTTTCCCTTTCTCATCATCCTAGTGTGTCTTTCAAGTGGACCAGAACTCCCATCAAGAATTAAGCATCAGGAAGCTGCCAGGCATTTCAGTAGCACTTGGCTTATTTGATTTTTCTCTACAAAAGTAACCAAAGTTATGCTAGGTGGAGTTTTCAAATGGTTTTATCCAAAAATCTAGAGAGAAGAACTGAAATTGTTGCAGGAAGGCGGACCCTTTCCAAGGCCGGAAGCTGGGCTCTTGTCTAACACTAGGAAATGAATTGTCTGAGGAGACACATGTTCTGACAAAGCAACAGATTTTATTGGGAAAGGACACCCGGGCGGAGAGCCAGAGGGTGAGGGAACCCAGGAGGACTGCTCTCCCACATGTCTTGCAGTGTTTTATGGTGATGGGATCAGATTCAGGTTGTCTTCAGCCCATCCTTCTGACTCAGAGTCCTTCCTGGTGGTGCACGCCTTGTTCAGCCAAGATGGACGCCAATGAGGATTCTGGGAGGTGGTCAGACATGTGATGTCTCCTTTTGACCTTTCCCGAATTCTTCCGGTTGGTGGTGGTTTATTACTTCCATGTCCTTATCAGGACTTCCTGTCATAAAACAGCTCATGCAAATGGTTCCTATGGTGTCTGGCCAGGGTGGGCAGCTTCAGTCAGTGTGCTTCCACTAACAAAACTACCAGGGCAGAACAAAATCTGACTCCGTGTTGGATCTGTTTCTTTTAATTTAACTTTTGCCTCCCATTGCTTTCATTACTATAATCACTAAAAAGATGCTGTCTGTAGCTTTTGTTAGGGCTTCCCAAGAGACACTAGTCGTAAAGAACTCATCTGCCAACGCACGAGATGCAAGAGACCTGGGTTCAATCCCTGGGTTGGGAAGATCCCCTGGAGAAGGAAATAGCAACCCGCTCCAGTATTCTTGCCTGGAGAATCCCATGGACAGAGGAGCCTGGTGGCTACAGTCCATAGGTTTGCAAACTGTAGCGTCTTAGCACACATGCATAGCTATTGTTTTCAGTGACTAAGTAGTGTCTGACTCTGTGACCCAATGAACTGTAGCACACCAGGCTATACCTATAGCTATAAGCATTCATAATAATGGCCTGCCTTGGGAAGCCTGCCCCTCTGCCTGAATGTTAAACTAAAGTGTCTTTGTTCAGGGAGACACCATGACCCTGCCCCCCTGTGAATGGCTGCAGGAAAGGAGAAATTAACTCATCCCCTGCCAGAGGTTGGCCAAACTAGGGGATATTTTGCAAGACTTATGACCTTTTAACATTACTTCCTCACCTCCTCTCCCTCTCTGTTCTATAAAAGAAACTAACATCCAGACCCCATATTCCACGAGCAGATGAGCTTGAACTTGGTGACAATCCAAGTGCATGAGGCCTCCTAGATCGTAATTTGCTGCATCCAGGACAGAAGGGAGATTCTGATGCCAGACTGAGAAGCAGATCCCTACTAGGCTGTGACAATCAACCCTCTAACCACCCCTTGAGGGATCTCAGCCTCCCTCAGCTATTCCTGCCCGGGGGCCAGCAGGAAGTGAGGCCCCAGGCACCACACAGGCCAAGCTGTTTCTCAAAAATCCTCAGCTGTTGTCAGGTATTAGGCCTCTGTTTGACAGTTTGACTGTGAGCTGCCTTGAGAGCTCTACCACACAAGGCGAGGGTATTACAAAAGCCTAAGAAGGCAGGTTATGGTCATGGTCTGTTCGAGAGTTGGAAAAGAATTTCCAGACATGAGGCAGAATGAGAAGAGAATAGAGTTTATTAGAGTGGGAGATGCTGTTAGAACAGCAGGCCTACTCAAGGGAGAGTGAACTCCTTTCTTGGGCTAGTAGCCAATTTTTATAGCTACAAGACAGAGAAGGGCTTCCCTGGTGGCTCAGATGGAAAAGAATCTTCCTAAAACTCGGAAGACTGGGTTTGATCCCTAGGCTGGGAAGATCCCCTGGAGAAGGTAATAATAACCCATCCCAGTATCCTTGCCTGGAGAATTCATGGACAGAGGAGCCTGGCAGTGCCAATAGTAAAGATGGGGGGGCAGGGGGAGGACCTTAAATTTGTCTATAACTATCAAAGTTTTTACAGCTCATATAATCCATGTAATTTAAAGTAACTTAAGTCCTAGAATCCTTTTGGGGGGAGTGGGATGGAGAAAGATGGATAAATTCCACCGTTTTATCATTTTATAAGAGCAGTTACTCTGAAGGAATTAAGGACAGGAGAATTTGAAAGAAGTGAGAGTCTTTCATTTTCTCCTTAACTATGGAAGTCTGGAGGCAGACAAGACACCTCGAGAAGGCGTCAGGACTGGGGCAGCTCTGAACGGGGAAGGTTGTTTCATAGCTGGAGGAAGAACCGGGGAGAAATGATACCACGTTGTCTGATTGCCTAGTGACCCAGCAGTTCTCAGCTGGATCGTTTCTCTTCTAACCACTGAAAAGAATGTGAAGTAGTTAGAAGAAGAAGATCCAGGACAAAGAGTGACCACGTGACCGAAGGAAAGCGATGAGCTCTGTAAGGCTGGGCACACAGTGGACAGTTTGTGGAGGCAGGAAGAGCAGCTGAGGACAAGGGGTAGGAGACAGGTTCAGAACCATGCTTGACCATATAGTCTTGCTAGCTGTACTGGCATCAGTGTTGTTCATTTTGCAGATTTAAGATCTTGCAGGATGCAAGGAATGGGGGCACGTTCACAGTAGTTCCAGTCATAGGGAATGCACCATTTAGGTTCCAGCAAAAACACGAGAGTCAGGTGAGACCTCTGAGAAAGAACCTCACTGAACCTGTGTGTTAGCCTAAGAGGAAGGTGACAAGATTTTACAGGTAGAAAAGGAGAACGGGCACCGGTGGGCTTTCCCTGACTCCCCACTGAGGGGAGATTTCAAAGGTTCCTGTTGGAAGTCAGTGATGGTAATTCAGTGTGACAGATTCCAGAAAGAAGTGCAAAGTGAGGTAGGAACAGGGGGGAGGTTGCGACCAAATTATCCTGGCAAATTTTTTAGAGGACTTGCTAGCTGGGTTGATGTGTATGGAGTAAGTGTGACTGTGGGCCACCAAGGATTCAGCCCGAGCAGAACAAGAATCAGAACCACCAGGTCAGAGATTCAGACCTAGTAACAGAGAGGGCGTTAGAGGTTCCGCATAACAAAGAATAGACTGAGGTCTGCTTTTAGAGGAAGACGGTAAGAGGTATTGTGTGTGACGTTAATTCCTCCCACGGAAAAGAGGAGATTGAATTAGAGACTCAATCTCCTGAAAAAGCTGAAGAGTTGAGTCACTGATTAGCATTTTGAGAAATTCTTTGGAACTCATTCAAAGATGCCAACAGAAGAAAAGCAGAAAGAGTCTTCTTTCTTTTCTCCTTCCTTCTCTCCCTTCTTCTACCTCTTTCTTCTTTCCTTTCTCTCTCTTTTTTTTTGGCCTGCATGGTGTGTGGGATCTTAGTTCCCAGGGATTGAACCTGAGCCCCCTGCCTCGGAAGCATGGAGTCTTAACCACTAGACCATCGAGGAAGTCCCTGCTTCCCCTTTTCTTTCCCTCCTTCCTTCCATCATTAAGGAATTCTTTTTCAAGAGAATCAAGAAGGAGACTATTTCAAAGGGACCATGACAGATAACACAATGAACTTTTATTAGGAAATTACAGTCAGTGGTTCAGTGCAGGAGAATGAGGTACTATCTTAAGCTAATAGCAACAGGAGTCTGCACTGTAACAGGAGCAGAGGTTCTACCAAAGAGAGAACAAGTCACTAAAATAAGATACCATAGCTATTAGATACATCCCACTTATAATTAGTCAGAATTTCCAAGTAAGAAAATTGACTCCTTGATGATTACCTTAAATTCTATTATTTTTATTCTGAGTACAATCTGACATGTTTAACCGGAAAAAAAGTAATAGAATGGTTAGTGTGATCCTATTTTTATACACATTGTATTTTTCCATTGATTACATTTTAAGATGCTATTGTTAAAGACACTACTAAAATTATATATATATACTCGGTGTCTTTCAGAAAATAGGATTCCAAGAATAGTGGTGGGTCACTCTATAGTTGAAGAAAAACACCTATTTTTAGAGCAGACTTTCTTCTCTAATGCATTAATTCATTTAGCTCATTTGTTTTTTCAAGTTCTTTGCGTGGTTCTCTCTAGTATAAGGTAAAGAAATTTACCCAATGATGAATATTTTCTCGCTAGTTGCACTGCATAAACATAGTTCATTTTGCAGATTCAAGGTTTTTCAGGCTACAAGGAACTGGGGCACATTTCGAGTGGCTCAGATACTACTGCTGCTGCTAAGTCGCTTCAGTCCTGTCCAACTTTGTGCGACCCTGTAGACGGCAGCCCACCAGTCTCCTCCGTCCCTGGGATTCTCCAGGCAAGAAAACTGGAGTGGATTTCCATTTCCTTCTCCAGTGCATGAAAGTGAAAAGTCGCTCAGTCCTGTCCGACTCTTTGCGATCCCATGGACTGTAGCCCACCAGGCTCCTCCACCCATGGGATTTCCCAGGGAAGAGTACTGGAGTGAATTGCCATTGCCTTCTCCGGCTCAGATACTAGGCAATGCATAATTAGGATGAGGAAAATGTCTCAATATCGAGGCCAATAGGCTTCAGAAGAAATTAAAGCAGTATGAAATCATCTGACGGGAACTCAGAAGAAGTTGAGAGTCTGCTGTTCCCAAGGTTAGGGCGCTGACCCTGTGGATACTCAACCATCAGCGTGTCCTCCTCACCCGGTATTGCTGTCACTGTTGACCAGTCAGCCCCCTGAGTGCCTGCTCAGTCGCCACAGTCGTGTCTGACTCTTTGTGACCCCATGGACTGCAGCCCACTAGGCTCCTCTCTCCATGGGATTCTCCAGGAAGAATACTGGAGTGGGTTGCCTTGCCCTCCTCCAGGGGATCTTCCTGACCCAGGGACTGAACCTGCATCTCCTGCATTGCAGGTGGATTCTTTCCCACTCTGCCATAGGGGAAGCCCCATTCAACTCCTTGAGGAAGTGAAGTGAAGTGAAGTCGCTCAGTCGTGTCCGACTCTGCGACCCCATGGACTGTAGCCTATCAGGCTCTTCCGTCCATGGGATTTTCCAGGCAAGAGTGCTGGAGTGGATTGCCATTTCCTCCTCCAGGGGATCTTCCTGACCCAGGAATAGAACCTGGGTCTCCCACATTGCAGGCAGACGCTTTACTGTCTGAGCCACCAGGAAGATCTAATTAGATGTAAGGTCATCGCAAATAACAAAGTATTTACACACTGAACACAAAATAAATATAAAACAACTGAAATCAAATTAGTTCTCCATTGATTCATTTTGCATTCCCACTGCTCATCTTCTGTTTCATTTTTCTTTGTCTTTTATAAATCCTCGGAGAAGACTGGACTGATGTAGCGGTCACTGTCCAGGAGAGGGCGCCTGTGGTAGTCAGAGTTCTTGGTTGTATGTAATAAGCCGTGTCTTTTTCTAGGGCTGCAATTCTAACTAGGACATTGTGGAAAAGGCCAAACCGTGGAGGTGGTAAGATCAGTGATGGGAAAGGTGGGCTTCTCCATTGGCTCAGCGGTAAAGAATCCTCTTTCAACGCAGGAGACTAGGGTTCAGTCCTTGGGTCGGGAAGATCCTGTGGAGAGGGGCATGGCAAACCACTCCAGCATTCTTGCCTAGAGAATCCCACGGACAGAGGAGCCCAACCAGCTACAGTCCAGAGCATTTCAAAGAGTCATTCACGACTGAATGACCGAACATGATGTGAAAGGTAGACGAAACGAGATGCTAGTTCAAGTGATAAGGACAGATTTTGGTCAGTTGCCATCAGGAAAAGAATCCATTGTGGACTGAATTCAATCCTGATGGGTGTGGAGGTGATGACAGATGCGGGGTGGGGTGGGGAAAAGAACGGCTTGAGAAGAGTATGGGAAGTGAAAAATTATAAAAAGTGGGTCCACGGGAAACCGTTTGGGTTTGCTAAGTTGGGCTCGTTCTTTCTCACAGAGGCTGGGAGCAGAGCCCTTATCTTCAGATGTGTCTGGAACAGGCAATTTTGGGGAAGCCTTGAGTTTTCTCAGGCAGGCACTTTATGGAGCGGTACAGTCACCCTAGGGACACGACCTGGGGAGGTTAGATACTATGCTAATATTTATTCAAGTTTTTATGGGCCAAAGTTGAGGCCTGGTGAAGCCTGGGCTCTGAGGAGCCTGGGTAGACTTTGGGGAGAATTACTGTCTGTGACTGCTGAAAGGACGGTGGATCCCAGGGGGCTTTCAGGGCCGCGAAATTCTTCTGTGTAATGCTGTCATGGCGGATACATGTCATTATACTCTGTCAAAACCCATGGAATGTACAACAGCAAGAGAGAACTTGAATGCAAACTATAGGCTTTAGTTAATGTATCTACAGTGGCTCATCCACTGTAACAAGTGCACCACATGACTAATGTGGGAAAATATTAATAATATTTTGTTAATATTATTAGCATTAATAACAATGTGAATAATAGGGAAAAGATGCACAGTGAAGAGGGTGGGAATAGGGAGTCTCTTTATTTTCTGCTAATTCTTTTCTGTGAACCTAACCTAAAATTGCTCTAGAATAGTCTATTTATTTTAAAATTGATTCTTCTTTCCATTTTTTCATTATGTTTGAACAGAATCATTACATTTGAAGTGTGTACTACTAAGGTTATATTTAATATACTGTGTTACAGACATGAAGATACCTTTAGCAGGCTATGTAAGGAAAAGTTACAATGAAAAAGTTAATAGCGTCAAAGATATTGTGACACAGGTGACTTCTCTTAGAAGTTTGAAATCCTCCCCACCCCCAGCTACCTTCATTTATCTGGTCCTCACAAAAAATTTTTTGTGTGACACAAGCAAGGAAGCTATTATAGATCCTGCTCAGTGTCAGTGAGACAGTTTCCAGACTATAGTTTCCATGAGAAAACATCAAAAGGCACCAACTCAGTGCCTGGCGCAGAGGTCCTAAAGAAATTGTTTTTTTCCCTCTGTCCCCTATAAAATACTGGAAAATGTACTTCTATTTGAAGTTGGGCTTCCCTGGTGGCTCAGACGGTAAAGAATATGCCCGAAATGCAGGAGACCTGGGTTCAACTCTGAGTAGGGAAAGGAATGGCAACCCACTCCAGTATTCTTGCCTGGAGAATTCCTTGGACAGAGGAGCCTGGTGGGCTACAGTCTGTGGGGTGGCAAAGAGTCGGACAGGACTGAACGACTAACACTTTCCCTTTCTTTCTTATTTGATGTAAAGCATTTTAAAATGTGCTTAAACAAAAAGATCGAGACTCTAAAAGAGAAAAGTTTTTCCAAAAAACGAGAGGATGCTGCAGAGCTGACCGACTGCTTTCTTTATTTCCAGGGACTAACTTTATTAAGGCATTAGCACACCCAGTCCCAGTGTCGGTTACCAAAAGGTGGGGTCCGGCTGCCCACTGCTCAAAAGACAATAAACAAGCCAGGTTGGTGGAAAGGAAAGTTTGCTTTCTCTCAGATGCTGGCATCTAGTGGGGAGGACTTCCCTGGTGCCTCAGTTGGTCATGAATCTGCCTGGAGTGCAGAAGACCTGGGTTTAATCCCTGGATCAGGAAGATCCCCTGGAAAAGGAAATGGCAACCCACTCCAGTATTCTTTCCTGGAGAATCCCATGGACAGAGGAGCCTGGCTATAGTCCATGGGGTCACAAAGAGCTGGACACAACCTAGTGACTAAACCACAGAGGGGAGGGCGGATGTCTGTCCAAAGGTCAATTCCCCCTTACTGGCAACCAGTAAGGCAAGAGCTTGTAATAGACAGAAGGAGTGGGCTCCAAGAAGAAACAGATAGTCAGGCCTGACAGTCATCTTGAAATAGGTCATCAGTGGTCTGACTAGCGTCATCTTGGTGGTTCTAGGTACAGTTAATCTTCAGTTCCAGGGTTACTTTGTTTCTATTTCTTTGAGGCCGGTTCTCAGAATTGTGGCAGCGTATGTTGTACGTACAGTCCGGTCATCAAGTTCATTTCTTCCACCTGGCAGGGCTTTCAGTTCCTATAAGACAGCCCACAGGATATGGCTCAGAATAATATCTATAGCCCTTGAGAAGGAACTAAAGGCCCTTGACTCTGCTTAATGGTTACGTTATTATTTGGTCTCCTTTGACTGTTTGCCTTTGTTTTTGCATGTTCGAATTTCTCTGATTAAACTTACACTTTGACTTAAGTTTTCCGTAGACAAAAGGCAGCCAGAGGACTTGGCAGGAAGTGCCACAGGGTTCTACTGTTTTACCAGTAAGGCAGGGCATTTTGAATAAAATAACAGGTATTTGGTGAATGTTGGAGAAGGCACTCTCTTTGGATAATGACTCAGATTAAGATATCCAGTTGTCAGTAATTTTAGCATTTGATTGGTTTTATGAAATCTTTTGGGCTTTGCTGGTGGTGGTTCAGTGGTAAAGAATCCGCTGGCAATGCAGGAGTCACAGGAGAGTCAGGTTTGATCCCTGGGTAAGGAAGATTCCTTTGTGAAGGAAACGGCAACCCGCTGCTGTATTCTTGCCTGGAGAATCCCATGGACAGAAGAACCTGGCGGGCTACAGTCCATGGGGTCGCAAGTCTTGGACATGACTGAAGCGACTTAGCATGCATGCATGCATGCAATCTTTTATTGACTTGGGCATTCTGGTTTAGGTTTTGTTTTTTCATTCTCCACCTGTTTATGGGTAGATTTTTATGACTGGTGTGGAATTCCTCATTTTACCCATTTAAATTACATTTCATGCTCGATATTTGATGAAGGAAATTGAGCCATTCTTTCTAGTGCCTTATGGGCAGGTTATCCTGGGGTAAACATTGCTATGTGGGAAACCAGGGCCAGTAGAAGTACTAGGAAAACAGGCTTTGAAAAGAGAAGTGAAGTCGCTCAGTTGTGTCTGACTCTTTGCAACCCCATGGACTGTAGCCTACCAGGCTCCTCCATCCATGGGATTTTCCAGGTAAGAGTACTGGAGTGGGCTGCTGTTTCCTTCTCCAGGGGAAATTCCTGACCTAGGGATCGAACCCAGGTCTCCTGCATTGTAGGCAGACGCTTTACCATCTAAGCCACCAGGGAAAAGAAAAGTAATTACTTAAAATTAGATTAAGCAAAAGAACAAGCAAAAACTGTTCTATTAGGTAAATCCCGTTGCTAAATTACCTACAGCAAGCAAAGCACAGGCTAATACTGCGTTCGACACACAGAAAAAACATTTTTAAGCCTTAGCAACAAGAAAATGTGTCGAATATCTAGTGTTATCAAGTCTCTCTTGTTTTTCTTTATTACTTTTCCCATCTGAAAAAAGACATAGAGAATTATAGAAACAATTGACTCAGGGCATGGGGGAGAATGGCCCCACTTTTTCAAATGTTCATAAATAAAGAAGTTAGTCACTTTGTGATCAAGTGATGTTTCTGAGAGATTAGTGACCTTTTTCTAGATCTTACTGGACAGACCGTTTTCAAAAGCAACCATTGGTTCTAGTTGCCCTACTTTCATTGTAGTCATAAGTACTTCTATGAAAGGCTTTGAGCCATCGGGGGATTGAGCTTCCCCAAGAAAAGAGCCATGAAACAAGTGACATTGAACCAAAGAACTGGGTATCTGGGCCAAGTTGCGATTACGACTGTGAAGTTCTTCAGACATTCCTTCTCCAGGGCTATGAATTCAGCTCAGTAGGAGAACTCTGAGCCACACACTTGTCTAACTATCTGACACCTGTTGAGAGAAATCTACAGGATGCAGGAGAGAGGACATTCATTGTCTTTCATTTCTCTCTTCCTCCCACACCCACTGTGCATAATTTTTATAGCCTAGTCATCTGGCTTAAATCCAAGTAAGAGCTGATAAATCATTAAAATAATAATTTTCCAAACTATGTAGAAATTTGAGAAAATGCCTATGACATCATGTCACCCAAGAGAGGCAAGACACAAAAATGAACTTTGCTATGATTACAACAGTGTATTAGTTACGGATACATATGAACATGGTCTCTAAGACAGCAGGGCAAAATGAAAAACATCTGATGTCCGGGGAGATTTTTAAAAGATCTTTGAATCTTTTAATTAACTAACGTAATCTTGCTGCAGTTGGTGCAAAAAAAGAAAAGAAAGGCAGAGTAAGATTAAAAATGCTGAATAACTGGCTTCCCTGGTGGCTTAGTGGTGAAGAATCTACCTGTCAATGCAGGAGACACAGGTTCGATTCCCGGTCTGGGAAGATTCCACATGCAAATGATCCCATGCGCCACAACTACTGAGCCTGTGCTCTAGAGCCGGGAACTTCAGCTACGGAGCCCACAAGCCTCAGCTACTGAAGCTTGTGAACTCTAGAGTCTGTGCTCTGCTCCAAGAGAAGCCCCCACAGTGAGAAGCCTGCTCACCCCTACTGGAGAGTAGCCCCTGCTCTCGACAACTAGAGACAAAGCCCACACAGCCATGAAGACCCAGCACCACCTAAACATTAGTAAAAATAAAAATAAATAAAGTTATTCAAAGAATGCTGAATAGCCGGTATTACATACCACGGAGCCTGCTCCAACAGGCAGCTGGCGTAATGACAGCGGGAGTCACATGGTGGTGGGTAAACACAGCCTCGCAAAGCCAGGTTGCACTGGGCATTCCCCACAGTCTGGAGGTTGGAAGTTGTTGCTGCCCCAGCAGGAAGCTTCTGGCTAGATGCCCCCCACGGTGCCTTACCTGCAGCCAGAGCAGTGGGAGGGGTGGGTGGGAAGCACGTAGTGGACTCCAGCGTCACTTGGTAACCAACCAACATTGTAGTGTTCCCCCACTTTAACAACTGGTTCAGCTGTAATAGCGCCCGCGAGCTGATAAAATGTTCTGATTAAAAACCATCCTGAAAGAGGGTCTCCTGCGTTGCAGGCAGATTCTTTACAGTCGGAGTCACCCAGGAAGCCCTGAGAGAATGAGAGGCTCTTGTAAAGCCCTTGCTGACTACAATGCCTGGTACCTGGTACATATTCCATATGCATCGACTGTTGTAACAGCGCTGCCTTCCCAATTTCCGATTGTATTCTGATTAAGAAGCAAAAAGAAAAGAACACAGCCTAGAAGTTTCTCCAGGAGACCATGGAAGTAGGGTGTAACCATCACATTTTTTTCTTTTCAGGTACTGAAAGTAAAGTGAAAGTCACTCAGTCATGTCCAACTCTTTGTGACCCCATGGACTATACTGTCCCTGGAATTCTTCAGGCCAGAATACTGGAGTGGGTAGCTTTTCCCTTCTCCCTGGGATTGTCCCAACCCAGGGACTGAGCCCAGGTTTCCCACATTACAGTCGGATTCTTTACCAGCTAAGCCACCAGGGAAACCCAAGAATACTGGAGTGGGTATCCTATCCCTTCTCCAGCGGATCTTCCTGACCCAGGAATCGAACTGGGGTCTCCTGCATTGCAGACAGATTCTTTACCAACTGAGCTATTAGGGAAGCCTCTTTGGTCCTGAAAGAGGCTTATTATCATTTAGTTTCCCTGTCTCTTTTCCCCAGATCTGCCAGCCAGCCCTCTGGTTTTTGGCGTGGAGATGAGGACAGAAAAGAAGGAACAGCAGGGCACTTGAACATGGGAGATGGTTCCCATCGCCATTCCACGCTAGCATGATCCTTCCAAACAATATTCACGAACATAGGTCTGCTTACAGAGACCAGGGATTAGGGAACCCAAGCAAGGATGCCATGGACACCCCAGAAGAGCAGACAAGAGTGCTACAGCTGATCTTCTAAACTTCTCATTTTACACACGAGACTACTCAAGCTCCAAGAGAATAAGTACCTTTCTCCGTTAGGGCCTCATGGGAGCCGCAGCAGGCTCAGCAAGAGATAATAGGCCAAAAATACCTGAGTCATGCTCCCGGGACTTCCGGATAGCTCAACCAATCAGGGAGGTCCTCCTCTTTCCGGGACTTCCGGATAGCCCTAGCCAATCAGGGAGGTCCCCCTCTGTCCGACCTGAGCCAATCAAGACGAGACGCGAGATTCGAAATTCATGCGTGCGCACCAGTTAACCAATCATGTAATGCCAACTAACCCGCGGGACTGCCTGTATATAAGGAGTCAGAGCTCGGGGCTCTTGTCGGATTCCACTGCACTGGATGAGACATGAGTCCTAGCCCGGGCTAGCAATAAAACCCCTTTATGCTTTTGCATTGCTGTGGATGTCTTATTCTCTCAGTTTTGGGGACTCGGACTCTGGGCATAACATTCTCAATTTGATAAGTTACCTTTTTTTGATAAGTGCATTTTTTGTGTTTCTAGTTCATCTAGCAAACTCTGGGAGATGGTAAAGGACAGGGAAGCCTGGCGTGCTGCAATCCATGGGGTTGCAAAGAGTCAGACACAACTGAATGACTGAACAACAAGTTCATCTTACTTTATAAAACAGATACCTGCTTCTGGGCACCAAGAATGTGTTAAGAAACACAGTTGAAAAGCACAAAAAAAGATTAACAAGGCTGTCATACATAGTGCACAAAATGATTAGTGTTCAAACAAGTTCTTAAGGGAAATAGGCAGCCTAGGGACCCTCTCCAGCTACAACAAGCCCAGTCCCTCCTGGTGGAGGAAGCCAACACCTGTTAGCCTCGAGCATCTGTCTCACCCATTGTCTGGAGAGTTTTCCATTACAAACCCACCATGACCCATCTTCCCCTTCTTCCCAGGAAAAGGAGCCTAGTGAAGATGTCCATGGAGTCATAGTACTGTAACCTCAGCCTCACTCACATCTGTGTTTTCTCCCTACATGTGAGAGGGTAATAGGCAGGAAGGCCAGGGGTCTCCAAATGGAGGAAATAGCCTGCAAGTGTCAGACATTTTTATCTCCCTTAAGCGGCAGGAGGAAAGAAACTAGCAATATTTTTTTCCTTCTCTATACAAATTTAAAAGGAGGTTTCTCTTAAAATTCTGTGTTGCCATGTGACACCTGGTTTCACCTGAAGTTAACCAATGCCTTTTTCTTATGGAAATGTTTATCTTAAGCTATGCTAACGTACTGTGCATTTACCCCAAACTCTGTCTTCAAGTCACTTCCACCTTTTGGCTCAGAACCTACTTGATAAACCAGTATGTTATACTCCGATATTGTTCCTCTAATCTATGTAAATGACACTATTTGTATGATGCTCTGCCCTTCTTCAAGATTCAAGTTAATCCTTTTATGGCCCAAGATGAACCATTTGGAGCCAAGATTATCCCAAAATACATCTTATGGGTGAGGGGCCTGGTGCCATTCTAAGTTTTGAGACATTCCTTTCTTTCATTAACAGACTGCTGATGACTATATAACATCCAGCTAAAGACTAGCAGGGGGGCACTCTTTCTGCCCCCTTCTGATGCCTATGTCAGAAGCTTTCTCTATCTTCTTTATACTTTAATAAAACTTTGTTACACAAAAGCTCTGAGCAATCAAGCCTCGTCTTTGGCCCCAGATTGAATTCTTCTCCTCTAGGGGCCAAGAATCCCAGCATCGTAATTCAACAACAACCTTTCACATGCAAGCGTGTGAAGTTGCTTGAGTCGTGCCTGACTCTTTCAACCCTGTGGACTATAGCTCGCCAGGCTCCTCTGTCCATGGGATTCTCCAGGCAAGAATACTGGAGTGGGTTGCCGTGCCCTCCTCCAGGGATCGAACCCACGTCTCTTGTGTCTCCTGCGCTGGCAGGTGGGTTCTTTACCACTAGCACCACCTAGGAAACCCAAGCACCGTTATTTCCAGCAGAACGATGTACTGTTTCTAGTGGCTGACATTTAGTTTGTGTTTACCATGTGCAGGCCTTGCACTAAGCAGGTTACATGGATTACTTCATCCGATCTGTTTAGGAAGATGTTTTTCCTAGGTCCAGTTGCAGGTGGGGAAATTGAGGCCATGGATGGATGGATGGAAGGATGGACAGATGGTGGGTAAACAGGAGGTTCAAACCCATTCTTAACCATTAAAATTGCCTTTATAAATGATGGTAAGATAAATTCTAACTTCTTCAAATCTATGAACCAATAAATGATAAAGTAAAATAACGATACTTGACACCTAACAATCTTATGAGATGGGTGCTATCATTGGGGAGAAGGCAATGGCACCCCACTCCAGTACTCTTGCCTGGAAAATCCCATGGATGGAGGAGCCTGGTAGGCTGCAGTCCATGGGGTTGCAAAGAGTCGGAAACAACTGAGCGACTTCACTTTCACTTTTCACTTTCATGCATTGGAGAAGGAAATGGCAACCCACTCCAGTGTTTTTGCCTGGAGAATCCCAGGGACGGGGGAGCCTGGTGGGCTGCCGTCTCTGGGGTCACACAGAGTAGGACACGACTGAAGCGACTCAGCACTTAGCTATCATTGGCCCTGGTTTATAGAAATGCCTAAAGTATTTCGGGCTCTTTTGATAAAACCACATTCAGAAGAAGGAGAAACACATAGATACAAGCACAAGACGAAAGCAAACACAAATACATTTAGACTTATGAAGACATATACTCATAGGCAGAGGCTGTCTTTGTCAGCTCGGGTTGCCGTAAGGAAATATCTTAGACTGGGAGGCTCAAACAATGGCCATTTATGTGACACGATTCTGGAGGCTGAAAAGTCCAAGATCAAGGTGGTGGCAGATATGGTCCTTTGTGACATCTCTTTTCTGTCTACAGACAACTGGATTTTCCCTGTGTGCTCACAAAGGCTTTCTTCATTACCTGCATGTGGAGAGAGAGACAACTCCAGTGTCTCTTCCTTTCCTTACAAGGGTGATAACCCCATCACAAGTGTTTTACCTTTCCCAGTAATCAGACAGTTAGGGGGTGCTTGAGGGGCGGGGGAAATTCTCATTATAAACAGGTGTTTATTTTGCACGCAAAAAAGTAACTTCCTTGGAACCCCTTACTAAGCCACGATACCATGAGCGAGCTATTAATTATTAACCCCATATTACAGACAAAGGGCTCCCCAGGTGGTGCTGGTGGTAAAAAAAATTCTGCCCATCAATGCAGGAGACGCAAGGGACGTGGGTTCGATCCCTGGGTTGGGAAGACCCCCTGGAGTAGGAAGTGGCAACCCACTCCAGTATTCTTGCCGGAGAATCCCATGGACAGAGGAGCCTGGTGGGCTACAGTTCATGGGGTTGCAAAGAATCAGACGTGAATGAGTGGACATTACAGATGAAGAAACTGAAAATCAGAAAGTTAAGGAACTTACTCAACTGTTCTAAACGCTTGCTAAGTTCAGATGACTCCCTGTTATGGAATAGGCATACTTTGATTCCCTCTGTCTCTCCTAAACTTTTTCTTATGGAAAAAATCAAATTACACATAAATTGGGAGAAAGTAGAAAAAACCTCCAGGTACCCATCACCCAGGGACAACAGTTAACCACTGATGATATTGCTTGTTTCAACTATGATCCTTTCTAACATTTGTAGGAACTTGAGGGAATTTCTGCACAATGGTAAGTAGTGACCAGACAGATGGGTGTGTATTATGCCTTTTGTTTTCTATCTCAAACAGTTTGCTCAACAAAAATATATAAATATGTAATATTTATATAATTCTCCAGCCCCTTGTCATGAGATGAATTTTTCAAATGTCTAAGCACTGAGAATTCCCTGGCAGTCTGGTGGTTAGGACTCCTTGCTTCCATCGCAGAGGGTGTGGTTCCATCTCTGGTCAGGGAATGATGCTTTCTTTTTAGCGCTGCCAAAAAAAAAGTCTAAGCACTTCAGGGACTCTACTTGCTTATTTGATCTCAGGGGCAGACACAGAAATGCTGCTTGTGACCTACAGCCAAGTTCTGCAGGGAGGGCAAGGTGCCAACTTCAAAAAGGGGAAGAACTCAATTCCCCCTGATGACCTCTCGCATGACCATGCCATCACATGGCAGTAATGATGGGCCGTGTGACAGCCAGTCGTAATTCTCAACGAGTATTTCAAGCACTTTGGGTGGACCCTTCCTTCTTTATTCTTTAACAGAACCACCAAATGGTAAGAAAGTAATTTTTAAACATAACTTGGCATAGGAATTTGGTATTATCCAATCTCTTTTCTTACTGGAATATGTACAATTTATCTTCTGAAAAAGATGTATTACTGTGACTTAATACCAACACGCAACAATTTGTTCATCCTATTTGTTCTTCACAAGAGGGAAAAAAATCATTAGCTATATTTAATTTATAAAGAAGCCTATAAAGGAGCATTTGACCAAAGGTCTTCTAGAACATAAGCTTCACTCAGCAAGTAAGTGGCAGAGACACAGTTGGAAATGAAGGCCCATCTCTCTCTGTATCATTCAGCTTTGCTATCGTAACAAATGGCTCCTATAGAGGAAGAAAAGCTCGGATTTTTCTACCCTCTTAAGTTCTGTCTCTGTGGCATGTTAATTAAACTATCAAAAGATAGATTCGTAGGAGGGAAAAAATAGTTCCCTTACATATGTAATGTACATGCACATGGGAGAACATAGTGATGAGTAACACAAAGGGCTGGTCAGAATTCCGGGCTTATATACCATCTGAATAGGTGAAAGAGAGGGGAAGCAATGTACTTATGGGTAAACTGATGACTTTTTAAAGATAAAGGGTTTTCAGGAGAACACACGGGGGATAAAATATTCGTGATAATGTTCCTCTATACAGGTATGAGTGATCTTTCCATCTCCTTCAGGGCCATAAAACTCCCTTGGTAAAGGGATTTGGGGAACTTTGTTTTTGGTTTTATTCACTACTTTTTATTGGAGTATAGTTGCTTCACAATGTTGTATTGGTTTCTGCTGTACGGCAAAGTGAATCAGCTCTGGGCATACATATTCTTTTTCAGACTTCCTTCCCATTTAGGTCAGCACAGAGCGTTGAGGAGAGTTCCCTGTGCTCTTCAGTAGGTTCTCAGTAGTTACTATTTGTTAGTTTTGACACTGAAGTATAATTGACCTCTAACACTATGTTAGTTCCAATGGCACAACACAGTGATCAGAAATTTCTATACATTACAAAATGGTCACCTTCGTAAGTCTAGTTACCACCATGAGGAGTCCTTAACAATAAGTCCTTTAAAATAATAGCTAAAGATTTTATATGGGGACAGATATATTTATTATAACAACATTATTGACTATATTTCCCACACTATACATTTCGCCCCTGTGACTCATTTATTGTATTTGGGGAAGGTTTTATTCATGTTCTTGCTTCTAGGAGTAGATCTACCCTAAAGAGGAAATAAAGCAGCCTTATTTCCCAGAAGTTGCTCCCTTTAGTCAGAGAAAAGGTTTTTTCCTTTCTCCCTCATCTGATGACTTTCAAATCTCCTCAGCTTAAAATAACCTTTATACCAACCCAGGGGTTCTGAGTTGGTTTCCACAGATCCAAATCTCAGTAGCTTATAACAACCAAGATGCACTGGCTTAGCCAAAAAGTTCGTCCAGGTGTTTCCATAAGATGTAAGGGAAAAACCCGAATGAACTTCTTGGCTAACCCAGTACTTCTTAGTCACATTACCTGACAGCTCTCCTCCACATGTTTTCTTCACCCCAGGAAGAAAATGGGAACATGTTGTTCTGTTATGGCAGAAGGAAGACAGAAGTGGCTGAGACTTGCAAGGCCTCTGAGAGCTTCCATTTGGACGCGGCGTTTGTCACTACAGCTCACGCTCCATTGGCTAAAGTGAGCCATACAGCCAAGATGGCCGACAGGGAGACAGGAAGAGCAAGTCCTCCTGAGGGAGGCCACCGCAAGGCTCAGGGCTCCCGGAGAGGGACTCTTCCTGGTAAGGGGAGTGAATACAGGGGAGCAATACTATTCATGCGGTTTATCAGAGTCTCCAACGATACACCTTTTCCACTCCATTCTGCTTCGAAAAGTTTCAAAGAGGAAGTAAGACTTGAGTTGGCTTTTCAAGGATAGTTCTAGGCTGGGATGTAGTAGATGTCAGGTCAGGTATATCTGGAAACAATAAATGTATGAAAAAATGCCTAACCCCAACATCACTGTCTCTCAGGAAAGAAGATACTTTTTGCCTGCAGATTGGCAAAAAATTTTTAAGTTGATTATATTCAGGAAAGTGCTCTTCACTCCTAAACTGCAGATGGGAGTGTATACACTTTAGATTGTGTGAGCAGCAATATCGCAGCATCTACTGAAACTAAACACGCAAATACCTTTTGACCCACTCATTCCACTCCTAGGAATCTCTCCTACAAAGATATTTGTTCGTGTGCACAAACGTGAATGTTTGAAGGATGCCCAATGAACTGGAAAGCCAAATGGATGTCCATCAAAGTGAGAACTGTAAAATAAGTTATAGCTCTGGAATACTATATATATACATATGAATGTATACATAAATGTGTGTGTTAGTTGCTTAGTCATGTCTGACTCTGCAACTCCATGGACTGTAGCCCTTCAGACTCCTCTATCCATGGGATTGCCTAGGCAAGAAAACTAGAATGGGTTGTCATTTCCTTCTCCAGGGGATCTTCCTGACTCAGGGATTGAACCCGGGTCTTCTGCTTGGCAGGCAGATTCTTTTCCACTGAACCACTTGGGAAGTCCATGTATACATAGATGGACTTAAATATACATATACATACATATACATATACATACATATACACATTTAAAGATCATCCAGACCTATTTTAAGCGCAAAAGGCAAGTCACAACATATATAATCATAATGGATAATACCATGAAAACTTCATCTAAGTGTAAATAAAGTATTAGCAGGGTGCACATTACTTTGTCACAACTGTTTTAATTGTAGCAAAATTAGTTGAGATTAATGATGACAGTAGCCATATTTAAGCACTTCTGGGTTGTTTGACTTTCACAAATAGAATATATTCCTGTATTGTTTAGCATAATTAAACAAATTAAGATGCCTAAAATTAAAATAGTGCCATTTTGTTTTATAATATTCATAAAGTTCAGAAAAAAATTTAAAAGATAATGAAAATCACCCCTAGAGTCGTTTGAAAATAACTCTAAAAGCAAACTCATTTGAAAGATTGATCACATACAGAATTCTCATTTGGATAGCCCTCATTCTGAAAATCAGACGCCCATAAGATAATAGTTCATGAGACCTACCTCCAAATAGCTTTAATCAGTTGACTTTTGTTAGCAGCTAACAAAGTCCCATCTCAAAACACTTCTAGTAACCACAGCTGACTGCAAAAGTATCGAGGGAACACTGTGATAGAAAACTGAGTTAAGAGTGCCTAATGCAGGAGAAATTTCTCTACTGGTGTTTAAAAGAGAGTTTGACTAAAACTGACGACTGTACGGCCTGATTCAACCAATGATATGCAGCATTCCAGCCAAGTTTATTACCTGCTCAAATCAAATCAATAATCTTGGTCAGATAAAGCATGGTTCAATGGTTTCAATTTTCTTCTGTCATCAGAAGGACTGAATAGGAGCTGGAGTAACTAATGGAAATTTCTTTCATTCTTCGTCAAGCTGAGTTAGAGGTTTCCTGAAGCCAGATTTTCTACCAACTGTATAAATTGTTAAAAGCCTAGCCCCCAGAAGGCTATTCACTGACACTTCTTCCCTGACGCGTTTTCCTTAGCCCTGCCCTGGGTTGCTCTTTGTTACCACTGTTACATTATTCGTGTTAAAAGTCCCGTTCACTTTGTATGTGTCCTGGAGCTAGGATGCTTCTCCAAATCACTTTTGTTTGGACAGCTATCCCATTACCGTATTTATGCCTTATAATGCCAAGAAGTCATCCCTAATTGCCCCAGGTAACAAATCCAATATTATCAGCTTTTAAGGTGCTAAGTATTCCTGTGATCTTTAGAAAACACCCAGCACACTATATACGATGAAGAAGAAACCCAGAGAGATTGAGTAACTTGTCCAGCTCAAGGTGGTCAATGTCTGACGGATCTCCAACTTCAAAGTCATTTTGGCCCAGCACTACCTGGATCCTGGTTCACAGCAGCACGATGTCTGCTATATACTGACAAAGGACGGAGGCTGGCCCCGAGTCCCGGTGCCTACAGGCAGTTTCAAGTCTCTCTGCACCACTTATTAAAGACAGCTTCTGTTAAGATATAATTTATGCACCATGCGTGATAAATCTATGCACCAGCTTCAGGTGTGTCTGACTCTTTGTGACCCTATAAACCATAGCCCACCAGGCTCCGCTCTCCATGGGATTCTCCAGGCAAGAATCCTGGCGTGGGTTGCCATTCCCTGCTCCCGGGGAATCTTCCCATCCCAGGGGTCACACCCCTCTCTTATGTCTTGCCTGCACTGGCAGGTAGGTTCTCTACTAGTGCTTCCTGGGAAGCTTGGGTCTCCTGCATTGCAGGTGAAGTCTTTACAGGCTGAGCCACCAGAGAAGCCCTTGTAAACCATAAGGGTCACTAATTTCTAGTGTAGGGATTCAGTGATTTTTAAAACTTTTACAGAGCTGTGTAGATGTCACCATAATCCAATCTGAAGACAATCTCTATCAAAAAGAAAAAGCCCTCTGGCTCGTTTATAGTCACTCCCTGCTTTCCTCACCCCAACCCCCTCCTGCCCGCCAATACCAGCTCCATGTAACCACATTTTTGCCTTTCCTGGACAGCTCATGTAAATAGATTCTTAAAAATATGTGGTCATCACTTTTGTCTTTCTGACTGCACAATGCTTAGATCATCATTCTGACATGGCAGTGTATTCCGTTGACTGCCCTGTTTCTGCCGTATGGTCATATCTTGCCACGCTGAGACTTAAGCTCCCTGTGGGTAGGTAGGTACAACTTCATACTCCTGCAGTGTACTCTCTCAATGGCCTGCCTCTTTTGTCCAAACCACCTCACTGCCTGCTGGCCCAACTTCAAACTGCCAGAAAGTTCCTTTTTATCCTTTTTAGGTGGAGGGCTGTCTCTGGCTGTGTTCATGGTAGGAGCAGGGAATTAATTTCCCCGGAAGCAGCCACAACCAATGGCTGACTGGACCCGGTGTATAAATACCCCAACGCGCTCACCTCTCAGGAGCCTTCGGAGTGTGGGCACCGCACTGAGCCTCAAAGGGTTTCCCAAGAGAGACCAAGCTCTCCTTGGCCACAGTCGCTCCCGGCTGGACTGCTGACCCCACACTGGCTGCTCTGCTTCCGAGTCTCACTCTCCTACTCCTCTCGCGGTGGTTTCTTTGCCTCCAAAACAAACTTCTTGCACCAGGCTCTTTGTCTCAGTGTCTGATTCTGAGGGAACCCAAATTCAGACACTCCCTGCCATGTGCTCAATACACACTGAGCCCAGCGTAGATGGCTGCTCCACTCCGAGCTTCTTATTTTGCTACTTTCGTCAATTCATCGGTGCTACCTAACAGGCAGCTTCTATAGTGCCAGTGCCTTACCAGGCCTTCCTGGCAGCTCAGACAGTAAAGACTCTGCCTGCACTACAGGAGACCTGGGTTCCATCCCTGGGTCAGGAAGATCCCCTGGAGAAGGGAATGGCAACCCACTCCAGTATTAGAATTCCAGGGACAGAGGGGCCTGGTGGGTACAGTTCATGGGGTTGCAAAGAGTTGGACACGACTGAGCAGCTAACACTTTCACTTTCACGTGCTAGCGCAGAACCTGCCAATGCAGGAGACGCAAACCTGCCTACCAATGCAGGAGATGCAAGAGACACGAGTTCAGTCCCTGGGTCGGGAAGATCCCCTGGAGAAGTGTATGGCAACCCACTCCAGTATTCTTGCCTGGAGAATCCCATGGCCAGAGGAGCCTGGCGGGCTACAGTCCATGGGGTCACAAAGAGTCAGACATGACTGAGCTCACACAGCCAAGCACAATAAAAAAGACAGATAATAACAAGTGTTGGCAAGAATGTGGAGAAATTGGAGCCCATATATACTTGTGGGAATATAAAACGATGCAGCTACAGAGGAAAACAGTCTGACAGTTCCTGAAAATTTTCAATATAGAATTACCATCAGTTCAGTTCCGTTCAGTCGCTCAGTCGTGTCCAACTCCTTGCAACCCCATGGACTGCAGCATGCTAGGTCTCC
This sequence comes from Redunca redunca, assembly GCA_006410935.1. Taxonomy (NCBI): domain Eukaryota; kingdom Metazoa; phylum Chordata; class Mammalia; order Artiodactyla; family Bovidae; genus Redunca; species Redunca redunca. The sequence goes on from SJYQ01084716.1 coordinate 420,790, forward strand.
CTGTCCATCACCAACTCCCGGAGTTTACTCAAACTCATGTCCATTGAGTTGATGATGCCATCCAACCATCTCATCCTCTGTCATCCCCTTCTACTTCTGCCTTCAATCTTTCCCAGCATCATGGTCTTTGTAAATGAGTCAGTTCTTTGAATCAGGTGGCCAAAGTATTGGAGTTTCAGCTTCAGCATCAGTCCTTCCAATGAGTATTCAGGACTGATTTCCTTTAGGATGGACTGGTTGGATCTCCTTGCAGTCCAGGGGACTCTCAAGAGTCTTCTCCAACACTACAGTTCAAAAGCATCAATTCTTCAGCATTCTGATTTCTTTATAGTCCAACTCTCACATTCATACATGACTACTGGAAAAACCATAGCTTTGACTAGATGGACCTTTGTCCAACAATTCCAATCCTAGGTATACACCCCAGGGAGATGAAAACATATATCCACATAAAACTACATGCGTATTCATAGCAGCATAATTCATAATAGTACAAAAGTGGAAACAATCCAGATATCATGATAAATGGATAGATGAAGTGCATTATAAAGGAGACGAGTCCTGCGTGTTCATTGGAAGGACTGATGCTGAAGCTGAAACCCAATACTTTGGCCACCTGATTCAAAGAACTGACTCATTTACAAAGACCCTGATGCTGGGAAAGATTGAAGTCAGGAGGAGAAGGGGATGACAGAGGATGAGATGGTTGGATGGCATCACTGACTCGATGGACATGAGTCTAAGTAAACTCCAGGAGTTGGTGATGGACAGGGAGGCCTGGCTTGCTGCAGTCTATGGGGTCGCAAAAAGTCAGACATGACTGAGTAACTGAACTGAACTGAAGCGCATTATATCCATACAATGGAATATCACTTAGCTATTTAAAAAAATGAAGTACTGATTCATGCTATGACATTAATGACCCCTAAAAATAGTATGCTAAGTGAAAGAAGCTAGTCACAAAAACACCATATTTTATATGGTTCCATTTATATGAAATATCCAGAACAGGCAAATCTATAGAGACAGGAGATTAATGGTGGCCTATGGTTGAAAAAGTGAAGAGAGAGGGTTTGTGAAAAGGTGACTGAAGTGAATGGCGTCCTTTGTGAGGTGACAAGAATGTTCTAAAATCGATTGTGCTGACGGTTGCACAACTGTCTGAATAGAGTAAATTCACACTGAAGTGTACACCTTATTAAAAAACTATTTATTTGGCTGCATCTCTCCTTTCTTTCCTCTTGTGAGTTGGATGGTAATAATAATAATAAAGCATTAATAGTGTAGGGAGGAAAAATTTTTTTCTCCTGCCCTTTCTAGAACTCAGCTGGGATCTCCCCTGCAACAAAAGACACCTTAAGATGGGAAATACAAACAGCAGTTTATTGACCAGTATCCCTCATGGATATTTGGGAGACACCCAGTGAAAAACAATTAGCTCTCGGAGGTGGCTTAAAACTCAGGCTTAAATATCGTCTTCAACTAAAGACAAAAGAGAGGAGTGGAGGAGGCTAGTCACGAGGAAGTGACCAGGAAGGGGACAGTAAATATGAGTCAGTTTTTTATATTGATTTAAGTTGGTTTCAAGTTATCTCCGGGGATTAACCTTTGTCCTTCCTTTTAGAGAAGGGAGGAGAGACAACTTTACAAATTGTGTGCTGCTTTTAGGCAAATAGGGGAGGACAGAGAGTGTTTCTTTTAGCTTTTTTTCTCAGTTGCCTTCAGCTCAGCATAATTCTTACGCCAAAGAGGCATATTTTGGAGTGGCATATTCTGCCACTCTTCAGAAGCTAACACTCATTAAATATAAACGAAACCCTGCGTTCTGATCAGCGCATGACATATGAGATGCCCTTCAGAGCAGACACTCACTCTATGTCATATTTTCACACCCTAGGTGAGGTCAGGGCTTCAGAAGAAATAAAAGCATGTGGATGTCTTGACATAGACATCGGAGGATTTTGCCAGACAGGACTGGGGTGTGGTCTAATACAAGTCATTGAGGACTGTAAACTTGGTATGCTTAGAGTCAAATCCTTACCATTTTCTACTCATTAAAGGTCAAGGGAAAATAAGGACAAAACCTCTAACTTGGCTAGTGAGTCTACATTTGTAATGGCAGACTTTAGATTTCTCTATTTTTTTCCTAATTATTTTTAAATTTCTAAAACTATTAAAAAATTTTCAAAAACACAGCAAAATTGAATTTTATGGTGAATACCTATGAACCTACCACCTAGATTCTACTATTAACATTTTATTGTATTTTATCAATATCTATCCCTTTATCCTTCCCTCTACTCATCCATAACCCATCATATATGCGTACGTGCATTCTAGGTCACTTCAGTTATGTCGACTCTTTGCAACTCTATGGACTGTGGCTGGCCAGGCTCCTCTGTCTATGGGATTCTCCAGACAAGAATGCTGGAGTGGGTTGCCATGCCCTTCTCCAGGAGATCTTCCCGATCCAGGGATCAAACCCAGGTCTCTTATGTCTCCTGTGTTGGCAGGCAGGTTCTTTATCACCACCACCTGGGAAACCCCATTTATATGTGTGTGTGTGTGTGTGTGTGTGTATAGGACAAAGTAAATTGTAAACATCAATACACTACCCCTTAAGGATTTAGCTAAGCNAGAAACTGTGCAAGGCTGACCTTGGAGTGTTCCCCTTTATAGACTCACACACACTCACAAAATCACACACATACGCACATAAATGTATCTGAAGTGTAGTTGGGTTCATCACTGCAGTGGTGGGAGGGTCACCGCTAGGAAGGGCAGATTGCAGGACTCAGAAGGCACCAGCAGAATGTAAACTGCTGCAGCCACCATGGGAAAACAGGACGCAGAGTCCTTAAAAAACTAAAATAGAGCCCTGAATACTCACTGGAAGGACTGATGCTGAAGCTGAAGCTCCAATACTTTAGCCACCTGATGCAAAGGGTAGACTCATTGAAAAAGACCCTGATGCTGGGAAAGACTGAAGGCAGGAGGAGAAGGGGATGACAGAGGATGAGATGGTTGGATGGCTTCACCAACTCAATGGACATGAGTTTGAGTAAACTCCGGGAGTTGGTGATGAACAGGGAGGCCTGGCGTGCTGCAGTCCACGGGGTCGCAAAGAGTCGGACACGACTGAGTGACTGAACCACAAGAGCTGCCATATCAGCCTGCAGTTCCAGTCCTAGGTGTATATCCAGGAAAAAAAAAAAAGCTCTAATATGAAAAGACACGTGCGACCCAATGTTCACAGCAGCACTATTTACAATAGCCAAGACATGGAAGCAACGCAGTGCACGAAAACAGGCCACTGGCATAAGAAGATGCAGTATGTATATATACACACACACACACACACACACACACACGCGTATATACAATGGAATATTAGCTATAAAAAGAATGAAATACTGCCATTTGCAGCAACATGGATGGGCCTAGAGATTGTCATATTTAGTGAGGTAAGTCAGGCTGAGACAAATATTATATCACTTATATGTGGAATCTTAACAAAAATAATACAAATGAATCTGTAAACAAAATAGAAATGCACTCTCAGATATGGAAAACAAGTTTCTGGTTACCAAAGAGGAGAGGGAGGGGTTAAGAGGCAAATTAGGAATATGGGTTTAACAGATATAAACCACCATATATAAAACTGATAAGCAACCAGGATTTACTGTATAGCGCAGGGAATTATATTCAATACGTTGTAATAACATATAATGGAAAATAACCTGAAAATATGTGTATATATAATGAATCATGTTGCTGTGCATCTGAAACTAACATCGTATTATAAATCACCTATACTTCAGTTGAAGAAAAAAGTCACCCACCAAGCTCAGCTTTGATTATGCGAGAATCACAGCTGTTTCTACATCTGGTGTCAACATGTGGACCCTACACCAAATCAGAAGTGGTACATGAGAGGCCTGCTGGACTCCATAAATGGTCTTACACCTGAGCAAAACGCTTTTTGCCTTGTTATTTCCTTCTTTAATAAAATTATTTATTTATTTGGCTGCGCCGGGTCTTAGTTGCGGCATGTGGGATCTAGTCCCCTGACCAGGATTCCCCGGGTCCCCTGCACTGGGGGCAAGGAGTCTTAGCCACTGGACCCCAGGGGAGTCCCCACTTTATTTCCTAAAAATGCTTGGATCAGATGAGTTTGCCCAGCCTTGCAGACCCACTTCCCCTCCTGGCTGGGTGCCCAGGTTGACCTGCCCAGTTGAGTGGCGCAGGGCTGCCCAGCACAACAGCCTGCCCTCTGGTTTCCTTTGTGAAACCTTGATCTGGGGAAAGGACCCACCGTGAGGGCCCCACAGCTAGTTCCTCCATAACCAGAAATAAACCCGAGATGACTGTATTTCTTCATCTAAATAACAAACACGGAGCAAGATGTCCAGAAACCTAGATACATTCTTTTCTCTAAACTATTTGCCTAACTTAAAAAGTTCTCATCACCACAAGCTGCCAGCCTGGAAATATCCTGGCAGCTTTCTCAGTCGTGTTTTTGATATGAGTGATCTTACTTCTGCAAGAGTTGTGAGATGAGCCCTGGAGTGTACAGGGACTTCAACTACTGAGAGAGACAGGGCTGTCAGAGGTAGCTGTGTTCTAAGGAAGCTCTTGTCTTTGAGGCTTTCGATGCTGACAGGTTTCTCTAAGATGTTCAGGGCAAATGTCCAGGCAGTGGAGTAAAAGGGACTTGGGTACACATATGCATAGAAAAAAAGACTGGAAGGAAAGACTACAAAATATTGTTCAGTTGCTAAATCACACCCAACTCTTCGGTGACCCCGTGGACTGCAGCACGCCAGGCTCCCCTCATTCTTCAGTATCTCCCAGAGTTTGCTCAAATTCTCATCCATTAGGTCAGTAATGCTACCTAACCATTTCATCCTCTGCCTTCCCCTTCTTTTGCCTTTAATCTTTCCCAGCATCAGGGTCTTTCCCAATGAGTTGGCTCTTCGCATCCGGTGGCCAATGTACTGAAACTTCAGGATCCAGGGTTAGCTATATTTATTTTCTTCTTTGTGCTCAAGTACATATTCCAAACTGAATGCAAGCAACATCAGTTATTTTTATCAGAAAGACAGTTTCAAAGTTCACCTTCTTCAAATATAGTCCCAGCTGAGGCGGACACCGTTGAGTGAACTGTGCAAAGGATTTGAGACCAGGACATCAGTTCATCAACATTCTCTGTCCCAATCTCAGCATGTGCCCAGCATGGTGCTGGGCAAGGTGGGGGGGTTGCCCAGGAGAAGCCACAGTTCTGCCTTCAAGGGGCAAGACAGGGACGAAAGGGAACAGACACGTAGTATCACTAGACCCCAGACAGAGTCCATTCACAGGTGACACCCTCCAGCCTGCAAAGGTCCTCTGGGTGGGGTGTTATTACTTTTCTCATTTTACAATGAGGAAACGGAAGCTCAGAAAGTGAAGGCACTGGGCCAGGTAGCAGCAAACCCTGCCTCTCCCGTCCTAGGACCTCCAGCCCTGAGAGCTTACTCACCTCGGAGAGAGGGGACAGTGGGAGACGGTTTAACCCATCACAGCTTTCCTGCACGCATGTGCCCGTCAGTCACCTATCAACCAAAATCAACAAAACCACCTGGATTTTCTCCAGAGGCAGAGGGAGTTTCCTTCTTATTAAAGCAGAGCCCAGCTGGAAGCTGTTACCTGCCTGGCAATTGAAGGCACAGCGAGCTGGAGATGGGGGTGGGGCAGCGAGGGGGGGGGGTTGCCCACGTGTCCCCAAAGCCCTCGGAGGCATTGACAGGTAATCAGTGAAATGCATGAAAACTGAGAGACTGGCTGCCAAGTATAACACCTTAGGACACTTCCAAGCTGGACTTAACTCTTGTCTTTGAGCCGGCAAGTCAGGCACATGACTAAATAAACCCTGTAAGGCATGCATCAGATTTTTTTTTTTTTTAAGACTAAAACCCGCTAACCTCCCTGCAGACATCAGCTGTGTAATGGGATTCAGGGTTCCGTGGTTCTCCTTCCCTGCGTGTAAAATCTATGTGAGCCAACATCAGCTTACTGCCAAGCGTGGATTCTCTGACATCAGCAAGAAGCAGCTGGTGCTTCTGGGAAATTCAAGCTCTGAAACCCTGTTTTGCTTGCGGAGATGCAATAAGGTCAGCGAACAACCAAATAACCCACCCCTGGGTCCCGAGGTCTTTCTGACCTATGAGTCTTTGAAGGCACTTCTGTTTATTTCTCCTTTGTGGTGACAGAAGCATGTGGGTGTTATCTCTGGCAGCCCATTGAAAAACTTCACGGAGTAAGGTCAGTTGTAGGAGTTAGCCAGCGTTGTCGTAACAAAGTACCACAGTCTGGGGAGTTTAAGCAACAGAAAATTATTTCCTCATAAATCTGGAGGCTGGAGGTCTGAGATTAAGGCGTCAGTGGGGTTGGTTTTGAGTCACTTCCTAGGTAGGTTGGTAAGAAGTCCGGGGTCCCCAAGGAGGAAAAAGGGGTCTGGGGCTCTCGAAGCGGAGATAGGGGTCTCGAATTCTCAAGGAGGAAAGGACAAACATCCTTTTTCCTCTGTACATTCCTTAGTCTTGGTCACATAAAAAGGTTTTTTTTTTCTTCGATGACTACACAACCACTCAGTTGACACTCTGTACTAAGGATTATATAACAACAATGTATCCTTCTTGAGGACAGTTTCTCCTTCCTGAAGACCTTCTAACTAATCCTGATATCTTAGAATGTATATTACGGGAGTGGGCCTGGTAAGATCTTTCTATTGTTAAATTCTAATCCTGTTATTCTAAAATGTAAATTGTGGGAGAGAGTCTAGTAAGATCTTTACAACCTTGAGACATTCTTTTGATTTATTGTAATAACCGATTTAAAAGTATATAACTCTCTTGCTAACACTAGCGAGGGGGGGCACTCTCATCCCCCTCCTCAGGTCTATGTCAGAAGCGTTCTCTGTTCCGTTCTATACTTTAAGCTCTTGAGTGATCAAGCCTGGTCCCTGGTCCCGAAGTTAAATCTTTGGAAATCATGAAGCTGACGCCAGTCACCGTAAGCTATCAGTTTCCTCTGAGGTGTCTCTCCTCGACTTGTAGACAGGACGTCCTCTGTCCGTGTCATCTGTGTCTGTGTGAGTCTGAGTCCTAATCTCCCCTTCTAATAAAGACACTAGTCAGATTAGATTGGGCTTCCCTGGTGGCTCAGCGGTTAAGAATCCACTTGCCATGCAGGGGAAAAAGAAAGAAAGTGAAGTTGCTCAGTCGTGTCCAACTCTTTGTGACCCCGTGGACTGTAGCCTACTAGGCTCCTCTGTCCATGGGATTCTCCAGGCAAGAATTCTGGAGTGGGTTGCCATTTCCTTCTCCTGGGGATCTTCCTGATCCAGGGATCGGACCTGGGTCTCCCATATTGCAGGCAAACACTTTAACCTCTGAGCCACTAGGGAAGCCATGCAGGGGACCCGGGTTCGATCCCTGCGTCAGGCAGATGCTCTAGAGAAGGAAATGGCACCCCACTCCAGTATTCTTGCCTAGAAAATCCCTTGGACAGAGGAGTCTGGTGGGCTCCAGTCTACGGAATTCCAAAAGAATTGGGCACGATTTAGCAACTCAACAGCAACATATTAGAATAGGGCCCTCCTGTGTGACTTCATTTTAACTTAGTCACTTCTTTAAAAATCCCATCTCCAGAAACAGTCACATTCTGGAGTGCTGAGGGTTAGAGCTTCAGCAGATGAATTTGGTGGAAGGGACACAGTTCTGTCCATAACATTGTTGGGGGCAACAGAGATGCCGTAGAAGCATTCTACTATATTCTTTGCAGATCAGGGACCAGCTCATAGGAGGCCGCGCGAGGAGGCGACCTTCTGCGCCCACTGTGAGCTCAGGATGGGGGCTCCAGTGAAGATGCTTCCAGCCCTCTGCTGCCACCAGCTGGGACTCATCCTTCCAGTCCAGACCACACCCTGAGGAAAGGGGTCCCTCGTCTAGGAAGCTCAGACACCCACTAGGACCCTGCCGATCCCCGTGATGACACTTTGCCCACCTGGATGAAAGTGAAAGTTAAGTTGCTCAGTCGTGTCCGACTCTCTGCGACCCCATGGACTGTAGCCCACCAGGCTCCTCCGTCCATGGGATTCTCCAGGCAAGAATACTGGGGTGGGTTGCCATTTGCTTCTCCAGGGGATCTTCCTGACCCAGGGATTGAACCCAGGTCTCCCACATTAGAGGCAGACGCTTTAACCTCTGAGCCACCAGGGAAGCAGAGACAATTCACTCTTGAGCAGCACAGGGGGTGGCGCTTCACCTGCTCACTGCCCTGAAGCCATTCTGTATCCCTGGGAGTTTGGGGGTGGGGGTCTTCCCAGGTCATCCAGAGGGGCAGGGCAGCTTTGTGATCTGGGGACAGGAATGGCACTCAGAGGGGTGGAGGCAGGGCTGCCCTACGTGGCCACCCCTCTTCAGCTCTAGAAGGCTGCGGCTGGATTTGTTCGCTCATTCAACAGGGATCTGCAGGGGCCAGGTCCGCGTCAGGCACAGGAGCCTGTGATTCACTAACACGCGAGACAGACGGCAGCCCGCGAGCTCATGGAGGCTTCATGCCAAGGCAGAGGGGTGGCCACAGACGCACGCCGCACCCAGCGGTGCTTCCTGTGAAATCTCCATTCGGGCCCAGGGAACCGGGGACTCCCAGCCTCCTCTGGCTGAGGGTTTCTGGGTGGTTTCCTGTTTCAGCCCCACGGCCAGGGGAAATTTCTGCTTTTTGCTCTTCTGAACTCTAAGCGGAGACACGCATGCGCTTGATGAGGGATTTTTCTGGTTAGAGGAAAGTTTTTATGTCCTGTGTGCACTTCTTAATATATCCTGAAAAACGCAAATGTCACTTCCCGTGAGAAACCTCGTCTGACCCCGACAAACCCCTTTTCTGTGCTCCCGCGGCGTGAATCATCGGGCGCGGAGCTGCAGGTTCGGTTGAGCTGTGTCCCTCCCCGAGCCCCTGGGTTCCTCCAGCCTGCCTCCAGACAGGCTCTCTGCCTTGTATCTGCCCTCGGGCCACCGGTATCCGGGATAGGGAAAGTGCTGGGTGAAATGACAAAACAGAGAGTCAGGTGGAGCCCCCTCCAGCCTGCCTTTGGTGTGGTCCTTACTGTCCGCCCCATCACCCTCTTTCGGATCCCTAGAGGGTTGGTTCAGGACCACGTGATTTCAAAGCGGCAACAGGTATGGACAATATTTTGAGATACTGGCAATCCCTAAAGTGTGGAACGAGAATCTGTCTTGTTATTTCTCTTGGCACAGCTAAAACTTAGGATTTGTTACCTGTGTTCAAGACAGAAGGGAATGCTCCATTTCAGTTAGAGGTTAGGGAAAATAAAGATGTAAATTTTTCCTATTTAAGTTCATGCACCCTCTGGGTTCTCTTCACAGGCCTTTTGAAGGATCCACATCCATGTGATTAAGATCCTCCAGACTAGAACTTTCATCTCCCAAGTCGTACTTTGGCCTTTCCCTTGGTAAACCCCACCCCAGCCAGCGCAGGTGCAAGGTTTTGCGGCCTCCCAAACCTCGGGCTCGGAGAAGGCAATGGCACCCCACTCCAGTACTCTTGCCTGGAAAATCCCATGACAGAGGAGCCTGGTAGGCGGCAGTCCATGGCATGGCTGAGTCAGACATGACGGCGACTTCACTTTCACTTTTCACTTCCATGCACTGGAGAAGGAAATGGCAACCCACTCCAGTGTTCTTGCCTGGAGAATCCCAGGGATGGCGGACCCTTGTAGGCTGCCTTCTATGGGGTCACACAGAGTCGGACATGACTGACACGACTTAGCAAACCTCGGGGTGACCTTGAAGTCAGGCGCCCTCAGCTCCTTTGATCCACCTGCATGGTGTCTCCAGCTGCTGACAGAACGTGGCCCTCTGATTGCTTCCCCACTGGACCTCAGATGTGTAAAAGCATCAGCCTGCAGTGTGGGAGACCTGGATTCGAACCCTGGGTTAGGAAGATCCCCTGGAGAAGGGAATGGCTACCCACTCCATATTCTGGCCTGGAGAATTCCATGGACTGTATCGCCCATGGGGTTGCAAAAGAGTCAGACACAGTTGAACAAATTTCACTTTCACTTTTTCACAAGTAATGAGAGCAAACAGCCTGCAGCCTGGGAGACAGTCCCTTCTCTCCAGGTGCCCCCCTTGGCTGCCCCAATGGCAGGGTTTTCTTCCTTTTCTTTTTGTTCCTTTCTCCCCAGCACTGGCCAGTCTCTCTAGCTTTCTGCTTCCAGGTTTTCTTCCTGTCCTTTTCAAGCCCCGGGCAAGTCAGCTCTGCCCCAGCTCTGCCTACCCCAGCAGCTCAGATTCTCAGCACAACATGAGGCTCTTCTTGGGTGGACATTTCACCAATCAAAATCTATTTATCACGTTTCTTCTAAGGGCACCCAGAACTCTCCTCAATAGTAACTTGTATAAATGTGTTTTTTTTTTCCATCTTATTACAACAGAGTCAGAAGTTCTTTGAAGACTCTTGCTCCTTTGGGGTTTTCCTCCACTGATGTGCCTTCTGGGAGCAAGGATATGATCCTTATCCATCATTATCTCTTGTGTTTCCTTAGCCTTTGGACACCTGTTCATCTGTGGTGATCGAGTGTAGCCCGGACTTTACATTAAACACAAATTCTTCATGACAAGTAGGTTCACCCAACAAAGGCAGGAATGGGTTATTATTAGGGAACCTATCAGTGTATTTCATTGCACTGAGCCATAATAATTTCAATAGACACCCCCAAAACATTTGAAAAGCTGGATACTATTGATAAACTCTTAGCAATCCAGGAACATGCTGAGCCCTAACCAGAGTTCACCAGAAGCTTACACAAATCATGATGTAAGAGAAGACTCTTGAGAGTCCCTTAGGAAGGAGATCAAACCAGTCAATCCAAAAGGAAATCAACCCTAAATGTTCATTGGAAGGATTGATGCTGAAGCTGAAGCTCCAACACTGGCCGCCTGATGCGGAAAAGACTCTGATGCTGGGAAAGATTGAGGGCAGGAAGAGAAGGAGGTGACAGAGGGTGAGACAGTTGGATGGCATCACCGACTCAATGGACGTGAGTCTGAGTAAACTCCGGCAGATGGTGGACAGGGAAGTCCGGTGTGCTGCAGTTCATGGGATTGCAAAGAGTCGGACACGACTGAGTGACTGAACAGCAATAAGGGTGAAACGCTGGAAAGGAGGGGTGGCTGCCATCCAACACTGCTTCTCTTCAACCTTGCAAAGCGGGTCCTTGACAGCACAGAAGAATAAGACTAAGGGGCCTGAGTCTACAATGAGAAGGAAAGATATTGTCACTTTTGCAGGTGATGTGAAGAACTACCTAGAGAATACAAGACACCAAATGAAAAGCTAATGTGAGAATTTGGGGAGGTGGTTGGACGTAAGATCAACATACACAAATCAATGGCTTTAATTTCCATTAGTGTGGATATTTTTAATTGAAGAGTTCATTATTTTACTTTTTTGGGGGAGGGGCATGCTAGACAGCTTGCAGAATCCTAGTTCCCCAACCAGAGATTGAACCTATGCCCTCGGCAATGGAAGCTCAGAGTTCTAACCCCTGGACTGCCAAGGAATTCCCTAATGTGAGTATTTTTTAAAAGGAACCAGTTCAGTTCATTCGTTCAGTCGTGTCCGACTCTTTGCGACCCCATGAATCGCAGCACGCCAGGCCTCCCTGTCCATCACCAACTCCTGGAGTTCACTCAGACTCATGTCCATCGAGTCCGTGATGCCATCCAGCCATCTCATCCTGGGTTGTCCCCTTTTCCTCCTGCCCCCAATCTCTCCCAGCATCAGAGTCTTTTCCAATGAGTCAATTCTTCGCATGAGGTGGCCAAAGTACTGGAGCTTCAGCTTTAGCATCATTCCTTCCAAAGAAATCCCAGGATTGATCTTCTTCAGAATGAACTGGTTGGCTCTCCTTGCAGTCCAAGGGACCCTCAAGAGTCTTCTCCAAACACCACAGTTCAAACGCATCAATTCTTCGGTGCTCAGCCTTCTTCACAGTCCAACTCTCACATCCATACATGACCACAGGAAAAACCATAGCCTTGACTAGACGGACCTTAGTCAGCAAGGTAATGTCTCTGCTTTTGAATATGCTATCTAGGTTGGTCATAACTTTTCCTCCAAGGAGTAAGCGTCTTTTAATTTCATGGCTGCAGTCACCATCTGCAGTGATTTTGGAGCCCAAAAATATAGTCTGATACTGTTTAGAATATAACAACTGTTGGTGAGAACTGGAGAAACTGGATCTCTGTCTGTTGCTGGTGGGACTGTAAAGTGATTCAGACACTGTGGAAAGTGGTGTGATGATTCCTCAAAAAAACTAAACAAAGAATTACCATATGATCCAGAAATTCCAATGCTAGATATGTATCCAAAGAAGTGGAAGAAGAGACTCAAACAGATGTTTTTATAGTGGGTGTTCCTAGTAGTCACAGCAGTACTCACAATAGCCAAAAGCGTGAAGCCACCCGAGTGTCCGTTGACAGATGAATGGATAAAAAAATGCGACATACATGCAATGGATTATCATTCAGCCCTAAAAAGCAGTGAAGAGCTGATACAGGCTACAAAGTGCATGAATCTGGGACACATTATGTCAAGTGAAAGAATCCAGACACAGAAGGACAAATACTGTGTGGGCTCCCAGAGCAGTCAAGCCCATAAAGACAAAAGGAAGAACAGTGGTGGCTGAGGGCTGGAAGTAGGGGGCGCTGGGGGGTTCGTATCTAATGATTACAGGGTTTCTGTTTGGGAAGATGAGAAAGTTCTGGAACTGGATGATGAGGATGGATGCACAATGGTGTGAATGTACTCAGTGCCGCAGAACTGTTCATTCAAAACTGGTTAAAGTGGGCTTCCCTGGTGGCTCAGTAAAGAGTCCGCTGCAGTGCAGGAGATCGCCTGCAATGTCGGAGACCTGAGTTTCATCCCTAGGTCGGGAAGATCCCCTGGAGAAGGAAATGGCAACCCACTCCAGTATTCTTGCCTGGAGCATCCCATGAACAGGTGACAGTCCATAGCGTTGCAAAGAGTTGGATATGATTTAGCGACTAAACCACCACCACCACTACCACAATAAAATATTAATGGTTTTTGTAATCGCTAACTGTAACTAATTAGAAAAGGTAAGGAGAAAGAGGGGCTTCCCTGGTGGCTCAGCAGTAAAGAATCCGTTTGCAATGCAGGAGACACAGGAGATCCGGGTTCAATCCCTGGGTTGGGAAGATCCCCTTCAGTTCATAGGGTTGCAAAGAGTCAGACTTGACTGAAGTGACTTAGCAGAGACACACACATACACAACGGGAAAGGGAACCTACTTGAAAATTGACAGAGTCCATAGTACAACCAAGAATGAAACCACCAACCCTCCTGCTATAGTCATTGTAACAGTAAAGGCAAATAAATAATCAAAGCTGAATGCAGAGCCCAGAACTCCCCGACATTTCACTGCTTGGAATCTACCCTATTAACAAAATAAGTGGACGTGTGCATGGGTATACATGTACAAGAAGGCTCACCGACATGATGTTGGTAGAAGTGAGCACTGTTGAGAGCAATGTACACTTTCAACTATGTAGTTGTATATGTCACGCGAGTGAATGTTCCTCGGTTCTTTGTCTCGTCACAACAAAGATTTGGAGCGACGGACATTAAAGCCTTCGGTGCGTCACAGCTCTCGGGTCTTGGACAAACCGTGTTATAGCTCTTAGGCAAATCAGTGTTACAGCTCTATTTTATTTAGAAGATAGCAGGGGAATCCATCCTCAAAGTGTGAGGGCATGCCAACCCAAAGACTTGAAAAGAAGAGAGAGGAGGAGTGCGTGGGGGAGGGAGAGAGGGAGAGAGAGGGGGAGAGAGAGCGCATGCATTCGAGAGAAAGAGAGAGCAAGGCTTTGGCTCCCCCTTTTATGTGTTTCTTCCTCCACCTGGGCCTGCCCTATGCAAATCGGGCTTAGCCAGGAGTGCTGTTTGTTCTACCTGAAGTCTTCACTCTGGTCCTCGGATCTTCTTTTGTTCTACTCAGAGAGCTAAAATGCATGGAAAAGTGTCTAGAAATCTACATAGCCGACTGCTGTCCTAGGGGAACTTTCCTTCAGGGATTTTCTAGGAGGATGTATTCAGAGAGTATTGGTGAATTTTTTTTTTCTTTACTAAAGTAGGAAGAACCAGCCGTCTCCGCCCGTGATAAGCTGGCCTTGTCTATGTGCCTGTCAGGGCCTCTCTGTGGAGTCAGCATTGGGGCATCAGTGGGCGTGAGGGCAGTAGCTACACCTCCAGGTGTCCTTCCAGAGGAGGGCGGTCTGTGCGGGGCTGTTACATGAAGATCAGGATTAAACCCAAGATCCTTCCTTCTGATACAGCAGTCGGTTATTCTGGGTGTCCCGTAACCTTCAGCACAGTCATCCTTGACTTTGGCTTTGGCTGTATGTTGGAATCACGTGGGAGGGCTTCTGATCCTAATCTTTGCCAGGGGATTCCCATTTCTCGGGTCTGGGGGCGGCCCTGAACTTGGGTCCTGTTGATGCAGAGCACATCTCTCCAAGCTCAGGGCTCTTCTGTTTTTCTCAAGGTGTTAGCTATTCTGGCACTTCCCACTTACGAAAGTGATATGCGAAACCAAAGGAAAGGGTTTTTTTTTGACATTTGACCTCACTGGTTTCTGCTTGTCACTCTATCCCATTGAGATGTCTTCTAAGTTTTTCCATCTTAGGGATTCTTTCCAGTCTCCATCACCATCATGGGCTGTTCTGTCTCCCAGGCATAGGAGACTCACCTGGGCCAACCTCCCTTTCAGCAGGGTCCTTGGAAGAAGGCATAGTTTCTCTATGACTGCCCTGCGATATCTTTCTCCTTCACTAATGCGGCTTCCCTGGTGGCTCAGATGGTAATGAATCCACCTGCAATGCAGGAGACTTGGGTTCGACCCCTGGGTTGGGAAGACCCCCTGGAGGAGGGTATGGCAGCCCACTCCTGTATTCTTGCCCGGGACATCCCACGGACAGAGGAGACTGGTGGACTACAGTCCACGGGGTTGCAAAGACTCGGACATGACTGAGCAGCTAAGCAGAGCACAGCTTCACTAATGAGAAAACAAGGCTCAGGGCTACTGTTCAGCAACAACAAGAAACAAACTGCTGATAAACACGCATGCCACAACATGAACCCCAAAATCATTAAGCCCAGTGAAAGAAACCGGATGCCAAAGGTTATATACTGGATGTTTCCATTTACACGAAACATCCAGAAAAGGCAAATCTGTATGCAGAGAGAGAGCAAGCAGATTAGAGGTCGGCTGGGTCTGGGGTGAACTGGGAGGTTGTTGTTGTTGCTCAGCCCCTCAGTCACATCTGACTCTTTGCAACCCCATGGACTGGGCATGCCTGGCACACCGGGCTTCCCTGTCCTTCACCATCTCCAGTAGTTTGCTCAGACTCATGTCCATTGAGTTGATGATGCCATCCAACCATCTCATCCTCTGTTGCCCCCTTCTCCTCCTGCTCTCAGTCTTTCCCAGTGACCTTAAATAGACACAGGGATCTTCTGGGAATGTTATTTGAAACAAATAACCACCAGATGTTTGTCCAGCATCTCAGGATGGGTTTATTCGGGATGGGCAGAGAATTAGCATTCAGCACCTGCCACTATAGCGTGCTACGTGCCAGTCCCCACACAGAAAGGGAAGGAGAACTCTTTTCTAGAGTGGAAAGGAAGTTGGGAGGGCTGTTGTAGTAAGCAGAGTCCCTGGCTTCTCACTGGCTGAGTCCTTGCCAGGACAGGAGTCTGTCTTCTTCCTGAGGGGCCCAGCCGTGGTCACAAGACCTCTTCTTGTCTCCTGACTACTTAATTGAGACCGCGGTGCATTCCTGCTAAGTCGTTTCAGTCTGTCCCACTCTCTAGGACCCCATGGACTGTAGCCTGCCGGGCTCCTCTGTCCCTGGGATTTCCCAGGCAAGAGTATTGGAGTGGGTTGCATGCCCTCCTCCAGGGGATCTTCCAGACGCAGGGATCCAATACACATCTGCTATATTTAACCTGGATTGGCAGGTGGATTCTTTACCACTAGCACCACCTGGGAAGCCCTAGACTGGTTAGAACAGGGGAATGGAAGCGAGTTTTCAGGGAGCGTTGGGGAGAGCCCGCATTGTTCTTGGTGGTAACCGGTCCCGTCCCCTCCCCTCTCCTGTTCACCACTCTCCCCCATTCCCTGCAGGACCCCTTCTCTCCTCTCCTTCCTCCTCCCTCCTCCCCTTCCTCCTCCCACCTGTAATGTATCTGGTACCCTTTCCCCTGCAGACCCTGAGCCCGAAGGTGGGCACACAGTGGTCAGCAAAACCAACTTGCGCTTGTCTTCAGAGTTCACAGTTTGTTGGGGGAGAGAATCATCTACCTAATGGCCATGCCAATCAAACGCTGGCTCACACACATAAGGTGTTGGGAGGAAGGGCCCACAGGGCCAAAAAAGAGGTTCTAATTTTAGAGGGTCCTTGAAGAGCCCTTGGCCAAGCAAGGCGAGGCTGAGGTGGAGGCTTGACGGCCAAGGGAAGGTCCAGATGAGGAGCAAAGAGAAGGTCCTGGGAGAGGGAGGTGCAGCTGGGAGGAGGGAAAGGTGGTCAGTGAGTGGGGGCAGGGGGGAAAGGGGGGGAGTCTGGCCCCCTCCCCCAACTCTCTCCACGGCCTTTCAGCTTCTTCCCACCAAAGCCTGCCCCCTCTCCACAAGGAAACATACACTCCCAGGAAAAACCGGGGATGCAGTACAAATACAGCCTCGCACCACTTGCCCTCAATCCACTTCCCTCTTGTTGCATCTACCTGCTCGAAAATGATGGATCTGCTGTTAGTGGGCTGCAGGCGGGGCTTTCCCAAGACCTCAGGAAGGCATTGCTGAGGTTCAACTAGGGCGGGACGCACCTAGGTGATGTTAAGACATCCCTGGTGGGTTGGGGGTGAATGCAGTGTGGGGAGGGGGGCTTTTTAAGCCAAATGACCCCCTGGAGCTTAGGTCCAAGTTGAGATGGATCCTTTTCCTCCCAGGAGGCTGACTTGGGTGGACATGGGGTTGGGGACGGGCTGGAGCTGGAACCTGGGGGCCCAGGCCAGCTGACTTGGTGCCCGCCCTGGTTTTGATGGTGAGGAAGGGCCTCCAGAAAAGCCCCTCCAGGGCCCTAGATTTGGAGACAAGCAGGTGTTCTGAGAACACTTCGTCCTCCCCAGCCCCCGCGCCCCCCCACCCCCCGCGACGGGGCCCCTTCTATTTATAGACCTTCCTCTCCAGCTCTCTGCACTTGAAAAGTGTCCTTGAAACACAGACACAGAAAAAAAAAATTTGAAAAATGT
>SJYQ01084716.1:439578-457875 GCA_006410935.1 Redunca redunca
TGAAATTAAAAGACGCTTACTCCTTGGAAGAAAAGTTATGACCAACCTAGATAGCATATTCAAAAGCAGAGACATTACTTTGCCGACTAAGGTCCGTCTAGTCAAGGCTATGGTTTTTCCTGTGGTCATGTATGGATGTGACAGTGGGACTGTGAAGAAAGCTGAGCGCCGAAAAATTGATGCTTTTGAACTGTGGTGTTGGAGAAGACTCTTGAGAGTCCCTTGGACTGCAAGGAGATCCAACCAGTCCATTCTGAAGGAGATCAACCCTGGGATTTCTTTGGAAGGAATGATGCTAAAGCTGAAGCTCCAGTACTTTGGCCACCTCATGCGAAGAGTTGACTCATTGGAAAAGACTCTGATGCTGGGAGAGACTGGGGGCAGGAGGAGAAGGGGATGACCGAGGATGAGATGGCTGGATGGCATCACGGACTCGATGGACATGAGTCTGAGTGAACTCCGGGAGATGGTGATGGACAGGGAGGCCTGGCGTGCTGCAATTCATGGGGTCGCAGAGTCGGACACGACTGAGCGACTGAACTGAACTGAACTGAACTGCTCCTGGGAAGAAAAACTGTGATCAACCTAGATAGCATATTGAAAAGCAGAGACATTACTTTGCCCACAAAGGTCTGTTTAGTCAAAGCTATGGTTTTTCCAGTAGTCATCTATGGATGTGAGAGTTGGACTATAAAGAAAGCTGAGTGCCAAAGAATTGATGCTTTTAAACTGTGGTATTGGAGAAGACTCTTGAGAGTCCCTTGGACAACAAGGAGATCTAACCAGTCTATCCTAAAGGAAATCAATCCTGAATATTCATTGGAAGAACTGATGCTAAAGCTGAAACTCCAATAATTTGGCCACCTGATGTGAAGAACTGATTCATTTGAAAAGACCCTGATGCTGGAAAAGATTGAGGGCAAGAGGAGAAGGCGATGATAGAGAATGAGATGGTTGGATGGCATCGCCAATGTGATGGACAGGAGTTTGAGTAAGCTCCAGGAGTTGGTGATGGACAGGGAAGCCTGGCGTGCTGCAGTCCACGGGGTCACAGAGTCAGACATGACTGAGTGATTGAACTGAAATGAACTGAACTGAACTGATGCTCAGGAACGTTAGTTAGCAGCAGTGCTGTCTATAACAGCCTCAGCTGGATAGCACTCAGGTGTTTATCATCAGGGAAAGGAATAAATAAGTACTGATCTATCCCCACGAAGGAATAAAAACAGCAATGGGAGTGAATGAATTACACAACTGTTAACAATACACATGTATTATACCAAAATGATGTTGAGCAAAAGAAGCCAGAGCTGGAAGAACACTCACCAGGTGACTCCATTTATCTCAAGTTCAAACCTAGGCAAAAAAAGAAAACCAGAATCTAGAGTTGGGACTGCCCCGGTGGTCCATTGGTTAAGACTTTGCCTTCCAATGCAGGGCATGTGAGTTTGATCCCTGGGCCCTGGACAGGGAGCCAAGATCCCACATGCATTGCAGGAAAAACTAAAACAGAAAACAGAAACAGTACTGTGACAAATTCAATAAGACTTAAAAAAAAATCTAGTAACCTAGGAGGCAGTGATGGGAAGCGGATGCTGGCGTGCATAGATGGGTCTGGATTTTTATCTAGTTGCTAGGACATAAGTGTGATTTTCAGGGGTTCAGAACGAGGCCCCCCAAAATGTGTCACTTTTGCATGAGGATTATTTTGAGCTAAAGGCCATCAACACCCTGTTGGTTCTAGAGAAATGACTGCCTCTCCTCTCACCACCTAGAAGAATTTCATGTGGGGATTTTTCCCAGTAAAAAGAGTTGTTACTGGAGAGGTATTGTACCGAAGTGGCCCCATCTGTATGTCAGGAAAAGACGTCTAAGGAGCCAACATCTGCTCCTCCTCTAGGGCTTCCCAGGTGGCCCTAGTGTAAAGAACCCGCCTGCCAATGCAAGAGACATAAGAGATGTGGGCTCAGTCCCCACGTCAGGAAGATCCCCTGGAGCAGAGCACGGCAATCCACTCTAGTATTCTTGCCTGGAGACTCCCAGGGACAGGGGAGCCTGGTGGGCTAAGAGCCAGACGTAGGGTCGCTAAGAGTTGGGCATGACTGAAGCGACTTAGCACGCACGCACACGCCTCTTCTCACTGGCACACGAGTCGCCCCGCAGCCCGTGGAAACCCAGGCCCTCGCTGCACTCCTCAGCTCGGGCGGCATACAGACCTTGTTCCACTTTGCTGCCTCTGACCTTGTGTGCATGGGATTCCCTACATACAAAGCTAAACTGGATTTTCTCCTGTTAGCCTCATGCCAGTTTAATTCTTAGACCAGCCAGAAGAACCTAGAAGGACAGAGGTAAGTTTTCTTCCTCCCTGACAGTTTTCTAAATGAAAACTGAGTGAGTGTACGGCTTAGAGACTTTTTTTTAGATGTACACATAACATAAATGACGTAGGTTATGTTCCAAAAGTTTCCTATAAGAACAATGAAGGGTTAAGGGAAACACTCCTTTTGAGGTCAACCTCTGCAATGGGAAAACTTTAGGAAGAAGGTGTGCGTTCATCCCCCCCCCCACACACACACCACACACACACCCCAAGACACACACATACACATACCAACACACACTGATTCTGGGTGACTGAGATAGGGGCCATGCACGGCCTGGGGAAGAATAGCACCTTTTATTAAAATGTATTTTAATTGGAAGGTAATTGCTTTACAATGTTGTAATGGTTTCTGCCATACACCAACATGAAGCGGCCTTAAGTATACACATGTCCCCTCCCTCTTGAACCCCTCACCCCGCCGCCTCCCATCACATCTTGCGCCTCTAGGCTGTCACAGAGCACGGGGCTGAGCTCCCTGTGCTATCCAGCAACTTCCCATTAGCTCTCTATTCACACGTGATAATGTATGTATTTCAATGCCGTTCTCTCTGTCCGTCCCTCCCTCTCCTTCCCCCGCTGTGTCCACAAGTCCGTTGCCTGTGTCTGAGTCTCTATTCCTGCCCTGCAAATAGGTTCATTGGTACCATTTTTCTAGATTCCATATATATGTGTTAACATAGGATATTTGTTTTTCTCTTTCTGATTTCACTCTATATAACAGGCTCTAGGTTCGTCCACCTCACGAGAACTGACTCAAATGTGCTCCTTTTTATGGCTGAGTAGTAGTCCATTGTATATGGGCAACACAACTTCTTTACCCATTCATCTGCTGATGGACATCTAGGTTGCTTCCATGAAGGACAGCGTCTTCATCCTGCTGGCAGAGTGTTGGTCTAGGAGACGGCCTCACACAGAGATGACAATGTCATCTAATTTTGTTGCTTCTGCGCTTTCTTGTCCACAGGCTCACCAGGGATGTCAGACCACACAGTAGGGCTGTAGGTAGAGATTGATCAGGGTTGAGTAGACCCCAGGGATCTCCCCAGGAGTTGCCTTTCTGACTAAATCTCTCCTGGGGGCATTTTCTTGTGAAATCTTTGCAAGCCGTCTTCCTCGCCTGACCCTCCCTTTTGGCATTTCCCCTGCGTTCTTGGTTAATGTGCAGCCACAGGCGCCTCACTCCCACAGCCTGGAGCAAGGAGGGTTTTTCTCATGGATGACCGGCGCACCCAGCCCAGCACCTGGAGCGTGAAATGTGCGTAAATAACAAGTGATTGAAAGAGAGAAAGGAGAAATAATTCAATTAAATTGAGGTTTCCTTCTGAAGAAAGGCACGGGGAAGAGAAAATATGGTGGGTTAAAGTTAGCTGCGGGTTGGCCTGCATTCCAGGTCTGTGTTTTGTGAAGTGAGAGGCACCCTGCCCTCTTCTTCCTGAAGAGCATTTGCCCGAGAGGCTGCAGGCTGAGCTGGGCTTTGACACCAGCTGTAGCTCCCTGTGTGACCGCAGACGGCTCGGTCTACCTCTCCCACCCTAGCTTGCTCATCTGCAAAATGGGCGGCCTGGGCGGGAGATGCCGTTGAGTTCCTCTGTTTGTGTCTCTGTGATGTCAGGTAGGGGGGATGAGGACAGAAGGCACGGATCCTCACACCCCCATCCAGCACCACGGGGTTCTCAGTCACCCTGGGTACCACCCCTTCCCACTCAGACTTGTTGTTATGTTGCTCATTCATGTTTGACTCTTTGCAACCCCACGGACTGCAGCACACTAGGCTTCCTCACTCTTCACTATCTTCCTGAGTTCACTCAAACTCATATCCACTGAGTCAGTGATGCCATCCAACCATCTCATCCTCTGTTGTCCGCTTTTCCTCCCGCCCTCAACCTTTCCCAGCATCAGGGTGTTTTCCAATGAGTTAGTTCTTTGCATCAGGTGGCCAAAGTATTGGAGCTTCAGCTTCAATGTCAGTCCTTCCAGTGAATATTCAGGATTGGGTTCCTTTAGAATTGGGTGGTTGGATCTCCTTGCAGTCCAAGGGACTTTCAAGAGTCTTCTCCAACACCACAGTTCATTCAAAAGCATCAATTCTTTAGCGCTCAGCCTTCTTTATAGCCCAACTGTCACATCCATACATGACTACTGGAAAAACCATAGCTTTGACAAGACGGACCTTTGTTAGTAAAGTGATGTCTCTGCTTTTTAATACACTATCTAGGTTAGTCATAGTTTTTCTTCCAAGGAGCAAGCGTCTTTTAATTTCGTGGCTGCAGTCACCACTCAGACTAAAGCCTCCTGTAGGCGTGGGGATGTCACGGACCATGCTGCATCCGCACCCCTGTGGCTAGCACAGGGTACCAAGCAGAGGCTCGGTGAATCCTTGTAGGAAGAAGGCTTTGGATGAGGTGGGAAGATGAGCCAATAGGAGCTGTGACAGATGGGTATGGAATAGTAGCACCTCCCACGGGTCCTGTCCTTAGTAATCAGTTACCAAGTGCCTTTCACCCCAAATGGACGCATGGGGAGAGGGCAGGGAGCATACAGGGTGCCTGCTTTACTCTGGTCTTTAACGTTTTACACAGATGCTGTGCATAATATGGGGGTTCAGAATCCACCTCTCCCAAAGATGTCACTTTTGTGTGAGGGTTATTTTGAGCTAAAGGCAGTTGAGACCCTGGGTGTTCACAAGAAACTACCTTACTACCCAGAAGAGTTGAAATTGGGGCTTTTTCCCAGGAAAGAGTTAGTACCAGCGATAAATGTCACCAAAGTGTTCCCCCATCTGTGTGTCAGGGCAAACATCTGCCCAGCGTCTGCTCTTCTTTTCATCATCCCGGGAGGGACCCTCCCATCCTTGGAAAGCCCCAGGCCCCAACCTCAACTCTCAGCTCAG
Source organism: Redunca redunca (assembly GCA_006410935.1). NCBI lineage: Eukaryota > Metazoa > Chordata > Mammalia > Artiodactyla > Bovidae > Redunca > Redunca redunca. Next base: position 444,852 of record SJYQ01084716.1, read on the forward strand.
GATGGCACATAGACCTCATTTTCCCTCTTGGTCTCTGACACTCTTGTGTATGTAGGATTCCTGTCCGTAAGAATTAAAATGTTTATTTTCTCCTATTAATGTGTCTCATGTCAATTTAAATCTCAGGGCAGCCGGATGAAGCTAGAGGGTAGAGGAAAGGTTCCTTCTGCATCCTCAGCATTCGTCTCTGGGAAACCTCCCTGGTTACTCCGGACTGGGGACCAGCACCTCCTCACCTGGCCCCTTAGCACAGGGGTCCCCAGCCTCCCGGCTGCTGATCAGCTGTTGTTGAGTCGCTCAGTCACGTCGGACTCTTTGTGATCCCAGGGACTGCAGCGCGCCAGGCTTCCCTGTCCTTCACTACCTCCTGGAGCTTGCTTAAACTCAGGTCCATTGCATCAGTGATGCCATCCAACCGTCTCATCCTCTGCCGCTCCCATCAGATCAGCCTCGGCATTAGATTCCAAATAAAGTTCACAGCAAATGAATCATCCAGAAACCATCCCCCCCACCCCAGTCTGCGGGCAAATTGTCTTCCATGAAACCGGTCCCTGGTCCCGAACAGGCTGGTGACCGCTGCCTTAGTAACCTGAACTCATTCTCTTCATCGTGTCCGAGGTCACCTGCCGGCTCATCTGTCCACTCACCAGAAGGAGGGCTTCTGTTGCTGTTGTAACCCTAGCTGCTTCTGGAAGTTCAGTGTAGTGAGGACATTCGCTCACATGAGGGAATAAATAGGTTACTTAAGCGTCTAGAAGTGGATCAACAATTAGATGGATTTTGCAAAGGAGCAAGAAACAAATACACTTGTAACCACTCCCCATCCTTTTCCTCCTCCATCATTAAAGAAATAAAAGGATAAAAGGCGTTGGCTTTCCAGACCCCGGCCCCCCTCCCCCGGGGGTGGCTGTACCCGGAACTGAGCTGCGTGGTGTCTCTCCGCTTATGCTTGGGGCTGAAGTTGTTCATGGAACACAGACGAGCAAACCACAGAGATGAGATAGGGGTGCACCCCTGCTTTCCTTGGGCGGGCACAGATCAGATCAGAAATCAGTGCCCTGTGAGCCTGGGCAACACCCAGGGTGGTCGCGATGCTCAGACCACCAGCCACAGCTGCAGGGGCTCTACCCACCCCAGGAACAGCAGCATCAAGTCCTTTGTGTCCCTCAGATCTGGGTGACATCTTGGCCACCTCCTTAATCACCAGCCCTGGCTGCAACCGCCTTATAATCAAACTTATCAGAAGCAGCCTTAGATCTTTGTCTAAGGCTGTGTGGCCTTAAACAAATCACTTAACTTCTCTGAGCCTCATTTTCCTCATCTGTAAAATGGGGATAACAATGCCTCTTTGTGGACAATGTGAGTAGATCCTCAATGATGGGTGCCATTACTGTTACTGTCAATGCTATTGATTTTCTGGGCCAGGTGAGAGATGAAAAATATATTACAAGGAAGGTGGTTGTCAAGTCATCTTGAGAAAGAGTCAGGACAGTCAAGGGATCAGGGAATTGCACCGTAGTTTCAAACCCCAGGCTTTGGGGAGCATTGAATGTTTGGGGCTGTGAGGAGGTGGGTGTAGGGGTTAACAGGGTCTGCACTGTGAGCCCCCAAAAGGAACTAGAAGCTGAAGGTTCTTGCCCTGTCTTGATGGAGAAAGCTGGGATGCTCTGGGGGACGGGGGTGGTGGGAAATCCTGTGTCTCAGCTTCTCCACTTGGAAGACAAAAATGTCAGACTGGATGAAGGGTTCTTCTCTTTGCCTGTTGGACCTGTCAGGTGAAAGTAAGGACCCTACTCAGTTAGTTGCTCCATCGTGTCTGACTCTTGTGACCCTATGGACTGTAGCCCCCAGTCTCCTCCGTCCATAGGGTTCTCCAGGCAAGAATACTGGAGTGGGTTGCCATTTCCTGCTCCAGGGAATCTTCCGGGTTGACCCAGGGATCAAATCCGGGTCTCCTGCATTGCAAGCAGATTCTTTACTGTCTGAGCCACCAGAGAAGCCCTCCTCAGGGTGATGGTTAAAAATACATGCAGTAAAATATGTAAGATGAGAAAAACAACTCTGTTAAAATGCAGGTATCCAAATGTTAAAAACCAGACTTCTAATATGATACTCCTTCATCTGATTCTTTGTTAACAGCAACTGTAATTTCAAAGCCACGATGAGCAAATGTAGTTCAAGTTCCCCGAATCACCTTCGATGGGCTGTGACAAGAGGCATGATTTCTGTTTAGATTCTGCATATAAGGGGTATCATACGACATTTCTCTTTCTCTGTCTGGAGGGTCATGATTTCTATCAGTGACAGAGTCAGACGTACACTTCATCCCACCGAGACTGGCCACCTGTGACTGTCACCACAAAGCCAGGTTGCTGTTACAGCCTCATGAAAATGATTTTTTTCCATCCAAGTTCCCAGCCCCCCAGGGACTAACTGATGTTCCCATACCTTCCCCTGTAGCAGCCTCTGTAGGTAAAAGAGTTGCTGCCATTCCTGCCCCCAAGGAACCCATCAGCTGGTTGAATGGAAACACCTCTGCCCAAGAAACACCCAGAGAACAGCCCCAGACAGCGTGAAACCCAGGGCGCCATGTAGGTGACAAGCCCAGGACGGTGGCCAGTGAGGGTGATAAGGACGACGGCCGGTGGTAAGGATGGTGTCCAGTGGGAGCTGCTACTAACTCTTGAGCAAGATCATGAATGGCCAGGAGAGATGATAACTTCCTAAGGGATCAGCTAGATTCCAGGCCGGGCAGGGACTGACCGACGATGTGTTTGTCTGAACCCAGTGAGGAGCCTCCGTGGACTTTCCAGTCATGGGTCCGCACGAAGAGGGGCCAGAATATGCCACCCACGTGCGTTTCTTTAGCATAAGGATTATTTTGAGCTGAAGGCAGTTAACAAAAATAGCAGAACGAGAAGAAAAAAATATCTCTGCTTTCTTCCTGTCTGGCTTAAAAGCAGAAAATAAATTCCCATTTGTAAAGGCATGTCGCCCTCCTTATCGGGAAGACCTCAACTCTTAAATCTTCTGAGAGGACACTAGACTCTTTACCCAGAGCCAACAGAGAGGAATGTGCTTGGCATACCCTACTGAACACCCCCCCTTCCATTCGTTTCTCCGTCTATTACCCTCTGCCACCTTTTCTCTGTCGTGTTAGTTTCCACCATGTATCGCGCTCTTTGTTAAAATGCTATGTACTCATTCCTATCCACTTTGGTTCCTTCTTATCTGTGAAGGCTCCCATGCCGCCTTAAAGTAAAAATTTTAACATCAAATAAAACATGTGCACCTTTTCTCTTTTTAACCGTCTTTCATCAGTTTAATTAGCACAACCTCAGCCAAACCAGGTGGCAAAGTGGTAAAGCATCCTATGCAGGAGATGCCAGAGACTCGGGTTTGATCCCTGGGTCAGGAGGATCCCTTGGAGAAAGAAATGGCAACCCACTCCAGCATTCTTGCCCGGAGAATCCCATGGACAGTGGAGCCTGGCAGGCTGCAGTTCATGGGGTCACAAAGAGTCGACTGAGTGACTAAGCGTACACGCATGCACACACAGCCACTAAACACAGGAGGCCAAAGGAAAAGTGTGTTCTTTCCCGGCACACACAGGAATGTGTTCCTGGCTCCAGGCTGCCACTAAACGCCTGTTGAGTGAATCATGCGTGAACAGAGTGAGGTGGGCTCATTCTACGGTTTCTTTCTTGCCCCTTTTTAGGCCTTCTGGGGTCTCCTCTGAGTGGGAGATTCCTAAATGTCTGGAAGGCATGAAGGCAAGTTCCTTAGGGTTTGCAATCTGAGTGCAAACTTTGCAATCTAAGTCAGGCACCTCTGAACTAAGAAATTGCGTTAGTTCTTCCTTCCGGGCTGTTGGAGGGAAGTTGATGGTGGAAGTTGCAGGTGAGACGGGACTGCTTCACAAACATCCCCCCACCCCACCTGGGGCTCTGGGAGACGTCTTTCGGGGCCCGGGGCCCCATGGCCTTCACCAGTGGGAGGCCAGTTGGAGGGGGGTGTTGACCCACATTCTAGACTGGAGGAGCCCAAGGCAGGTGGGATGTCAGGCCAGAGACATACAGTTTGGGGATGGGGGGTGGAAAAGGGTAGGGAGGCGGGTGTGGAATCTTGGGTGGACTGGTGAGCTGGCTGGTGAGAGAAGCGACTTCCCTCCGTGTTCAGAAAGCACCCAGAAAGAACTCGTGCTCAAGTCCCCAGGATGAGCAGCTTAGCAGTGAGGCCCAGTCCACACCCCAGAGTGGGTCTGATGCCTCGTTTACTCGCCAGCGGTGTGGTGGGGGGACACCTTCTCTAGCAGAGGAAGGGAGCACCCTGGCTCCATCCGCTGTCCACCTCCTGCCAAGCGCAGCCCTCGGGAGCGTGGCTGGCCAGGGCTGCAAACAGGCTTAGGCTTTCAGGCTCCATCAAAGCGTCTTAAAGCCTGGATCATGCTCCCAGGAAATTCCGAGCCAGGTGAAGCTCCCCTCACTTGCTCACCCCTAGCCTGAGCTCGTCAGGGTCCCCTTAAAGCCCTTCTTGCTGAACTTCACTCCCAAGTTGTCGGGGGTGGAGAATGCTGGTGATTTTTTGAAGTTCCTGACCCTGGTGGCTTGAGAGTCACACCTGTGGCCTACACGCCTGCCTGCGGGGGCCACAGAAATGGAAGAGAGGGGAGACCGGTTCCTGGAGCAACGCTCCCCGCCTCCGTCCTTCTCAGGAGGTGAGAGGCCTTGTGGCTGAGAGAGCTCTGAGCTCCGCCTGTGGCAGGGAGATCACCTTGCCTGATACCCCGGGTGGTTTTTTTCTTCTTTCCTTTCTTTCTTTTTTTTCCCCTGCAGGGGTGGGTGAAGGAAAGAAGAGTTCAGTGAACTGATTCAATCCTTACCGCGGGGAGACTGCTTGGGGCACATTTGATGCCCCAAGGCCCTTGGGGAGGCGGCTGACCCAGGCTCCACCTGGCTCCCTGGCATCACCCTCGGTGATCGAGGTAAGCCCACCAGAGGTGGGTGTTTCCAGGCACCATGGGAAGGGCGTGACTCACTGGGACTCGGGGAGAAAGGCTCAGATCGCTCTGCCTTTTAAAACATACTCCTCTTCTCTCTGCTTCTCTTGGCCACAGGTGGAGCATCCTTACTGATCCCGGACACCTGGGGGGACCCCTGCTGCTCCCGATCAGGCAGCAGACAGGTCAGGCCAGAAAGATCCAAGATCAGGATCAGTCTCACGTCCCTGAGCAAAACTGGCTGATAGAACTGGGTTAGACCTGGGGTGTAGGCCCTCAGAACCCTCTGCAGACCCTTTTGAGTATCTGTCCCTACGTGGCTGCACCAGCTGACCACCTGGCCCTGTGCAGTCACCACTGGGTGAGTCTCCAAGGTACATAGTCTTCTGAGTGGGAGATGCATCAGTAACTTCATATTAAGGTGGAAAAGGATGTAGGAGAGAGGACATGTCCCTTCTTCCCTTCCCTTTGGCCTCATACCTAAATTGACAAGAGACAGATTAACAGGAGGAAAATGAACAGAAGCTGAATAACATGTACATGTGGGAGAGACCCAGGAAAACGAAGTCGTCGGAGTGGGCGAAACCATCACTTTCAGATACGTTCTCCCGTGAAAGACAACAGAAGATCTTGTGTGTCGGGGGTGGTGGGGAGCCAGACGTGAGAGCAGAGCCCGAGAAGGGCAGAAGACCAGGGCAAGTTCGCTCTGCAGGTGACCTCTCGCCTTCTGCATTGACTGGAGTTTCCAGAGCTTGAGTCATTAACCTCTCTTCTCGGTAGGGCAAGGGAGGTACCGTGACAAACAGAATGTCTTCTTAAAGAATGTTTTACTTATTTATGGCTATGCTGGGTCTTCGCTGTGGCTGCGGGCTTTTAGTGGGGGTTACTCTCTAGTTGTGGCGTGGGGCACAGGCTCTTGGGCTCAGTAGTTTGCGGTCCCGGGCTCTAGATCACAGGCACACGGGCTTAGTTGCCCTGAGGCATGTGCGATCTTCCCAGACTAGGGCTCGAACCCGTGTCCCTTGCACTGGCGGGCGGACTCTTCATCCCTGGACCACCAGGGGAGTCCTGAATGTCTTTCATTTAAGGGTAACTTCCACTTGGCTTTCAGCACTTCTGTGTCTGTGGTTTCTTAAAAATAAGCAGGTTAAAAGGATCCTTCGGCCAGAGAAGTGTGTTTCGGGGGCAAATTCTGCTCCCCTGTGAGACCAAGGGCGGGTCGTTTTCTATGAGCAGGTGGGATGGGGCGGGGCAATGGGCTGCTCTGTGTGTGTGTAGGGGAGAACCCGGGTCGGGGCGGGGACACTGGTGCAGAAAGAGGCCGAGGAGCACACCTTGGGCAGGTGTGGGCCAGAGCCCAAGGCAATGGGCAGTTGGTTGGTGCCCCTGGGGGGCAGGAAGGGACATTTCCGCCGAGGTCTGCAGTTAGGAGAGGGGGGTGGACTAGAGCAGAGGGAGGAAAGGTCAGTGGGTCCGAGGCATTAGGGCCCCCCTCTTGGGCGGGGAGGAGCTCCTCGTGTGGGTCAGATCTCCCTGGACTCACAGCTGTGACAGTACCCATCCCCCCACTGTGGGAGGTGGGTGTGGCATCTCTGCGGGCGCACCTACCTGCAGGTTTCAGGGAGGAGGTGGCTCTTGGCGGGGCCCCGGGGTTGTGCCATGTGCCTGGCACCCTGGGCTGCGGGCTGGTGTGTGGGGAAGAGGCCCAGGAAAGTCAGGAAGTGGGTTGCTTGCCCAGGGTGGGGTCTTTTTAAGTGCCGGTCCATCCCTGAGCCCAGTGAGGCCTGAACAGACAGGGCAAGGATCACACAATGTTCCCATGCCCCCTCCCCCACCCCCCCGGTTGCAGCTCTGGGGCTGAGTGCTAGTGATTCCAGCAGCAGAGTTGACCTGGGGCTGGGACCCTCCTGAGCTAAACTGACCCCTTGAGATGCCCTCCTCGCCGCACAGAGCCTCTCCGCCCGGCCCCCACCTCTGTGCCACCTGAGGGTCAGACTGTTCAGGAAAGGAAGGAACGAGGAGGAACAGCCTTCCCTCTGGATTTGGAGCTGGTGGGACCCCTGGGAGCGTGTACCCACCTACCTACGTATCTCAGTCTAGCTGTCTGTTTGCAGACCTATCTATTCACCATCTCCATATCTGTCTTCTATCTACCATCTATTATCTACCTACCTATGTAACTGTGTATCTATCTATCCAGTTACCATCACTGTATCATCTCCACCCATCCATCCATCATCCTGAGGTTCAAAGGACTTTTCAGACTCCTCTCTCTCCTGTTCTGATGGACTTACTTTCCATTTGAATGGAATCATCTTCTCCATCTGCAGAGACTAGACAGAGCCCTCTATGCCTAGGTTGCAATGAGGCACAGTCTAGAGCAGGCTCTAATTTGTTGTTCAGTCACTCAGTCGTGTCTGACTCTTTGTGACCCCATGGACTGTAGTCCGCCAGGCTCCTCGGTCCATGGGATTCTCCAGGCAAGAATACTGGAGTGGGTTGCCATGCCCTTCCCCAGGGGGTCTGGTCTGCCCAGAGATCAAACCCAGGTCTCCTGCATTTGGCAAGTGGATTCTTTACCACTGAGCCACCAGGGAAGCCCCAGGCTCCCTACTAGCCAGTCCCAAGTTAGCAAAGGAGGAGATAGCTGTGTCGTGACTCAAATAATATCTGGGGCTCATGGAGCTGGTGCCCTTCAGCCAGCCCATGACCGAGTTCAGCATCTCCGCCTGGGTCTCTGGTTCTGTGAGCTACTTTTATTTTGGCCCTTGGGCAAACCACATATCCTCTGCACACCTGAGTACTCACCTGTGCACCACGTGGACAGTCACCCCGGCTCACTGGCTGCATGGAGAGCCCTGCTCCCCTTGTCTCAGTGCAGAAATTAAACTTTAAAAGATGATCAGAATGCAGATGACAGAAATGGAGGTGTGAAGAGGAAAGGCAGGTGGGGGAAATGGATTGGGAAAAAAAGAGGAAAACAAACATTTTTGGACGGACATCCCAAAAGAAAATGGGACGAAATATACAGGTACCTCATGAAGAAAATATATAAATGGCCAATAAACCAGAGAGAAGGTGCTTGCTGTCAATGGTTATTAGGCAAATGCCACCTGATACCATACGAAGATACCCCTGCATACCCACCAGAATGGCTCCCTTGAAAAAGACTGACCCTGTCTGGTGCTGGTGGGGTTGAGGTACCATGGGAATCTCAAACACCGTTAGACTATGAAGAGCAGCTCTTTGCAAACTGTTTGCCAGGACCCACTGCAACCAACTGTGCAAACCTGTGACTCATCAGCCCCACTCCTAGCTCTGCAACAGTGCTGTGCGTAGTCGCTCAGTCGCTCAGTCATGTCTGACTCTCTTCGACCCCAGGACTGCAGCACACAAGGCCTCCTTGTCCATCACCCACTCCTAGAGTTTACTCAGATTCCGGTGATGCCATCCAAGCATCTCATCCTCTGTCATCCCCTTCTCCTCCTGCCTTCAGTCTTTCCCAGCAGCAGGGTCTTTTCCAATGAGTCATTTCTTCCCATCAGGTGGCCAAAATATTGTCGCTTCACCTTCAGCATCAGTCCTTTCAATGAATATTCAGGATCGATTTCCTTTAGGATGGACTGGTTGGATCTTGCAGTCCAAGGGACTCTCAAGAGTCTTCTCCAACACCACAGTTCAAAAGCATCAATTCTTTGGTGCTCAGCTTTCTTTATAGTCCAACTCTCACATCTATACATGACTACTGGAAAAACCATAGCTTTGATTAGATTGACCTTTGTTAGCAAAGTAATGTCTCTGCTTTTTAATATGCTGTCTAGATTGGTCATAACTTTCCTTCCAAGGAGCAAGCGTCTTTTAATTTCATGGCTGCAGTCACCATTTGCAGTGATTTTGGAGCCCAGAAAAATAAAGTCACCCACTGTTTCCACTGTTTCCCCATCTATTTCCCATGAAGTGATGGGACTGGATGCCACAATCTTAGTTTTCTGAATGTTGAGCTTTAAGCCAACTTTTTCACTCTCCTCTTTCACTTTCATCAAGAGGCTCTTCAGCTCCTCTTCACTTTCTACCAGGTGGTGTCATCTGCATATCTGAGGTTATTGATATTTCTCCCGGAAATCCTGATTCCAGCTTGTGCTTCTTCCAGCCCAGCATTCCTCATGATGTACTCTGCATAGAAGTTAAATAAGCAGGGTGACAATATACAGCCTTAATGTACTCCTTTCCCAATTTGGAACCTGTCTATTGTTCCATGTCCTGTTCTAACTGTTGCTTCTTGACCTGCATATAGATTTCTCAGGAGGCAGGTCAGGTGGTTTGGTAGTCCATAGTATACATAGTATACGATCTCATTAAAGTTCAGAAGCAGGCATGCTGAGTTGTGACTTTTTAAAAAATTGTATTATTGGAGGACAATTGCTTTACAATGTTGTGTTAGTTTCTGCTGCACAAAAAGTGAGTCAGCTGTGTGTATACGTATGTCCCTCCCTCCTGAGCTGCCCTCCTTGGTGACCCATCCTACCCTTCCAGGTCTGAGTTATGATTTTATGTTTTTAAAGATTTATGATTTTATTTGTTATGATTTTATGGTTTTTTTTTTTTAATGTGGACCATTTTAAAAGTCTTTGTTGAATTGGCTATAATATTGCTTCTGTTTTCTTATATTTTGGTTTTTTGGCCCCAGTTCAGTTCAGTTCAGTTGCTCAGTCGTGTCTAACTCTTTGTGACTCCATGGACCGCAGCACGCCAGGCCTCCCTGTCCATCACCAACTCCTGGAGTTTACTCAGACTCATGTCCCTTGAGTCAGTGATGCCATCCAGCCATCTCATCCCCTGTCGTCCCCTTCTCCTCCTGCCTTCAATCTTTGCCAGCATCAGGATCTTTTCCAATGAGTCAGCTCTTCACTTCAGGTGGCCAAAGTATTGAAATTTCACCTTCAACATCAGTCCTTCCAATGAATATTCAGGACTGATTTCCTTTAGGATGGACTGTTTGTATCTCATTGCAGTCCAAGGGACTCTCAAGAGTCTTCTCCAACATCGCAGTTCAAAAGCATCAATTCTTCGGCATTCACCTTTCTTTATAGTCCATCTCTCACATCCATACATGACTACTAGAAAAACCATAGCTTTGACCAGACGGACATTTGTTGACAAAGTATTGGCCCCAAGTTGTACAGAATCCTAGCTCCCCAAGGGGGGAATCGAACCTGTACCCTCTGCATTAGAAGGCGAAGTGTTAACCACTGGACCACCAGGGAAGTCCCTGAGTTGTGATTTTAGAAGTTAGGGTATTGATTAACGTTGAGTGGAGGTAGAGGTTGGGGTGGGCAAATGTGAGCTTCTGGGGGTGCTGTTGAGGTGCTTTCCTAAACTGAGTGCTGATCACACAGATGTGTTCATTTTGAAATTTTTAATTTAAAAAAAAAGAGAGATACTGTTCACGGGCATGTGGTTTCAGCAAATCATGAAGTGTAACTGTACGAGGGGTGAGGGCTTCCCTAGTGGCTCAATGGTAAAGACTCTACCTGCAATGCAGCAGATACAGGTTTGATCCCTGAGGTGGGAGGGTCCCCTGGAGGAGGAAATAGCAACCCCACTGCAGTATTCTTGCCTAGAAAATCCCATGACAGAGGAGCCTGGCGGGCTACAGCCCATGGGGTCACAAGAGTCAGCCACGACTGAGTGGAATATCAACAGCAACATATTAGAGGTGCAACCTTGAGATACAATACTACATTTAATTTTCTTGTCTTCCCAAGGACCTCTATGACATGGCTTCAAGCACGGCTGACCCAAGCAGCCTGGTCCACCACACCAATTCCTGCCTGCCCCACCACCCGCCCCGGGTGGCCAGTGTGATGCTGTCTCTGTTCTACACGGCCCTCTTGATCTTTGCTGTCCTGGGAAATGTCCTGGCCCTTCGCTTGGCCTATCAAAAGGACAAGAAGATCAACTCGACAGGTGTCTTCCTGGTCCACCTGGCAGTGTCCGACCTCCTGTTTGCCCTAACCCTGCCCGGAAAGATCACCTACTTCTTGCTGGACTTTAACTGGCCTTTTGGGGAGGGGCTCTGCAGGCTGACAGCCTTCATCTTCTTCGTGAACACCTACTCGGGCATCTACCTGATGACGTGCGTGAGTGTGGACCGCTACTTGGCCGTGGTCCGCGCCCACCAGTGTCCCCGGCTGCGTGAGCCCGGGCGGGCCCAGCTCATCTGCGCGGCTGTGTGGGTCCTGGCGATGCTGCAGACGGCGCCCCTGCTCGGGTTCACCATGACCATGCACCTGGCTGGCAGGCTGACCTGCATGGAGTACGACAGCGTCCAGCAGGTGTTCACGCTGCCCGTCATGGTCCTGGTGACCTCCGCTCTGAGCTTCTGCGGGCCGGTGGCCGTCATCCTCTTCTGCTACGTGAAAATCACCGTCAAGCTGTGCAGGACGGCCCGGGACAACCCCCTGACGAGCCGGAGGGGCCACCACCGCAGGGCCTGCCTGCTCACGCTGGTGGTGCTGGTGGCTGTGGTGGTGTGCTTCATCCCCTACCACCTCCACGTCATCCAGTTCATGGTGAAAAAGATGCTCCGCCAGCCCACCTGCCCCGAGCAGAGGGTTTTCAAACTGTGCCTGCAGCTCACCGTCTGCCTCATGAACTTGAACTGCAGCATCGACCCCGTCGCTTACTTCTTCGCGTCCTCGCGTTACAGGAAATGGATCCGCCACTTTCTGAAACTCAAAGCATCACCATCTTCTCCGTCCTCCCCGCAGGGAAAAGCTTCCTCAGAATCACAAAGTATCAACCAGACAGGAGGCTCCCTGCCCTTGGAGGAGAATGAAGTCTAAGAGGTGATGGGCTCTCATACTGCACCTGGGGGTCAGGGGGGAGGACCCCAAGCTTGTACAATTTGGGGATTGGGTTCTTTAAGAAAAAGAATACAAAACCTTAGATGCTAAGTTAGGTACAAAGTCGCAGAAGGTGAGTGAGGAGCTCTGAAAAGAGCATTCATAGCTTTGCTGTAAACCTGCTTCTGGAGCTTCCCCAGTAGCTCAGCTGGTAAAGAATCTGCCTGCACTGCCAGAGACCTGCATTCAGTCCCTGGGTTGGGAAGATCCCTTGGAGAAGGGAAAGGCTACCCACTCCAGTATCATTGCCTGGAGAATTCCATGGACAGAGGAGCCTGGTGGGCTACAGTCCATGGGACTGCAAAGAGTTGGACTCAACTTAAGCTACTTAGCACACAGCGCGCACCTCTCATGTGTTCTAATAAACACCGCTTGGTCCTTGGCCTCTGAAGGGTGTGCAGTTTCTTCTGGGAAAAGAGTATTTTCACATCACATGTATTCATGACCAGAAGAATCATTGGCTGAGCACTAGAGTCACAGTTTGGACAAGGTTTCTGATTTGGGGAGGCAAATTGTTGTAAAGAGCAAAAAAGTACGCCTCCTCCCAAAACCCCAAATCTCTAAAAGCTTAGAGTTAATGTTTGCAAAAATGCCAAGGTTTTCCCAACAGAGTAAGAAAATGAGAGGAAGACTCCCTTCAAGTTATTGGCCTGGCAGCCTCTGCGGTGGGGGAATGGGGGTGAGGGACTGGGTGATCACTTTTGAAGGAAAAGTCTGATCTGGCGCAGAGGGTACACATTCCCGTATCACGTGTGTGAGCAGCGACAGTCTGGGGGAAGGAAGAAAGACAAGAACATGGGCATGAGCGTTCAGTTTTCAGTTCTGCGTGTCAGAAAGTGCGTATGCACGCCGAGTGTTGTTTGCATTCGGTCAAAACAAACCTTTCATGGCACTTTCTTGAGTTTAAACACAACACAGATCATTTCCACTTGGGCGATTTTGAATTTTTTGTGAAATAAAACACATATTTGCCTGCCAAAGTGCGGGGGGCACTGGGGTCAGCGTGAGATTTGTCTCAGCCACGCGGGTCCAGCCCAACATGCTCACGACCTCTGTGCTTCCCTCCACCTCACGGGCACCTCCAGCCCTCCCCCCACCCCATGGAATCCCCCAGCCCTCC
>SJYQ01084716.1:458524-514667 GCA_006410935.1 Redunca redunca
AAAGCATATTTGCACTCGGAATCCCCGCTCCGTTGGCACCACCACCCACCCACCGCAAGCTCACCCCGGCCCAGCTTTCACGGCAGTTTCTCTCTCCTCGCCACGCCACGGTGCACGGGGCCAACACGGAGGTGAAGTCCCTCCGGTGTGTGTGGGCTTGTGGGCGGCCAGGCTCAGACGGGCCGGGTTCCCCGTGGAGACCCGAACCCTTAAGGTGGGGTCATACCTCAGGCTGCAGGAATCCCTCGTGACGGGGACACTGGAACTGGTGACACGCTGTCACTTGTTCACTCCAGCTCAGTGAGGGTGGGGGCCATCGAGGCAGCTCGATAAGAAATCGAGGGCAGACGCCCCTGAACTTTCTTGCTGCTGCCCTTTGGGAGAACTCTTTGGCAATGTTCCCAATCTTTATGAACTCATTGCTGTTCTTTCTTTGTTTTAATATTTTAGATTTTTTTCTCCCCCTTTGTTTCCCTCTATTTATTTATTTGGGGGTGTTGGGTCTTTGTCATGCAGGATCTTTAGTTGCAGCGCACAGGCGCTCTGGTTGTATCGTGAGAGCTTAGTTGTTCCATGGCCAGTGGGATCTTAGTTCCCCAACCAGGGATTGAACCTGAGTCCCCTGCATTGCAAGGGTTCTTAGCCACTGGACCACTAGGAAAGTCCTACTTACTCACTATTGATGCCACGATAGACATTCTCTTAGCAGACCTCACTCAGCCATCTCAGGAGCTCTGCGGGTCTGAGGGTCACGGGCCGCACACTGCCTGCTTGTGGCCGGTGGCTTCTACCCAACTCCTGGTCTTCTGTGCCCACAAGTGGGGCTCTGGGCTCCCCAAGACACAGCTGTGTTTTGTCCCAAAGCTTCTCATATCAGTTGTTTCAAAATTAAATCATTATTACATAAACCAATAAAGTATAAAGGCAAAAAGAAAGAGCTGTTGTAAGAACTAAGTTAATTGCTTTGGGAAGTTTGGTGAGGGTGAGTTGCTTACAAAACAAAAAACGCTGTCACGACAGGCGAGAGTGTACCATTTATAGGCCATTCGGAAAAATGAAGAAAGCCAAGATGACACACGATCCGATTGCTTTGCTGAGTTCTGGGGCTAACTTCAATTAAAAAAAATAATCCAAACTGGAACTCATAAGCGATGCAATGTGGGTGTGGATTACAAAAGACACACATTTCTAATCAGTACAATTACAATTTTTAAAAAGGCTTTAGTGACATTAACACCATTGACATGTTTTAACTTAAAATATTTAATATATGGGCTCCTGTTTGTGTGTGTGTGTGTATATATATATATATATATATATTATACGCATATGTATGTGTGCTAAGGTGCTTCAGTCATGTCTGACTCTGTGACCCAATGGACTATAGCCCACCAGGCTCCTCTGTCCATGAAATTCTCCAGGCAAGAATCCTGGAGTGGGTTGCCATGCCCTCCATCCTCCAGGGGATCTTCCCAATGACCCAGGGATTGAACCTCTTACATCTCCTGCGATGGCAGGTGGGTTCTTTACCACTAGTGCCACCCAGTAACCCTGATGATTCACTGTAAGTTCAAAGCATAAGCTGAAATGCATTAATACACATAACCCACCAAACATCACAGTTTAGCCCAGCCCACCTTAAATGTGCTCAGAACACTTACACTAGCTTACACCTGGGCAGGATCATCTAACACAAAGCCTATTTTTTAAAGAAGTGTTGAGCATCTCATGTAATTTATTGCATTCTTAGCTGGCAGCGTAGAACAGAATGGCCGTCTGGGTGCAGAATGGTTGTTGACCTGTGACCTCATGGCTGATGGGGGTCTGCTCCTGCCACTCCCAGCGTTACCAAGGAGAGCCGGACTGAAGAGAACCTCAGCAGCCAGGAAAAGATCAAACTTCGAAATCCTAAGTACGGTTTCCACTGAATGGATATCACTTTCACACCATCATAAATTCAGCAAATTATAAGCCAAACCATTGTTAAATCAGGCCCCATCTGTGTGTGTGTTCTGCAGTTTATCCAACTTTTTTCCCCCCATTTTATTATTCATTTAATGGAGAAGGAAATGGTAACCCACTCCAGATTCTTGCTTGGAAAATTCCATGGACAGAGGAGCCTGGTGGGCTACAGTCCATGGGGTCACAAAGAGTCAGACATGACTGAGCATGCATGCATGCACGCATTTATTTAATATTTAAGCTCTCGCACTAGATTTTTACAAGCTGGTGAACACTGACAAAATTATTTCTTTCACAGAACTATAACCAAATGTTCCTGGACAGTATACATATATGGTTGAGCTAATGTCAATACACATCACCATTTTATAAATTACATAAAGAAACAAATTGTCAAGTATCCAGATATTAAGTTACACAGCTCAAAGGCTTCAGTTCAGTTCAGTTCAGTCACTCAGTCATGTCCGACTCTTTGCGATCCCATAGGCTGCAGCATGCCAGGCCTCCCTGTCCATCACCAACTTCTGGAGCTTGCTCAAACTCTTGGTGATGCCATTCAACCATCTCATCCTCTGTCGTCCCCTTCTCCTCCTGCCTTCAATCTTTTCCAGCAGCAGGGTCTTTTCCAATGAGTCAGTTCTTCGCATCAGGTGGCCAACATGTTGGAGTTTCAGTGTCAGCATTAGTCCTTCCAATGAATATTCAGGACTAATTTCCTTTAGGATGGACTGGTTGGATCTTCTTGCAGTCCAAGGGACTCTCAAGAGTCTTCTCCAACACCACAGTTCAAAAGCATCAATTCTTCGGCACTCAGCTTTCTTTAATAGTCCAACTCTGGAAAAACCATAGCTTTGACTAGATGGACCTTTGTCGGCAAAGTAATGTCTCTGCTTTTCAATATGCTGTCTAGGTTGGTCATAGATTTTCTTCCAAGGAGCAAGCATCTTTTAATTTCATGGCTGCAGTCACCATTTGCAGTGATTTTGGAGCCCAAAGGTCTTTCACTGTTTCCATTGTTTCCCCATCTATTTGCCAAAAAGTGATGGGACTGGATGCCATGATCTTAGTTTTCTGAATGTTGAGTTTTAAGCCAGTTTTTTCACTCTCCTCTTTCACTTTCATCAAGAGGCTTTTTAGTTCATCTTCACTTTCTGCCATAAGGGTGGTGTCACCTGTATATCTGAGGTTATTGATATTTCTCCTGGCAGTCTTGATTCCAGCTTGTGTTTCATCCAGCCCAGCATTCCTCATGACGTACTCTGCATAGAAGTTAAATAAGCAGGGTGACAATATACAGCCTTGACGTACTCCTTTCCTGATTTGGAACCAGTCTGTTGTTCCATGTCCTGTTCTAACTGTTGCTTCTTGACCTTCATACAGATTTCTCAGGAGATTTGATTCTTGACCTGCGTATCAGATCTCTCATATGCCTATGTCAAAATGTTAAATGTCTGCTTGATTCATTAGCAGAAATCTACTTTTTATTTTTACAAGAGAGGTTGGGAATCATACTTCAAACAAAAATGAGTTGTAGTTTACCCAACTTTTTAATGTTAATTGACTAACCACCGTTTCTCAGTCTAGGAAAAGAAGGCTTCTGGCAGGTGGCATTTGTACTAAAAATTGTGATGCAATATTGTGATTCATTTGTTGTTGTTCAGTTGCTAAGTTGTGTCTGACTCTTTGCGACCCCATGGACTGCAGCACACCAGGTTTCCTTGTCTTTCACTATCCCCTGGAGTTTGTTTAAACTCATATCCATTGAGTCAGTGATTCCATCCAGCCATCTCGTCCTGTCATCCCCTTCTCCTCCTGCCTTCAGCATCAGGGTCTTTTCCAATGAGTGGGCTCTTTGCATCAGTTGGCCAAACTTTGGAGCTTCAGCATCAGACCTTCCAATGAATATTCAGGACTGATTTCCTTTAGAATTGACTGGTTTTATCTCCTTGCAGTCCAAGGGGTTTTCAAGAGTCTTCTCCAGCACCATGGTTCAAAAGCTTTCATAATATATATTTGGTCACTCAGATGACCAGAATTCTTTCTCATATATATTTGGTCTTCAGCTACAGTTCCTGGCTCCCAACTCCTAAACCTGGTAATTCTCTAAGTGCAGAGAATCATGTAGGTGTGTTTTATTATGTGAACAAGGTGATTTTTGGAAGCACCTAAGGATGGGGGCTGATCACTGGGAGAACCAATCATCTGATAGGTTGATAGGAACCAATCATCTGTCCCGCCCCTCTGTCCTCCAGGGAGGGAAGCAGGGCTGGAGGTCAAGCATGCTCCCCACTTTAAACCAGTCCTTAAGTCACCAGCAGGTGTTGATGTCATATTTATCTCTGTGCAGATTTGAACTAGACAAAACCCAGCCTGCTGAGGGGTTTGAAGAGACCTCTGACCCTGGTGGCTTGATGCATAGGAAAGCCTGGGGTCAAGTACAGGCTACTGAAATAAGGGTTTTACAAAACCTGCACAGAAGTACTAGGCTGAGCAATGTTTAGACACAGTGCAGTACTTCTGAGGAAACTCAGTACCTAGAGTTACACTAAAAACTCCACTCACACAACTCTCAGGATAGCAAACCAGCTGTGAGTCCCTGTGAAGAAAGGAAATGGCAATCTTATAGGGCAAAAAAGTCAGCCACCTGGGCTGGGCTCCCCCACTGCCCTCTCGGGGGGTCCAGCACGTCTCTGCAGGGGCAGGGGGACCAGAAGTGACTGATGAGCAGGGAGCTGGGACCCCTTTCCCACCATGACACAGGCTGCCATCCTCCGCCCCTGGGTTCCCCGTGTCCTTCTGACAATCCTCTTCATCTTCAGCCTGGAAGAGAGGGAGAGCATTGCAGGGGTTACCTGACAGCCACCATCTTCATCAAACTCAAGGGCTCAGTTCAGAGGCAGGGTTTACAAAGGCTCTGGGCACCGGCCCCACAGGAACCCAGGGCTCCTAGTTAAGGACGTCCAGAAACATCAAGTCCAGTCTGCTGTTTAGGCTCTACCTGGCCACCCGGAAAAATGGAGACTTGTCCTTAATAACAATTAAATCTCAGGGGAGACACTGTATTGCCAGCAATGCTCCTGGAAGTCTGGGGGTCAACATCGTGACCTCGAATGTTGGGCCTGTTAGGACAGCAGCTGTGGTTTCTCAGGAGCCCGGGATGGGGGAGTTGGGAGCAGCCTGGGGAGAGCTGGGTGGCCTTGGACACGGTCAGTGGTTTGGGGAGAGAATTCTGGCCCCACAAGAGGAATCCTGGTCCCACACAGAAAGAGAGGGTTTCCCTGCCCTTTCTCCATACAGAGAGCAAGGCAGCCAGCACACAGGGAGGCGCTGCGGGCCCTGTGGTGTGGTTGGAGCTGGGAGACTGGGCAGGAGGCAGCAGTCAGGACGGCCCCCAGGGGAAAGGCTGGAGGTGGAACATGTGAGATTTTCCTTCTCTGCTCCCACTGATGCTGCAGGTTGCATGGGGGCTGGAATTTCCCAGCTGGATGCCAGGTCTGGAGCAGCCAGAGAAGGAGACACTGTGGGGTGGGGTGACATGATTCCAATAAAAAAAAATTCTGAAGCCCAAACTCAGTTTAGGCTTAGGAGTCAGGACTTTGAAGGCAGGTTTTCCATTATTTGGGAAGGGGAGGGGGTGGTTCACTATAGATAACTTTCTTCCTTCTCTTACAGTCTGGAATCTGCTCACTTGAAATTTAGGCCCAATCTGTTGCCTTTTGCACAAAATTCAGAGCCAACATGATATTTTCTAGACCTTGGCAATCCACTCCATTATTCTTGCCTGGACAGAGGAGTCTGGAGGGCTATGGTACATGGGGTCACAAAGAGCTGGACAGGACTTAGCAAGTAAACAACAAAAGAAACCAAGCCAAATGGCTCCCTGACGCACCCCTCTGCCATGCATCCCCATGTGTGACTCCAAGAGGGGTCCTCGAGGCGTGCCATCAGCCTGAGACTTCGAGGTGTCTTGACAAGAGGCGTGGGTGTCTTCAGGAACTCATACTCTGGCATCAGGTGCTGTCAGCGACAAACTGCTGGAAGCAAAAGGTCAGGGGTGGGAACTGCAGTCACACACAGAAACTCGTCTGGGAGTCAAGTCAGACATGGAAGGGTGTGTGTGGGGACAGGAATATCCTAAAGGGTTGGTGATGGATGAAGGGGGACAATGGCCTGGAAGCTGCAGGAAAAGGATGCAAAATAAAGGGTCACCAGTGGGAAGGTGAGACCTTGGCAGCTGCAGGGAACTGGAAAAGAGGTTGAAAGAAGCTGTCACTGAGTCCCTGGTCAGTGAATCCCAGACACGAGGTGCTGAGGCAAGGAATACGACTTTATTCAGCGAGCCTGCTGACGGAGAAGACGACGGACTAATGCATCAAGATAACTGTCCTGTCGGGGTCTGGACGCCAGGTTCTTTTATGAATCAGAGATCCGGGTGGCAGGGGGAACGGAAGGGAGGTGAGGAAACAAAATAAAAAGGCCATTTAATCTCCAAGATATCTCCTAGAATGGTTAAGCCTCAGGCAGGGGGATGTATTAATTTCTTCCTTCCTCCCAGGTAGACAGGGTCCTGAATAAAGGCACTTTAACAGTCAGGCAGAGGGGCAGGATTCTCTGGGGCAGGCCATTATATATAGGATTATAGTAACAAAAAGCAACGGAAAGGAAGTTGAAGAAATACCTCCAACATGGAGTCAGAATCGACTTCTCCCTGCAACAAAGCCAGGACAAACCTGAACGGTCACGCCACCCTCATGGACTTGTTTTTGGTGAAGGACTGAAGCAGAGGGTGGCCAGGGCTCCTTTCAGCTGCCCAAGGCTCTCTCATTCCTTCTCTCATTAGGAAGGAATCCTGACAAGAAAGCAATGAGAGCTTGGGGGTGGTGAATTCTTTTTAAAATTCAGGCCTCACCTTGGGATGAGCCCACCCCGACAGTGGGCTCTCAGCTCCCCATCCTCTGGGAGAGAGGTGGTGGAAAGTCTCGATGAGAATTTTGCCTCTGGTTTGATTTTACTTCACTAGGCACTGCCTGGAAGGGAGGAGAAACTCAGGAGATGGTGTGTTTTTGGACACGGTTGCTCCTTTCCCGTGACCTCTTTGCATTGGAAGCCCAGAGTGGGGGGTTTAGATTTGCCATGGAGGTGACACACGAATCCGACCTCTCAGGCCCTCTGGTCGAGCTCTGTCAGTGACTGTGGTCGAGGACATCCCTGTACTGTTGACTGTCCCTACAATCTGAGATGTGGACACTCAGATCAAGCTGTGGCCTCTCCTTGGGACCAGCTAGGCTCCCAGAGTCACCTCAGCCCCCATTCTGAGCAGCCTGATGGCCCTGGCAAGCCTCAGGATGGGGTCTCACAGGGGCCAGTCCTAATTTACAAGCACCAAAGAGCTACTCTCACTTCAAATAATGGACCCCAATCTTCTCCAGAATCATGAGCAGTCTGGTTAAAAACAATTTTTTTTTTTTTGCTGGTAAAGAATAGCACAGCCTAGAATAAAGTTTTATTTAGGTTAACTCTAAAAAAAAAACAAAACAAAAAACACCAAAAAGCAAAACACATTAAAAACTTTATTGTTAAGTACCACGCATGTCTAAATTTCCATCAGTTTGAAACACTTCTGCTGGCTTTGTAGAACACAATAGTTACAAGTGTCTTTAATCTTAACAGTTGCCTGCTTTAGGTCTTTCCAGGCTCATCTGCTCCCGCCTCCGCCTCCTCCTCCTCCCCGTGGTGGGGTCAGTCTACTCTGCCCCATGCTGACATCGGGTCAGCCCCAGGCCAGTGGGAATCTGCTTCTAGAGGGGTTGGCCCTGCAGCTAGGGCGGCCTCTACTCCTCGAGGAAGCCTTCTCTTCTTCTTGTTTTCTCTTTGTTCCATTTTTACTCCCAGCCCAAGTGGCTAACTGGGGATAGTCTAAGCAAAATTCACCCCAGTGAAGTTTCATGGAGTCTTCCAGAACTGCAAGCTGGTATCTGATAATTCTTTTTTTTTTTTAATGGAAGTGGGGAGTAGCTGGGACAAATCCCCTGGACTGGAGCTGGGTAGAACGGGCGGAGGGGGTTTAAGTTCCCCCTCCCTCCCTCATCGGTGGGCCTGGCCAGCTCTGCAGCTGTGAACTGCTGGCTCTGGGGGAAAGAAGACCCTGAACAGCCACTGGAGTTTGAAAGCAAATTTGATGGGGTGGGGCGGGGGGGGGGGGAGCAATGAAANGGGGGAAGCAATGAAAAAACGTCCATAAATAAAATCTGACAGGTGCAGTCTGAATAACAGCCCCTTTCTGGCACAAATGATCTGATATAATGTAGAAAGATATGTTACAGTAGAAAGAATATAACAGCAGCAGTAATTTCCCATCTGTAGCGCTATTTCCCTGCTTCCTGAAATCTGCAATTTGAGAGCATTTTAAACACATCAGGAATAAGTGATGATTCTCCAGAGCAAGGGAAATACTCCATAAAAAAATAAAGATAGAAAAGGCATGCTATTTTAATGACAAACTTATTTTGGATACTTAATGGTAACTGATCTTGGAATTAAGGGAGGGAGTGGCAGGGACCCCCTGTGCCCAGGAGGACATCGGGGACTTGGCGCCAGCCAGCACGCTGTCCTGGGCTGCACCGGCCGAGGCCAGCAGCCTGCCAGTCCCTGTGTCGTTGGCTGGGACCCTCAGTGCTGCAGCAGGAAGTGGGTGGCCACGTTAAGGTCGTTATTGGAAGCTCTCAGGGCTTCCAATGCGTCGCCCCTGGAAAATCCCATCTCCATGAGCCGGGCAACCTGAAAACAAACAAAACCGGAAGTCTGATGAGGAGGGTGACTGCGTTGCCACCGATCACCAGCCCCATGATGTTCCCTGTGCGAGTTTTAATGCTCTTCGTGAGCTTTTCAGGTTCAAGAAAAAATAAACCACCCTTTCATTTAGTGTGAAAGCTAATGTTTATGAAACGACAATGGACCTGTTTTCAGGTGCTCACTATATACGGTCCACAGATGTGCATTTTCTCACTGAATCCTCACTTTCAGGACAAGGAAGGGGGCTCCTGAGGGTCAGTGACCTGCCAGGACGAGCAGACGGTGGCTGCGCTGTGGGCCTGGGCCTGAGGTGGGGCGGGGGGGGGGCAGGAGGTACCAGCAGTCCCCGCGCACAGGCCTTCAGGGTCAAATTGGATTCCTGAAGAATAACATCCCAGCCGCATTTCCCCGGGCAGGTGAACAGCTGCTTAACTGGGGATTTATTCCTGATGCTGGTGGACTCTGATGGTACACATGCCTTGGAGCTCCCGGCGTGGCTCAGGCAGAGCACAGCCTTGGGGTGCCCACCCCACAGCCTCTCCCAGCAGGTGCAGCGCCCTCGGAGTCCCCACCGGCAGAAGGGATGAAGTCCAGGCACAACCTCGCGGAGGAGGCAGCTAGAGCCATGGAGGAAATCCGGCAGCTGTGAATGCAGAGGTTTCCTGTGCTTTTACATACAGGCGGTCTCCAAGGTTGAAACGGCAGGGTTATTGGCTTATTCCTTGTGACCTGTTTTCCCACTTGAAAATGTATTACAGAAACATTTAGGACCCTGGACTAGCCGCATTTTTTAACTTATTTGGAAATAAACTACATTTGCAATAACATATATTGAAAAGTAATACTCTTCCAAATGTTGAGATTTTCAACAAGGTGTAAGCTGACGAGGGCCTGGGGATTTAGTCACCACTTCTAACCTCCTTTCCACAGAATGTGATGTCCGGGCGGCACACGGGGTTCAGAGCCCTGCCGCCCCTCCTTCCTCTGCAGAGGAGGGTGTGGGTGGGGCGAGTGGGGAGGGCGGGGCGAGTGGGGAAGGAGGTGCACAGGTGCACCAGAACCACTGCGATCCCAGGTTCCTGGGCCCTCAAGGAACCTTTTGTTGCTGTTCAGTCACTAAGTTGTGACCCCAGGGGCTGCATGCAGCACATCGGGGTCCTCTGTCCTCCACTCTCTCCTAGAGTTTGCTCAAACTCATGTCCATTGAGTCAGTGATGCCTCCAACCATCTCATCCTCTGCCGCCCCCTTCTTTTGCCTTCAATTTTTCCCAGCATTAGGATCTTTTCCAATGAAGTCAGCTCTTCACATCAGTTGGCCAAAGTATTAGAGCTTCAGGATCAATCCTTCCAATGAATATTCAGGGTTGATTTCCTTTAGGATTGTCTGGTTGGATCTCTTTGCTGTCCAAGGGACTCTCAAAAGTCTTCTCCAGCGCCATAATTCAAAAGCATCAGTTCTTCAGTGCTCAGCCTTCTTTATGGCCCAACTCTCACATCCGAACATGACTACTGGAAAAACCATAACTTTGACTAGGTGGACCTTTGTCGGCAAAGTGATGTCTCTGCTTTTCAATACACTGTCTAGGTTTATCACAGCTTCCCTTCCAAGGACCAAGCACCTCTCGTGGCTGCAGTCATCGTCAACAGCGATTCTGGACCCAAAAAAAAGAAAATCTGTCACTGCTTCCACTTTTCCCCCTTCTATTTGCCATGAAGTGATGGGGCTGGCTACCATGATCTTAGTTTTTGAATGCTGAGTTTTAAGTCAGCTTTCTCACTCTCCTCTTTCACCCTCATCAAGAGGCTAGGGAAGAGGTTAACCCAGCTGGGAGGAAACTAGGCACACTTTTCAGAAGCTGGGGCTCTGGCCGGTATTTTTCAAACTGAGGCTGAGACCCCTCATCAGTGGGTTAAGACCAAGATTAAAAATGAAGCGCATGGTGAGGGGCTTCCCTCCGAGGAACCTCCTTCTGGTTCCCCACCCTCCACACACGCCCCTGAAGGGTCGACCTTGGGGAGGAGGCCGGTGGCCCATTTCCAGCTCAACCTTCGGGCTGAGGCGCTGATGGCTGGCGTAGGCAGAGGCGGGGGGCTCTGTTTCCATCTCCCCTCGGGGAGGAGCAGCCGTTTCCAGAGTTTCAGGAACACTCCACCACTCGCTGGCTGGGACAGAAGGCTCTTCCTTAAGGGGGCCGATCTGGGTCTCACTACTTGTCACCCGTGGGGCTTCCAAGGCCTTGATCTGCTTTTAAAGCCACAGGAAATGCCCTGTTTCCTTCTCTGCGTGAAGCCTCCAGGGTCCTCCTCTCTCGCTCCTGGTCCCTCCTGGCCGTGTGGCTCCATGTCTCCCACCTGGTTAACTCATCTTTGTCCCAATGGTCTCAGGGCCCCAAGGCCTTTCCCGAGTCCCCCAGCTGAGGACAAACCCAGAGTGGGTGCCTCGTGGTCCTGCCAACCTCTGTCCTGTGCTCCTCCTGGCTGGGTCCGGGTGGGTGGCTCCTCCTTATCATGGTCAGGGCCCGGCAGCCTTTGCCCATGCCCACATCTCAGGGCTCAGCACTGTCTGGCCTGCCCCTGCCCCCCAGCACTTGCCTGTTTCTACTGCTGCAGGATATGGTCCTGCTGGCATGGTATGCCCAGGGCAGAGTGCACCTTCCTGTGATTCCCAGCCTTGGCACAGTGGGCATGCACGTGTGTGTGTGCGTGCATACATGCCCTGTGTGTTTAATTATAGCATTCTGGGGCGGTGAGTGATGCTGGGCCTGCGATAAACTGAGCGAAATGTGCTCAAGCTAGGCCTCTGGGCTCTGGGTGAGTTTAATCCACTTGTCCAGGTTTAGGACTGGGCGCTGTCAAACTTTTGATCACTGTCTAGTAACCGAAACTGCCCTCGGCTTAAATTCTGTCCTTGACGGTATTAGTCAGCTCCCTCAAACGGGTATCATCCCCATCTGATTTGCAAATGAACAAGCCACTCAAGGTAAATGCCAAGCAAACAAGATCAGAGGTGAGCCCAGAACTCACCAGAGCCCGCCCCTTTCTACCTAGGTGGCTTAGTCAACAGTCTTTTTGCATTTTCACCAGTTTCAGACTGGGTGTTATTATCTGTCGCGATGTCATCAATATCCCTCTTGAGGGGATGAGAGGCGCACGTGTCTTGGTGGCACCCTGTGTCAACAGGAGAGCGGTGTGGGGCCTTCAGACCACAAGGCCCTTCTCCTCCACGAGCATCTGCTCCATCATCTGTCTCAGGCTCCTGCCAGACGTGACACGTCCAATCTCAGGATCCACACTTTTCCCTTTTCCTTGGGGGGCCTTTCACACTGAGTGTCACTCGGGGAGCAGGGCCACAGGAAGTGTGCTGGACATGTGGTCAACAGGATGCAGCCACCTCACTGGTGTAGGTAGCCCTACTGGCCTATTTCCACCCCTGGATCGACATAACCTTTCACGGTGCTTATTCCCGTGACTGCCGGTTAAGGACCACGATCTTTAGTGGAGTGAACGTGGCCCAGTGAGGAGGTGGGCAGCTCCCTCTCTGCCGTGTCCCTTACCCATGGACACACACCATGGGGCCGACGATTTGGCCGTTTTCAACGACGGGGAACAAAGGCGTGGCAAACGCCACATTCGCTGTCACCTCTAGGACTTAAGGCCTGGCTGCTTCTTCACGCCCAGCGACAGGAACAAATTCATCTGTTCGGCAAATCACGATTCATAACCTGGAGCTGGTGACGCGAGAGCCTCGTCTGGCTCTGGCACTGGGCGGGGGTGCTGACCGCAGCTTCCATCTGCTGGAATTTCCTGTCCAGCGACTCTGAATCTGGTTTGGAACCGAGGAGATGCTGAGCACAGGCCGCCCCACACACAGAGCAGAGCACACGCCGCACTGGGGCCAGAGGGAAAGCGGCTGGGGTCTGGGGTGGGCTGGGCTGCGTCCGAGGTGGCGAAGTTCTGGCAAGGAGAAACCTGTTCTGTGCACGCCAGGCTGCCTCCGAGGTTGTTCTCTCCCAGACACCATCAACCACATGTGCCGCCACCGGTTGTGACAGCCGAGCTGGGTTTTTTGCAGGTCTACACAGCTCTGTGCAGGCCACGGCTGGCTGGCCATCACAGCCCCTTGCTTAAAGCTGGCTCTGGGGTCTTTTGGATTTCTTGGGGGGTGAGGAGATGAGTGTGATTAGAGAATTTGCACTGGTGAATGACCTGGTACTCTGACCAGAGGAGAAAACTCAGAAGGTAGAAATCAGGTTAGCAGTATTTAAAAACTGAACAACACGAGGAAAGGGTACTTGTGGGCTTCTTTAGTTTCCCAAACTACAAACACCTACAGAAAAATGAAACGGCAAGCCTGGGGTGGGTATGAGGAAAATAATCAGAGGACCAGAAGGAGGACACTGCGGGGTTCCCATAGGGTCCCCATCACCCCATAGCAGACAGTGCCGGCTGGGGTGCCCACGGCCACACAGGAGCCCATGCCTCCTGCTGCTGCCCATCCTCGGGGGCCCAGGTCTCAGCAGATGGCGCAGCCCTGGGGTGGACGGTGAGAACCATCGTCACAGTCCTGCTTGTTAACCGGCGTCTGACTTGCACAGACCTCGAGCATTTCGCAACCGTCCGGGTATGAAGGCCGACTTAGCCTGTGACGCAGGGACTCCCGTGCTCGGCAGTGGCGAGAGATGGCCGCGGCCACACAGGCCTGTGGTCGGGTGAGCGAGACTCTCTAGAGAGTCAGGCAGGACTCTCTAGAGGCTCATGATTCCTCAAAGTAAAACCACAGGGGAGCCGGCAGCTGTGAGACAGGCTCCACAGCCCGGGGCTTGGGAGGCAGGGACCCCGCCGGGTGGCAGAGGGGCTCCACGGAGTCACCGTGTGACCCCAGGCCAGGAGCTAGGGCACCGGGCTCCCAGCTCCTCGCCGCTTTGGGGTAAGAGAGACGGGTGCAAAAGGCCTGGGACAGTGGCTGGCAGCTGGCAGACGCTCAGGAGCGTCTCCTCCTGTGATCATCCTGTGCTACTGAGAGGCCCCCGGGCCAGGTGTGATCCCTCTCTCGGGGCCTCTGAGGTGACAGAACTGCCCTTGGGTTTTGTTTTCGGCACTCACTTTAACTGCTTCCACTTTGCTAGTTTTATATCCTTTGTTGGTCAAAGAACTGGCGTGTCTTTCGGGAGATCAAAGGCAGGCTCGTTTTCAGAGGTGCCACGGCAAGCTCGGAGTGGCTGGAGGGAGGTCCTGGAGCAGAAGGGCCACCCTCTGAACCCCAAGTCACTGCCATCCACAGAGAGGCTCAGGTTCTGAGATTCTACCCCAGGTCCACAGCCGAGCACCACCCCCCGCACACACCTCCCGCCACGGCAGTGTATGGCCATGCTGAACAGCGAAGCAAGTGACCTGTGCCACCGGTTTCTAGCGTTTGCTGCTGCTGCTGCTAAGTCCTAAGTCACTTCAGTCGAGTCCGACTCTGTGCGACCCCATAGACGGCAGCCCACCAAGCTCCCCTTTCCCTGGGATTCTCCAGGCAAGAACACTGGAGTGGGTTGCCATTTCCTTCTCCAATGCATGAAAGTGAAAAGTGAAGTCGCTCAGTCGTGTCTGACTCTTCATGACCCCATGGACTGTAGCCTACCCGGCTCCTCTGTCCATGGGATTTTCCAGGCAAAAGTATTGGAGTGGGTTGTCATTGCCTTCTCTAGCGTTTAAATCTTGTAAATAAGCATTGGCCTAACAAAACTAAGATGGTCAGCCCGAGTGAAGTTGGACAGGGAGAGAGCAGAGCTGAGAGCACGAGAGTCAGTGCGGGGCTGGTGGGTCCGTGGCGGTCCCAAAAACCCAGGACAGGAACTTCCTAAAACGCATCTCCTCCAACGTTCCTTTCCTGTTTCAGAGCCCAGTGAGTCCTTTCTTCTTTCTGCCTGCCCATTGACTGCGGGAAAGTTTCCATCTAAAAATTCTCACCATGAAACATCAGAGTAGAGTTCCCCCTAGTTTCCAGTCTAAAAACCTGAATGAACCTTGCCTCTAACTCCTTTTGGAAACTGGGTAGAGCTGGGTCAATATCCAGAGAGGACTCTATGATTTTCCCCGTCACTTATTCACAAAAAACTCAGGTGACTCAAATGTAATGTCTTTGGGGCCTGTTTCTGGTGACTGAAAATGCGACTTCCCAGCATTATGATCAGAGGAATTGGATGGGGAGCAGAAGTGGGCACGGAAATTGCATCTCAGAGGGAAACGTGAGTGCAGGGTTCCCCGCAGTGAAGTCGACTCCAGCAGCTGCTCCTGGTCAGGGACCCCCAAGGCCTGCCTGGGGGATGGGAGGGGTCCTGTCACCGGCATCCACGTGTGTGCTGTAAAGGAGGACACGGTGGAACATACTTCCCAAGGAGAGACCCCAGCAAGCGAGAAAAGAAACCTGAAGAGAGAGGCGATAAACCTGGGCCAGTGTTCCTTTCCCTTCCCCTTTTCTTTTTTAAATCCTCTGTGGTTGGGACAAGTGCCCCTACCACCTCAAGGTTATTCTTACTCAAGGAAAGGCATAAAAACCTGCCTTAACATTCTACTTGCAGCTGAACTACTCTCTGACCCGAGTGAAGCAGCGCGCTCATTCCAATGACATCTACAGCAATTCCTCTCAGTCTGAAACACTCTTCTGCTTGTTTTGAGTAAGACTGTGGTTTTAACTTCCCTTTAGCTAAGGGTGTCAAAAACAAATGGTTTTGGAGGTTCTTACTTCCCAAATTCTGACTCTTGCAAAAAGTCATGCCCACCTGAAAGGTGGTCCCAGCTCCTCCCCCCAGGGCTGCCCATGGTGGCTGGCCATGTCCCAGGCCACATGCACGCCCTGCCGGGAGGGTGGCCCCCTCTTGGGCTTGTCAAGGCAAGCTCCAGGCCAGACCCTTGTGGGTCAGAGATGCCCTTGCCCCCTGTCAGCTGGCCCCTGCTCCTCCTCCTTGGAGCTCCTGAACCCCTGTGGTCACACAGCTGGCTGAGTGGACTGGTTTTCCTCTGTGCCTACCTAATGCAAGCAGCTCAGCGGCCCCTCATCTTTGCACTTCCCTGTGTGCTTTGGGCTTTGGTCCTGAGAAGACCCTCACTACTGGCCGGGGCTCCTCTGCTTACATCTTTCAGCATTCAGCAGACTCAGGCACCCCCAAAATCGGCTGATTATTTGATTGTTACCCAATAATTCACTCTAACAAAACATGTGTTCTAACACTAGTATTAGAGATCAGAGATGGAAAGGGCTGATGGAGGACCACCCTCTGACACATTTTTAAGTAAAAACAAGTGTTCTTGTGAAGGAGAAGCCCTCCAACCACACCTTCAGGTTCAGGCCTCTAATCCCCTCCACTGGGGCACCTGTGGCCTCAGGCTCCGTGTCAGGAGAGAACAAGGAAGAGAAGGTGCCAGCCCCCGTGCAGTTCACCATCTGCCAGGGAGCCAGACGGTGTGGGTGTCTCTAGATCAACACTCAGCTCACTGCGGGTCAGACGCTCAGGGCAGGAGCACCACGTGAGGGGCTGTTTTCACAATGAGCTCTGGAGTCTAGGTGGGCTTTTCGGAGGCAGTGGGAAGGATCCCAGAGATGAGGGAAGAGACTCCTTGAGAGTAAAATCCTCTCACACTGAAGAGACTGGGCTCCTTACCTGCTGAGATTGAGTGTATGTGTGCCATCTCCCTCTACTGGGGCCAATGGGTATTTCAGAGGGCGTGAATGGAATCCACACGACTCCATTCCAGTCTCACATGTTATAAACATGCTAAGTGCCACCGCATCTCGTCTGGCAAGACTCTCATAAGCACCGGGACTGTACTATGTTCCCCAGGCAGGGATGGAAGAAATTACATACGTGGTTAGGATCATAATAAGCCCCTTCCTCTGCATCTAATCCATCCTCCGAGGAAACCCAACAATGTGATTCCTTGTTTAAAATCTTGCTTGATTTCCTAACGTCTAAAGTCCATAGAGTCAAAGCTATGGTTTTTCCAGTAGTTGTTTATGGATGTGAGAGTTAGACCATAAAGAAGGCTGAGCGCCAAAGAACTGATGCTTCCAAATTGTGGTGCTGGAGAAGACTCTTGAGAGTCCTGTGGACAGCAAGGAGATCAAACCAGTCAATCCTAGAGAAAATCAACCCTGAATATTCATTGGAAGGACTGATGCTGAAACTGAAGCTCCAATACTTTGGCCACCTGATGCGAAGAACTGACTCACTGGAAAAGACTCTGATGTTGGGCAAGATCAAAGACAGGAGGAGAAGGGGACGACAGACTATGAGACGGTTGGATGGCATCACTGACTCAATGGACAGGAGTTTGAGCAAGCTCTGGGAGTTGGTGATGGATGGGAAAGCCTGGCGTGCTGCAGTCCATGGGTTGCAAAGAGTTGGACACGACTGAGTGACTGAAGAACAGCCTAGAAGCAGAGGTCCATGCCCCGCTGAGGGCCTTGGGATGCCTTCTTGTTTCTTCCCTACCTGGGGCTCCTGCCCCACCTGTCAAGTCCCACTCCCAACTTCACCCACCTGTGCTCCCCAAATCTGATGTGCTTTTCGCCAGGCTGCCTCTTTTCAGACAGCATTGCCCACCCCCTTCCCCCACACTGGCATTCCTTCAGCAGCATCGGGAGACTTGGATGCAGCTGACCAGAGCTGTTCCTCTGCCAGGATCCCTGCACCAGGTTCTGTACCACGCGAGCAGGGGAATCGTTGCCTCACTTATCTCTGTATTTCAAGAACCCAGCCCAGGGTTAGAGCAGGCAGAGCAGACAGCTGATAACTGCTGGCTGACTAGAAGGAAGGAAATAAACGGACGGAAGAGAGGAAGTCAATATTTGTCAAGTCCACGTTCATCCTACTTTCGTTAAGTCCCAGCACTGACTCCGTGAGTCTAACTGACTTCATCTGTATGTCCCATTAAGCATGAAGCCAAGAGTCCCTTTCTAAGCTTGAGGAGGGCTCAAGAGAGGCAAACTTGGGAAGTATTTCCCCCTTTTCATTAAAAAAAAAGAGACCAATAATGATAAAATTTCATTATTTGTTAATTTTAAATTTGGGGGTAATATAAAAAATCCTTGGTTAAGAAGAAAAAAATCTAAAAGCAAGAGAAATGCAATAATGAATAGATTTATTTTTAAGATAGTAGGGTTTGGGGTGACATCTGGAATGGGTGAACTGACAAAGGTGCTGGCTAAAAGATAGTAGGAATGGACTATGAAGAACTGAAAATCCAGAAACTTAACAGCAAAAGTAGAAAAACTGGCAAATATTTCTACAGTCCTCAGACTATTATTAGACTTAATGAGGGATGCACATTCTTTCTTATACTATTCTTTGTTTTCATAATAGATGGACTATATTTCCTATCTTAAATATCTCTCACTAAAATTCCTAAGGTTATTTTTCACATCAGAAAAAAAATCATTTCCCTTTTTCTTGGTTTAGAAAAATTACTGTTTCTTAATGCATTAAAATCACATGACTCTGATATTTAAATAAAGAAAACTGTTGTCATTGTTCAGCTGCTAAGCTGTGTCTGACTCTTTGTGACCCTATGGACTGCATGCAGCCCACCAGGCTACGCTGTCCTTCGCTGTAAATAAAGAAAATACAGCACATCCAATTGAAAAATTAAGCATAAAAAGGTTTTGTTAATTCCAACTATCTTAATGTTACTAACAAATAATATTTATATAGTGTTCAGTTCAATTCAGTTCAGTTTAATCACTCAGTCATGTCCAACTCTTTGTGACTCCATGAACTGCAGCACCCCAGGCTTCCCTGTCCATCACCAACTCCTGGAGTTTACCCACACTCATGTCCATTGAGTTGGTGATGCCATCCAACCATCTCATCCTCTGTCATCCCCTTCTCCTCCTGCCCTCAATTTTTCCCAGCATCAGGGTCTTTTCCAGTGAGTCAGTTCTTTGCATCAGCTGGCCAAAGTATTGGAGTTTCAGCTTCAACATCAGTTCAATGAACACTCAAGACTGATCTCCCTTAGGATGGACTGGTTGGATCTCCTTGCAGTCCAAGGACTCTCAAGAGTCTTCTCCAACACCACAGTTCAAAAGCATCAATTCTTCTTCGCTCAGCTTTCTTTATAGTCCAACTCTCACATCCATACATGACTACTGGAGAAACCATAGCCTTGACTAGACGGATGTTGGTGACAAAGTAATGTCTCTGCTTTTTAATATGCTGTCTGAGTTGGTCATAACTTTATTTCCAGGGAGTAAGCGTCTTTCAACTTCATGGCTGCAATCACCATCTGCAGTGATTTTGGAGCCCAAGAAAAGAAAGTCTGTCACTGTTTCCACTGTTTCTCCATCTATTTGCCATGAAGTGATGGGAGCAGATGCTGTGATCTTAGTTTTCTGAATGTTGAGCTTTAAGCCAACTTTTTCACTCTCCTCTTTCACTTTCATCAAGAGGCTTTTTAGTTCCTCTTCACTTTCTGCCATAAAGGTGTTGTCATCTGCATATGTGAGGTTATTGATATTTCTCCTGGCAATCTTGATTCCAGCTTTGCTTCATCCAGCCCAGCGTTTCTCATGATGTACTCTGCATAGAAGTTAAGTAAGCAGGGTGACAATATACAGCCTTGATGTTCTCCTTTTCCTATTTGAAACCAGTCTGTTGTTCCATGTCCAGGTCTAACTGTTTTTTCCTGACTTGCATACAGGTTTCTCAAGAGACAGGTCAGATGGTCTGGTATTCCCATCTCTTTCAGAATTTTCCACAGTTTATTGTGATCCACAGGCAAAGGCTACGGCATAGTCAATAAAGCAGAAATAGATGTTTTTCTGGAACTCTCACTTTTTCGATGATCCAGCGGATGTTGGCAATTTGATCTCTGGTTCCTCTGCCTTTTCTAAAACCAGCTTGAACATCTGGAAGTTCACGGTTCACGTATTGCTGGAGCCTGGCTTGGACAATTTTGAGCATTACTTTACTAGCGTTAGAGATGAGTGTAATTGTGCGGTAGTTTGAGCATTTTTTGGCATTGCCTTTCTTTGGGATTGGAATGAAAACTGACCTTTTCCAGTCCTGTGGCCACTGCTGAGTTTTCCAAATTTGCTGACATATTGAGTGCACCACTTTCACAGTGTCATCTTTTAGGATTTGAAATAGCTCAACTGGAATTCCATCACCTCCACTAGCTTTGTTCGTAGTGATGCTTTCTAAGGCCCGCTTGACTTCACGTTCCAGGATGTCTGGCTCTAGGTGAGTGATCACACCATCGTGATTATCTTGGTCATGAAGATCTTTTTTGTACAGTTCTTCTGTGTATTCTTGCTGCCTCTTCTTAATCTCTTCTGCTTCTGTTAGGTCCATACCATTTCTGTCCTTTATAGAGCCCTTCTTTGCATGAAATGTTCCCTGGTATCTCTAATTTTCTTGAAGAGATCTCTAGTCTTTCCCATTCTATTGTTTTCCTCTATTTCTTTGCACTGATCATTGAGGAAGGCTTTCTTATCTCTTCTTGCTATTCTTTGGAACTCTGCATTCAAATGGGTATATCTTTCCTTTTCTCCTTTGCTTTTGGCTTCTCTTCTTTTCACAGCTATCTGTAAGGCCTCCTCAGACAGCCATTTTGCTTTTTTACATTTCTTTTTCTTGGGGATGGTCTTGCTCCCTGTCTCCTGTACAATGTCATGAATCTCCGTCCATAGTTCATCAGGCACTCTATCAGATCTAGTCCCTTAAATCTATTTCTCATTTCCACTGTATAATCATAAGGGATTTGATTTAGGTCATACCTGAATGGTCTAGTGGTTTTCCCCACTTTCTTCAATTTAAGTCTGAATTTGGCAATAAGGAGTTCACGATTTGAGCCACAGTCAGCTCCTGGTCTTGTTTTCGCTGACTGTATAGAGCTTCTCCATCTTTGGCTGCAAAGAATACAATCAGTCTGATTTTGGTGTTGACCATCTGGTGATGTCCATGTGTAGAGTCTTCTCTTATGTTGTTGGAAGAAGGTGTTTGCTATGACCAGTGCGTTCTCTTGGCAGAACTCTCTTAGCTACCTTCCAGCTAACCCAGAGATCATATGGAAGGTACACTTGTAAATGTTACTCTAAGTGTCTCGAGACAAGGGCAGCATCTTTCTTCTCTTTTACAGTCTCTCGAGCACCTACCACAAAAACTACTGAGCATCTACATAAATAATGCTGGAGTGGGGGACTCTGTGTCTTAATGTGGGACAGTCTTTAAGAGCATTTAAGGATAATCAAGAAACAAAAGAGAAAATTCGGGAAAAAAATCAACAAATAAGGAAGTTTATGTTAAAAACAGCCTCTCTCAAAAAAAAAAAAAAACAAAACCACAACCTCTCATGTATCTACAGCTTTTCATAACAGAGTCAAGAAGAAGCAAATGGTATTTTAAACTGATACCGACAAGATGTTAACCTCACTCTTGTCATTCTGGGAGGATCAAGGACAATGATTCATTAAAAAAAAAACACAATGCTAAGACTTCAGTTACACAAATTCACCCTGTTATCACTTTTTGACACCTTTTCCCCCCAAATGTCAAAACTAAGAACTATTTCCCCTATAAACACTTTCTATCGTTAACGGCTCCTCTGTGAGGGATGTGAGCTGGGTTCTATCAAGAAGTCAGTAATAGAACTTTATTTCTCTTCACCTGAATTTGAGAGTACTGGTTTATTTTTCAATCAGTTATCTTAAATATTTCACAAATGCCAAGTTGCTCGGCTTTAGTTTCTAATCATGGGGCTAACATTTTTCTAATAATTCGTCAATGGAGGCAGAAGAGAACTATGGCTCCTTAATGCATCTCTCAACCTTAATGAGTAGCTCAAAGGATGAGTCTGAGCTGAGAAGTTAAGGCTGAGGGGCTAGGTCAACTTGTTAGGCACGTTCAGCTGGTTTCTTTCACTTGTCGTGGCCTCTCCCAGAGGGACTCGTGGAGGTTCTGCCCAAAAGCCCCTCTTGAGTTCCAGAAAAAGCCAGGATATGGACAGTTTTGCCACAGATCCTGAGGGCCTTGGGTTGGGCCGGTGTTTGGTGGCTCTGGGGACTGGGGGTGGAGGAGGGCATGGTGAGACCCATTATGAAATGCTGACCTTGGTCTGCTTTGTTGACAAAAAAGAGATGTTCAGAGAACGAAATTTAAAAGGGTTGTTACTGACATGCTCTAAACTGACTTTTATAGATTTTCAATAACTTCCCAGTGTGAAGTAATCACAAACTTCAAGGAAAATTTCAAGAAGAATACTAAGAACCTGATCACTCTTCCACCCAGATTCACCAATTATTACTTTGTTGCAGTTGCTTTCTGTCCACATGCACACACAGAGATGTTCTACACACACACACACACACACACACACACACACACACACACACACTTTCTCTCTCTCTCTCTTCCCCCCACTTATTTTCCCTGAGCCACCTGAGATGGAGCCGCATATATCCTGCCCCTACTTCCTTGTCTGCTCTAATCTACAATGCATGCATGCTAAGCCGCTTCAGTGGGTGACTCTTCAGTGTCCGACTCTGTGCGACCCCATGGACTATAGCCTTCCAGGTGCCTCTGTCCCTGGGATTCTCCAGGCATTTCCTTCTTCGGGGATCTGCCCGACCCAGGGAACGTAGCCAAGTCTCTTAGGTCCCTTGCACTGGCAGGTGGGTTCTTTGCCACTAGCACTACCTGGGAAGCCCACACACACAACAGAATTTCAGAATTGCTGTATTCGTACCCACCAGGAGTTTGAGATTTGTTTGCAGTTCTTCTTTCTGTTTTTTTTTTTTTTTCCGGCAGAGGACATATTATGTTCACAAACAACTGAAATTAATTTCCCCCCATCTTATATCATTCCCTTGAGATACAGTTGGAACATTTACTTCAGTTGCCTTTTAGTTTTATGGCTGTCCCCAGTGTTGATTAGCTTTTTGAACCTGTAAAACAGTTACTTGATTCCTAAAGTTAAAACCATAAAGACAGAGCAGCTCCTGGACCTTCTGCTTCCTTCTCTCCCAGCCCTTGCAGTGAACCAGGTTCAGTAGTTGTATACCTAAGAAATGTCATACACTTAAAAATAAGCAATCACAACGCAGTTTTTTTTTTGAAATCATATCCTCCTCAAAGTCATAAGACCCAGAGAAGTCAATGACAGGGCCCAAATGTCTAAAACGGGT
This sequence comes from Redunca redunca, assembly GCA_006410935.1. Lineage (NCBI taxonomy): Eukaryota > Metazoa > Chordata > Mammalia > Artiodactyla > Bovidae > Redunca > Redunca redunca. The sequence goes on from SJYQ01084716.1 coordinate 481,446, forward strand.
ATAGCTGGCAGTTTACCTGGTATCAAGATCTCTATTTATCAATATATGCTTGAATTCTTTCAAGTCCTGTTCACCAAAACTGCCGGGGGTGTGAAGCCCGGATTTAGGGCAAGTACCGTGTGTTACGTTACCTGCTCCTCTGAAACCTCTAGAGGTGGGGATGCTGGTTGTTCAGCTCGCTGACCATCCTGATAGTTTACGTTTCTTCGCTGACGCAGAGGAGGGAAAAGACGGTTCCAGTTGATCATTCCTCCCTAGAAAGAGATCATCACACAGAGATCAGACATGGAGGCGAGGAAGCCTTGTAACGCTCGGCACAGTCCTCTCCAGTGACGCAGTCACAGCTGCAGACTGGAGGTAAGATGTCAGATGGATGTGCTGTGCACAAGCGGTAAGGGCCCTGCAGTCCTTCCATCAGCAGGCTGCAATTGGCAGCCTGCAGGAGATGTGCAGACAGAAACGGAGGGAGTGGGTGCTGCCAAAGGGACTTGTGCCCTCCGGCTGCGGAAGGTGGCGGAAGACGCATGGAGACACTCCTAACTAACCTCAGCCCAACGGTATCCCCACCGACACCGTCCTGACTCCGCTGGGCTTTGGAGAAGCCGCGAGGAGGCCAACTTGGGGCGCGCAACCAGAGACCTGGAGCTTCCTTCAGCAGCTCTTTAAAATGCTGCTCCTCCCTCTTCTTGTTCTTTTTTAAAATTTAAGTAAATTCTGAGCAAGGTCAGCAGAGAGAGAGACTGCAGGTGGAGATAAACCCCAGGTTGGGGGACAGGCCTGAGAATGTAAAGGTAAGTCTTCCATAGAGGGACAAGCGGTTCAGGCCTGTCCTTCATGTGGCTTTCTGGATAACTTAACATTGATGGCGAGGTCACTTCTTGCCTTTTCTATGTTATCAGTGAACAAAAGCCACAATGGGAAGAAAAAAAGTATACACCTCATGCTGCTTTTTAAAAATGCATGTTTTTTTACCCATATGCCAACTTTTTAATTGATCAACTTCAATCTGTTTCTAGATGTAGACTAAGAAAACCTAAAATTTTTCCTACTATAAATACTTGTGGATAAAATTTTAAAAATATTTCAAAAGCAGAGCTGAACACAAAGGGGAGACAGAGGCCCTAGGGCGGCAGAATCAGCTCTGGAAACCAGTTCGGTCAAAAAGCAGGGACAGGTATGAGGGCGGGCATACTCTGCTAACTCAGACCCACCTGGGCATACTCTGCTAACTCAGAACCCCCTATCTGGGTTCAGGAGTGGAGGCCTCGGGTCTGAAAGAGGCTACGACTGTATGCAATAATGTGGTGAAATCTCTCAACGTAATACTGAGTAAAACAAACACAAAAGTACATCTGTATGACTCCCTTTATATGCTAACTTTTCTGCATGTTATACTTTAATAGAATATTACAAGAAGAAATACAAAACTTGACAAGACTTTTAGCCATTAATGTCACTGAAATAATACTTAAGGATCTACCTACTAAAAATCTACAGGTGAAGTCCATGAAAATTTTAAGGACCCACTATCTCATACAAATTGTTCTAGAGAAGAGAAAAGGAAAAGAGCCCTCCATCTAATTTTCTGAGGCTATGTAATGCTGTTTCCAAAATCAGAGAAGGCTATCATCAAACAGCCCATTTTTAATTTATGGACAAGTATAATAATCCTAGATAAAATATCAACAAACTTAATCCAACAATGTTAAAAAAAGTACCATCTTATCCAATAAGATATATTAGGGTTTATCTCAGAAATCTTAGAAAATATAGCAATGTAATTCACACATTAACAAATTAAAAGAGAAAAACCAAATGCTCACTCAACAGATATAAAAATAATTTGATAAAACTGGATGAAGAGACAAGAATGCCTATTACCACCTCTTGTATTCAACACAAGTCGCTGCATCATGAAAACAGACCAACCAATTGTGAAAGAAACTGCAGCAGGATGGAAGGGAAGAAACAAACTGTCATTCACACAGGATGACCATCTTACCTAGAACATGAGGACTAACAAGACGGAATACAAGACACAAAAATATCAGTAACATCCCTTGCCTGTGATCACTGAGAAAATGTAACTGCAAAAATTTCCTATTTACAAAGAATAACAGAAACTATTTAGGTACTTAGGAGGGCTTCCCTGGTGACTCAGATGGTAAAGAGTCTGCCTGCAACACAAGAGACGTGGGTTTGATCTCTGAGTCAGGAAGATCCCCTGGAGAAGGAAACGGCAACCCACTTCAGTATTCTTGTCTGGGAAATCCCATGGACAGAGGAATCTGGTGGTCCATGGGGTCGCAAAGAGTCAGACATGACTGAGCAACTGACAGCTCTCACACTCACTCATAGGTCCTTACGAATTAAATCTAACAGAAGATCTGCAAGTCTCTATGAAAAATGGTAAGTTTGATTGAAGGGTATGAGTGGAAAGACAGCCCATTCCTGCCGGAGAAGGCTCCAAACTGGCATCTCTCCACACTCTGCCAATTCCAGAGTGCAGCACAGATGATGGGCTGACTCTCAATATCCACGTTCTTATTAAAAATAAGATTTCTTTTGGTGACACAGTTACTACAACACATTCTCAGCGTCCCTCAGGTGGACTCAGTTGGGCCTATGGTACGCAAGCAGGAAGGGCATGCGGGACCCCCAGAGGGGGCCTTCAAGGGAGGGATGCAGCCCTCCTCAGTGCCTCCTCCTCCTTCCTGGCCCCGTGCTGAGGACAGGGCAGCAGCAAGAGAAGAGGAGACCGGGGGCGGCAACCGCTCCCGACGATTCGGGGCTGTCAACGTCTGATTTATTTTACACGAGACAGACCCACACCTTGCTTAGGTTTCTGTGATTTCACGCTGCTGCCACATGCAGCTAAAGCTGTGTGTATGCGTGTGTGTTTTGGTGGAACGAGGCAGCCTGAAATTAAGGGTCAAAACTAGACCTGAATACTTCCAAGAAGTATAAAGGAGGACTTTTATCTACCAGTTACTAGGATTTACTGTCAGATGACAAGAATTAAAGTAGGATGGCACGAGCACGTGATGGGTGAGCAGTGCAAAGAAACAGGCTGAGAAATCAGAAGTAAACATGGCCACTTAGCACATGATGGAGGGGGCCCTGGAAGCCAGCAGAAAAGACACCATTTAGTGAACAGTACTGGGACAACAGGTAAAAGACATGGAAAAAGGCAGAATTAGACCTCACGCCACATATAAAATAAGCTTATTTTAAAATAAACCCCATAGATTAAAGATTTACATCTGCAAAGCTAAGCTGTTAATAAACATTTTAGAAGAAATAAGAGATATTCTTTAGGTTGCTGGGATGGGAAAGGATTTCTAAAACCAAAATATGAAGCATAAATCACAAAAAAAGGGTTGCTAACAATTATGACAAATAAGAATTTTGTGTGATTAAAAACAACAGAGCTAGAAGACAAAGTACAGATTAAGAGAAGACGTGTGTAACATATAACTGACAAAATAGTATCCAGAATATGTAAAGAATCAATGAGAAAAAATAAATAACACAAGAGAAACGTGGAGAATGCATGAGAAAAGTGGAGAATGCATATGAAAAAACAATTTACAGAAGAGGAAACCCTGAATCAATAAACATAAGAAAAGATGTTCAACCTCACTAGCATGGGAAATGCAAATTAAAACAGCACTAAGTCATTTCATAACCGTAAGACTGGCAAAAATAAAATGTCTAACAATACCAAGGATGGGGGTGATGTGAAGGACTGGGAATTCTATACAGTGTTGATGAGAGTTTACATTGGCACAAACATTTCAGAGAACAGTGTGTCAAGATCTAGTAAAACTGAGGATGTTCTATAGTCTAGCAATTTTATCTCCAGGGAGCTGTGAGTGCCTTAAGAGGCATTTAGAAGGATATTCTCTGAAGCACTGATTATAACATTAAGAAAGTGTAAAAAAATTCAACTGTCCCTAACTAGGGAAATAAACCAGTGAGTGGTTCCATTATATAAAAGACTATTACATGTGCAGCTAGAATAAATGAACTAGATCTAATGGGTACATCTCAAAAATACAACGCTGAATGAACAAAGAAAGCTACATAAGAATATGTGTATATAAAACTATTTACATAAATTTTAAAATGTTTAGAATAATTCTATGTAACCTATCTTATGGATATATACGTATGTGTGTACACACATACACACACACACACACACACACGTGGTGATTCTGCCCCCAACCCCTAGGGAATATTTGGGGGCAGATGTCTGGAGGCATTTTTGGTTGTCTTAGGGGGTGGGGAGGAGTCTGGGGAGAGGGTGGTGGGTGCTGCTGGTTTTTAGGAAGTAGAGGCCACAGCTGCTACTGCTGCTGCTAAGTCGCTTCAGTCGTATCCGATTCTGTGTGACCCCATAGACGGCAGCCCACCAGGCTCCTCCATCCCTGGGATTCTCCAGGCAAGAACACTGGAGTGGGGTGCCATTGCCTTTTCCGACGGCTGCTACTAAGCACCCTCTAATGCACAGGACAGACCCCACAACAAAGGATGCCCTGGACCGAAAGGCCCACAGTGTCCTGGCTGAGAAGCCCTGATATATACACAGGTGGCGAAGATACAAATACATACAGGCAGTGGACACCGTCAAAGGCATCAGACACACAAGACACCTGCTTCAGGACAGGACAGTGGGAAGCGGGGTGAGCCTTTGGGTGAATCTGTAACATTTTATTCTTCAAAGGGAGTGAGAGTGAAAGAATAAGCAAAGCAAAAGAAAACAAAAAACCAACAACAAAAAACCAAAACTAAACCCCAAGCTGTGATAGAAAAAAGTGCTTAAAAAGCAGAAAGTTACAGGAGCCCTAGGTTCTGGGGTGTTTTGACACTGGCCTGCTCTTTCTTTAGGTTCAACGTGAGCCTCTGCAAACAGGAAACACTTCCTTCACTTTGTCTTCTTCAAAAGCAATAACCACATACTCAAAAGAGGAAGGAGGAAACAGCTTGCATTTTGAAGAGCCATTTTATGTTATTAGTTGGTAAGGAGATTTTCAAATGAAGTCAAAGTTCTTCTGAAAACAAGCAAACAACTGATTTTCCAACTGAAAGCAGCAAAGGATCGTTCATGTTGTATCATGTGGAAGTTACGTGGACTAGAACTCTATCTCTAAAGGTCTTGGCTGGTTTCAGAGGGGACTGCCAGGCAGGCCACGTCTACAACGAGAAGCCCGGTCAGAAGACTCCCCCAGGGGCCCCGGGGGCACTCGCAGCTTCCATGGGAGACACGAGCAAGGTGCATGTCTGGTCCTTGCTGCCATGGAGCTCCTGATCTCCCCGGGGAAAGGAAGACATCCAGAAAGGGAAAAGTCAGAACCAGGCAAGGAGGTCCAGGAAGGAAGCCACGAGGCATCAAAGGGCGGAGCCAAACCTCGGGGGTGAAACTTCAAAGAGGGTGGGGGCTTTTAGCCGAGTTTTAAAGGTTGAGCGTGGTTTCAACCATGGAGAGGATAGCCAGGCATTTTGTCGGCTATTCAAAGACAGGGGACTCAGAATGCATTTATTCCTACTTCAAGGGCCAAAACAATGCTCTGGAGTAATGACGGAGGGACAAATGAGTAGAGGAGGCTGAGTGACTGAGAGCAGTCTCTAGAGCCAGAATATCGGGATCAAATCCCAGCTCTGCAATTATCATGTGACCTTAGTGAACGTGGAACTGAAGTCGCTCAGTTGCGTCCGACTCTTTTTGACCCCATGGACTGTAGCCTGCCAGGCTCCTCTGTCCATGGGATTTTCCAGGCAAGAATACTGGAGTGGGTTGCCATTTCCTTCTCCAGGGGATCTTCCCAACCCAGGGATTGAACCCAAGTCTCCCTCATTGTAGGCAGATGCCCTACCATCTGAGCCACCAAGGAAGTCCATGTAACCTGAGGCTTTAGATAAAAAACAACTTCTTTGAACTTGTTTTCTCATCCGTAATATGCAAATAACTACACTCACCTCATAAGGATATGAGAAATAATGAGTTTGTACATGTAAAGCATTTAAAACAGAGCCTGAAAAACGTCTAAAAGCATATTACGTATATACTTAGCTATTATTACCGTCTGATACTTGTATGGTGTCTTATAGGGTTATTTTTCATCTTCCTCGCTCAACTACAGGACCCTGGAGAGCTGCACTGGGGGTGAGATTTGCATCAAAGTCCCCAGGTGGCGGGCACGACTCTCAGCTCAGTGCAGCCCGAAGCTGGTTCCCCAGCAAAGGGAGAGATGGAGGTTACAGAGCAGGTATAAATGAATGTGATGGTTTAGAACAATGAAGTCTTTCCAAAAGCATCCTTATCTTATTTTAAAAGGTCGGTCACTGGGGGCTGGGAAAGCACCCTTTGTTCTCTGTCTTGGTGATCTGAAAGCCTTTATCAGACGCTAGGCTCTGAACTGTAAAGCAGGTGGGGGCCTCTCCAGGTGGCTGCCTGTGGACCGTGTCAGGAGCATGCTGGGTTATGGGTTCATCAGGACACAGTGACAGGACTGCTCAGTGACACTGAGAGGCAGCCCCTGTGCAGGAACCACCCGCCCTGCTGTGGCCCATGGCTGTCCAGTGGCCTCCACGTCGCGGCACACACAGAGGGCTGTATGGGGGTGACACACAGGACGGAGGGAGCCCCACACCTGGCCTGGCAGCTTCGGGCCCTCCCCACCGCCCTGTGCGCTGAAGGGATCACCACCTCAGCCCACCTGGGACTGGGACCCAGGGGTCGGGAAGTCCTGCTTTAGACTCTGAGGAAACACTGCACGTTTAATGCGAGCAGCTCACCGTGGAGTTCAGACACAGGGAAGACCAGAGTGCTTCAGGTGGCTCGGTTACAGTAGAATCAGTGGAATCACAGTGCCTGCTCAAGCACCGCTGAGAACCTGAGCCACAAAGCTGCAGAGAGAGCTCAGACGGCATCCCCGCCTTCCAGAAACTCCCAGTCTGGTATTCTGTCCGTTAAATGGCTTTTCCCTCTTCGTCCAGGTTGCCCGGAACACCCTCTGCTTGGTCAGTGGTGCCTCCTTCGCTCTCCAAACCCTCCCGGGACACTGGACCCCCCCGGCCCCCACCCCCATGCCCTTCTGGCTTCTGGAGAATCACACTTTTTTGGTCTTTGGAGCCTCTGGTCACTCCCTGAGTGCCCCTGAGAGCCGCCGCCTCTGGTCTGTGTCCTTAACACGCTGGCTGGTGTCCCTAAGGTCCTGTTAGGGTCATTCCTCCTCTCTCTCCACATCTGTCCCCAGGGGCTTGTGCGTCCCCAGGGCTTTAGTTTCCACACGTCTGGTGGAGACTCCTACCCCGCCCCCACCATCCAGGTGCTGCCCCCTGGAGCCACATGGCCAGATTGCCCAACACGTCCCCTCAGAGGCTCCAGAGACATGTAAGACGGAGCACGTCCCAGACAAAACTCGTCATCGGTCCCGTATCTCTTCCTGTGTCCCCACTCCTGGGGAATGACACGGATGTCCATCCACAGCACAAGCCAGCTCACCAGCTCTGTGAACTGGTAAGTCCCAAGTCCTTTGGAATCTGTTTCTCTGAACTCTGACTCCCACCGTCCCATTTTAGACCACCATCAAGGGTGACCTTCTGAGAGACAAATCTCATCATGCCATCTCTCTACTTAAAAACCCTTCAGTGGTTCCCACTGCCTTTCTATCAATCTTAAAATGCTTTTTTCTTCGTTGATAGCAATCACAAACCCACTACTTGCTAACACATTTTTATGAAAACAAACAAACCATTTTCCGAAACAAAGATTATTAGCTATTGAGAAGAATGTCATTATTTTCTATTTTTGGAAATCTCTTTTATGTCTGGCTTAATGGAAGATAGCTAGATTCTCGCATCTCCGTCTGCAGTTAATTCTGCTACAAGCTACTCTGGCTTCTGAAGTATATAAAAATATCTAGCCATATGGAGATATAGAGCTAGACGAAACATTAGAGTATATTAACAGCCTTCTCTGTAGATATTCTTTGATACTCGTCAAGCTCCTGTTGGTTTCAGGATACAGTTATGGTTTCTCACTAGGGCTTGCCTGCCTCCTGTTGACCACCCCAGTGGTTTTCCTCACCACGCTGGACTCAGTCTAGACACCTGCCCAGGAGGCTTCTCTAATCCCCGGGGTGAGCTAGTCTGGGGTGAGCTGCCCCCTCACGCACCTTGCCAAGGACAGCCCTTGGGATGATACACTTTAATTCTCTGCCAGGAATCTTCCCAGCAGGTGATGAGATGCCATGAAGGCTGAGACTGTCCTTGTCTCTGTATTAATAGATCCAGCCTTGCCTGCCACCCGGCATTTCCAACTACTTAAGAAATATTCGCTGAATGAATAAGGCAGTGAACAAATATACAGCAAAGCATATTGCTGAGTGAAGTTCTAGGGGGTTTTCCTTGGCAAAGACGGAACATGAGTTCTAATACGGGGCCCTAAGTGTCGGGGTGGCCAGGGTGGGAGGGGCTGAGGCTGGGAGGTCCAGAAAGTGGAGCACATCACATGGCTGATAGGACCTTTAATGGCAGGAGGCGCCATCTCCCTCTAGCACGGGAACCAGCAGTTTTCAAAGAACCTCGGCTGGGGGACTGTGGTGGTGCCAGGAAGCTGGAGCTAGGAGCTCCTCACGGGAGGGGTGTTTATAAAGCGCCGACTGCTGCCCTGTCTGCATCGCAGGCTGCTGCTCACAGTGTAAATACGAGTAGGCTTGGCTTCATTCCCGTACCTTCTATGTGCAGAGCGCTGCACTGGGGCCAGGTAAAGAGGGCTGTGACACACTGAGAAGTGACTAATTTCCTATGGCCCAGAGAGCGCTTAGCTGAGGTGTCAAAACAAAGGCACGGTAGAAACTGAACAGGAGGCACTGGGGATGCGGCACGTAGTGACTGCGGGCGATGTGAGAGGCCTCTTGTTAGACTGAGCGCCGGGGCTGCTGTCATCAGCACTAGCTTCATGGCAAAAACCGGAAACAAACCCCATCAGAGCCGCCACACCTAGAAACTAGCCATACATCTATCCATCACGTAGATGAAAGATGGAAGGACAATCACAGGGCTGAGAACAAGCCCGACCACGTCTTTGGGAAGCAGTTCCTGGGTCATGCCTAGGAATACGACCAGGAGAAGCACGTGGGAGATGGAGGCGGACACGGCGCGTGAAGTGCCCCATCGTCACGTTTGCACAGATGCCAGAAGTGGTCCCAACAGTGGCGCTCTGCACTGCCAGGCACAAGCAGCCTTAGCAGGTGCTTGAAGGAAATCGTGGACTAGAGGGAAACCAGGGGGTGGCTTGAACACAGTCCCAGGTTAATTTGACAGCTCTCAGTTTTCTTTGGGGTTTATCTGACAGCCAGTTTTGGGGGCTCAGACACTTCACATCAACCACCCTTCTCAGCAAAACACAAGGCAGCTTCCACAGCAGTGAGATCTGAGACAGGGCTCTCTGATGGCCTGATGCCCTCTGCCATGGTCCCTCCTCCTCCTTCTTGTCCTGGTTGGCCGGAGCTCTGGGGGCCACTCCTTTGCTGGGTGGGGGTGCCCGGGCCATGGGTGTGGTCTGAACACTGGACTGGGGAGGCAGTGAGGAGCGGGGTGAGGAGGTGCCCAGAGTCCACAATTAGGAAGCAATGCTGCAGCCCAGGCCACTGAGCTCCCTGCGAGGGGCGCTCCCTGTGAGGGGCACTCCCTGCGAGGGGTGCTCTGGCTGGTGTGCGCGCCACCTGACGTGCTTCCCGAGTCCTGTGTGTCTCGGATGGCGTGTCTCGTGAGAAGCCGGGGCTTCCCATCACCGCTGATCTTAAATTCTAACAGGCAGAGGAAAGGACCCAGGAGACAAGAGAAGCTGGCTTCAGATGACCCTGAGGTCAAGGGCTCCCCACCCTGCGGGGTGAGGAGCGGGGGTGGTACTGGGGATCCTAGGTACTGCCATGCCTGGGGTGGGGTGGGGGTGCTCACATTTCCCCAAGGCTGGCTGACCCTCCTCTAACAGGGACCTTCTCTTCCGTGGAGCGTCAGGATCAAAGGTTTCCCCGCCTTTTGCGGGGAGGTTTGGTTTTGATTTTGGCATTGAACAGGAACGCGCGCTCTCTTGTGAGGAGGAAGTGGTGGTGAGGGTATGAGCAGCCCAGGCTGGGGCCATCTGGTGCAGGAAGAGGACACCTCTCTCTCACTTGAAGGCGTCTTTACTATCTTCACTGGATTCACCAGCACATGCGTGTGAACACTGAACACGAGAACTGCAGAGCACAAGGCACAGCTTCCTTGAAAATATGAAGGAAAGGGCATCTTTTGGCACTGGGATGACACATTTCTGCATTACACCTTTTGTTTACAATTTGTTTCGCTCTTTTTTTTCTTTTGCTCCTTAACCTTAGCTCTACACAGAAATTATTAGATAAAAGTAAAAATTAAGTTTACTTCTGGTACTTGTTACCAGTGTTTGGACAGAAGAAGAGGTGAAATTTGTTATTAAAACTGAGATTGGGGATGACTCAGTGTTGCCCCTCTTTTTACCTCTCCTTCCCCCCGAGCAGTCACTCATTTTCACCCTTCGGCAATCACCTGTCACCCCCTTTCTCGTCCTCCGACCAGCACCGGGCCAGGGCGGACAGCATCTCCTGAAAGCCCGGCGACCCTTTTGGACTCAACTCTCTTCCCTGTACATCGAATCCAGCCCACTCTCAAGTACCACCTGTATTTCCTTTCAAGGGGGTCTGCCACTGTGTACATCTTCACTGTCATCCTCTGTGATTAAATCAACAGACTCTTAGATGACATCACTGCCTTGGTTTACTGAGCTTCACAGATATTCCATTTGGTGCATATTGAAGGTCTGTGGCAACGCTGCCCTGAGCGGATCCATCCGTGACATTTTCCAGCAGCATCTCCTCACTCTGGGCCTGTGCATCACCGTTTGCTATGGTGATCTGTGATCGGTGACCTGTGATGCTACTGTTGTAATTGTTTCGGGGTGCCATGCATGCTGCTGTCTTATTTTAAGAAACTGCCACACCCACCCCAACCTTCAGCAAACACCACCCTGATGACTCGTCAGTGGCCTTCAGCATTGAGGCAAGACCCTCAGCCAGCATAAAGATTATGACTCCTGGAAGGCTCAGATGATGCCTAGTATTTTTTACCAATAATGTATTTTTTTGATTAAGGTATGTACATTTTAAAGGCCATAACACTATTGCATATTCAACAGACTACAGTATAGTATAAACATAAGTTTTATATGCACTGGGAAATCAGAAATTTGTAGGACTCGCTTTATTGCAACACCTGCTTTCATGTGGTCTGGAGCCGAACCTGCAGCATCTCCAGGTGTGACCATACTGTCCCCGACCAACCTACACGCCACGGCAGGTGAACCGTGCCTATACGGCCTTTCACAACACCACCACCACAACTGAGGATCTTAATTACATGCGAAATCACACCTGAATTGTCCTGTCCTGTTTTGAAGGTCTTCCAAAACCAGCCTCATCCTAATTACTTCTCATCTCTTCCCTGCACGTTCCTTCCACTTACCAGCCCCTCACTCACTGAGACAGCATCTGCCCCAATTGTGCCTGTTACCTAAAATGCCCTCCCCCGGCCCTCCACCCCTCTGCCACCCTACCAGTGTGCACAAAGCCCGGTTCTTGTTTTCCGTCTGTAACTAGCTTCTTCTTTGACTGTCCAAATCCTTACTGGTCTCCCCATCGCTGAACGTCTACAGAACTCAGTCAAGCAGCCAGTCTGAGAGGACGAGACCATCTGAAGGTCTAGGTTGCCTCATGTGTACAACAGAAAATTGGACTAGATGATCCTTAAACTAATCACTCCGAGTTGCCTCTTCCAAATCAGTATCTTACTTCCCTGGTGGCTCAGATGGTAAACAATATGACTGTAATGCGGGAGACCCGGGTTTCTTCCCTTACAAAGAATGTCTTGAAAGCCAGGCAGTTCTCTCTCAAATACAGGTTTTCCCCGTTGCAGCAGGAGCCCCAGGGGCCACTTGCTGAAGCTGCTGCAGGAGATTCCTCGGGCAGACACAGGTCCAGACACTCTCCACTTTATCCCCTCTTGTACAGACTGCCTACAAGTGTCACTTGCACTGATGGAGGTGCTCTGATGGGCATCTCTACTGAGCAAGGACCCTTGAGCATCACCCCTACGAAGATGGCAGCAACGGGCAGCTCAGGAATGCAGAAGTCAAGTACCGAGCGGTGATCTCTCATAGTCCGGAGCCCCTGCTTTGAACCACCAACAGAGCGGCACCTGTACCTCTCGCCCCACCCCGGGAATCCAGGCGAGACAAGGGTGTGTACACCACCATCACTTAGAAAGTATGATTTAAAAAAAAAAATCTTGGTATTGCTAATCTGTGCTCTGATCTCGAATAGGAGATCATGACTCATGAGCCTGGAAACTCCTGTGCTCCTGCCGCCTTCTTCACAAAACCACGTCTGTCACCCACCGCAACAAGCCGCAGGCCTGAAGCTGGGGTGGCTTCCATGAAAGTCAAGGCTTCTTGAGATCATCAGGAAGACTTGTTTTTTCCTGAAAAACTCACGGGTAGCCCAGGGGTCTGTCCTGCACTCGGACTGTTTACTGGTTTTGAAAACCCACAGGGATGGCTTTGCTTTTTTTTTGAGAGGGAAAAATTTATAAAATGATTATGGAGATACATTTTTTTCCCCTAATATTCCCCTGTTTAACATTAGGTGTGCTTCAAGATACATCACTAAATTCATTCATGGTTTTAAAAAAGCAACTGATAAATGAGAAAAATAAAAATAAAAAACAATTACGAAGAGAATTAAGATTGCTGATAATTTTAAATTCATTCATGGTTTTAAAAAAGTAGTTAATAAATGAGAAAAATAAAAATGAAAAACAATTATGAAGAGAACTAGGATTGCTGATAATTTTAATCTCCCCTAAACACCGAGTATGTGGTCATCGTATACTTGCGTCCTTAAGCACCATGAGACTATACCACCCTCTTCTTTCTCATGAAGACCAAGGCAGAGTGGAAAACAGAAATGATTTTCTCGAGGTCACTTAATGAGTCAGCCTTGGAAAGGGATTAGAATTTTTATTGATCCTATCTTCCAGTTCTGAATTGTGTCACAAAGGTCACTGTGATCAACTGCAAGAGCACCCAAAACATAACAGCAGTTTCTGCAAGGAGGTGCAGATTGAGATAAACAGCAGAGCTTGAATTTCACTTGAAAATGGAGTTCTCGCACCTAGTTCTGATTTAATTTGCAGATTTTTATCAACCAAGCGCTAGTAACTTATTCCGTACCTGATACTACACACTTCAGACTCATAAAAGAAAAAAGTCATAAAAGAACTAGCTCTAACTGATTAGATTGCTTTGTTGACAAGGCAGCGCAGCAACTTGAAAAGGATGGCTTTAAAATCAAATTGCACCAAAAAGTGAAAGAGCAAAGCTGAAAAGGAAAAGTGCTGAGAAGTAAGCCACGTGCTCGGGTGCTGTCTTCAGGGCTGCTAGGGTTCATCTTGGCTGAGAACCTGCTCCCTCTGGAGTCAAGGTGGACTCCTGAGCTACACACACACACACACACACACACACCACACACACACACAGACACACACACACACAGGTTTAGGTATACAGCGTTCAAGGCTCCATTCCAGACACACTTTCCTGGGGGAGGGACTTCTAGAAGAGCCCTCATGACAGTTTGCTCCCTACTCTGACTCGGGAAGAGGAAAGCCTGTGCTGTCTTGTTCGCTGTGGTACTCCCCAGAGCCTGGCTGAACGCTAAGTACACTAAGGGATGTTTTGTGGAAAGGAGGCTCATGGAAACTAGTCTTGGTGAGGCCAAGAGGTGAGACCCAGCCAGATGAAGGGACAATGACAGAAACTGGAATGAAGGGCAGTCAGGCATGCTGCCACAAAGACAAACCTCAGAAACGTGAGGCCAAGTAAGGCCCGTCACAAAGGGCCAGACGGTACCTGATTCGATTTGGCGTCTAGAACAGGCGAGTCTAGAGAGTCAGAAGCCAGATGGCTGGCTGCCTGGGGTAAGGTGGGTGGGAGAATGCAGGACTGACTGCTAACGTTAGGGAAGTCTCTTCTGGAAGGAACATCCATGTTCTGAAGCTGAATGTGGTGATGGTGGAGAACTCTGAGGATGCACAAAATCACTGAACTGTCCCCCTTTTTTTTCAGCTGTGCCAGTGGCTTGAGGGATCTTAGCCCCCTGACCAGAGATCAAACCCTGGGTCCTGGCGGTGAAAGTGCCAAGTCCTATCCACTGGCCAGCCAGCGAATTTCCTGAATTGACCTCTTTTAAGTAGGTGAACTATATGGTGTATGATTCAACCTCAATAAAGCTACTACAAAAACTTAATAAAATTGAGAACCTGACAGCACTTTTACTTACACTAAAAAAAAGTAACTAAATTAAAAATCCTTGATTAATAAAAGGAACACTCATGATGTGCAAGGCAGATGTGGCTCGTAACCATGCACATGTTAGATGTTACCTGACAACTGTTGCTGGGCTGGATGAGGAGAGAAACAATTTTCACAGCCACAAAATGTTACTAACTGAGGGTGAGAGAATACAGCCAACTCACTTCAGCCAAATACTGAGAAAATGACTGAAATGCATGTGTGAATCACGGTCAGCCGCGGGAGGTGCCAATATCTCCTCTCCTCGCAGGTCAAAAAGGCTGCTCGTTGCTGAAAACAGAGGTGATAATCAACCAGGAAACACAGGCAGCCGGAGGAAGTGCAGAGGTAACGAAAAAATCAGCATCAAGCGACCTCACTGCTTTGTTGACAAAATTCCTGCTTGGCTTATACCAAGCACGGATGCATTCACAGTGGGCTCCACCGTAATTCTACTTCCAGAGTACGCGGAGATCTTACAGAAATGCCTTAGCAAGTCTTGTCACCAAGCTCAGCTTGTGGCACTGTTTCCATCAGCCAAACAACAGAGGGAATGGCGGCTCGCAGCAGTTACCAGACCACCACACTCGAGAGAGTACAGACTTCCTGGGAGGCAGAGTTGCTTGGAAAGTTGCTGGCTACATAATCTTCCAGGGCAGAGGGTAGATAAAGCTCTTCTGTAAAAGGTCAGGCAGTGAATGTTTTAGGTTTTGAAGACCAATAGGCCAAGTTCAAAGATATTATGCAGGTACTTACAGAGCCACTAAAAAGGTAAAAACCATTCTTAGCCTCAGTTTGGCCCTGGGGCCTGCAGCCTACTGACCTTTGTTCTAAAGCCTACAAGTTTCAGAGAGGAATAACAATCAAGGTTAGCTCCTAAATCAGGACTCTCAAACTTCCCGAGACCCTGAAAACAGACCTTCCGATGCAATCAGAATAATTAATACCTGACGGATCTTTCTGATGTATCAGGTAATGCTGCACCAATTATTTTATGCTCATGATAACCCTAGAGAGGCTGTGCACGGAGCTCCCTGTCCAACCAGGGTTGATTCCTTGACTGCGGATTTCTTCCCTTTGATTGCAGATTACATCCTGTTGTTTTTTTACTGTGACAGTGGCACGACCAGCAAAGACGGGAACGTGTGCTGAGGAGCCGCAGAGATTCATACCTGCTCAAATGTTTGTCACAGAGGGGATTTCAGTGACTGTTCTGGAGGTGTGAGCACCCTGGGGCTGGCAGGGCTTGACCCTTCACTCTTGCGTAGTGAGGATGCCCTGCCTTACCCCACGAATATCCCGAGGACTCAGAGCATCCTCACCATCTGGCCTTCCTCCTCCAGTTTCACCCTTCCCCAGGATCACTCACGTCAAGGCCAAAGTCATCTTTCTTCAGAGACAAAATAAAAGCCTTCACGGACTCTACTTCTTGCAGGAGCAAAGAAAAACACTTCCGAGTGTGGGA
Organism: Redunca redunca; assembly: GCA_006410935.1. Lineage (NCBI taxonomy): Eukaryota > Metazoa > Chordata > Mammalia > Artiodactyla > Bovidae > Redunca > Redunca redunca. Next base: position 497,342 of record SJYQ01084716.1, read on the forward strand.
CAAGACCTCTGACACCCTGGCCTCACCTCACTGACCCCTCCTGAAGGAAACCCTGAGCTCAGACAAATACACTTGTCATCCCCAAAGCTGTCTCGAGCCCCTATGCTTTTTCTCCCCAGGCCCTCCTTGTGGCCTCCATGTTTCTGGCCTGCGTGCTGGCGTCTTCCCAAGTCTTCTCAACCACACAGGGCTTTGCAAACTGGGACTCTTCTGCTGGCATGGACTCCAATAGAAACCTAGCCCTGTGCACTGACTCATCTCTCGTCCCCCAGGGGCTGCCAGCTTCTCAAGGGCTGGGGCAGGGCCATTTCCTCTCTCTGGACCGCACGATGCGGTGGAACCAAGAGGGGCACAAGCAAGCAGAGCACGCAGCTCTTGTCCTTCAGGAACTCAAACACTTCAGTGAATGAACGGAGCACAAGCCCCTGAGAAGTTACATAACAGTCTCGGCAGTGGAAAAACAATCAGCAGCTGCTGGTACCAAAATGACTGGGCAATGTCAGCCACCGTGGAGCCGGCGGCCATGCTGGGGGCGGGGGGCAGTGCGCCTGGGAGCAAGGAGCTGGTCAGGGTACGGTTACCCTGGGGCTGACATGCCGCCCCTACGACAGTGTACAGAAGAAGGGGACTGTGCTTGGGAGGGAGATGAGAGTGAGAAGGCAGGACCACCCGGGCGTTACTGTGGAGTCAGCTCAGCTTTCATCACAGTGAGTCTGTCAGAGCTGCTGGGGAGTGGCCACCGTGGAAATGTCCAGAAAGGTCACATTGCTGGGCCTGACGATGAACTGAAGGGCGCCGCAGAGCAGCCCTGTAGGCCCAGGGGAAGCGAGGTGTCGCCTCCCTTCAGTGCCGGGGGGCATGCGTTCTCGGCAGGGCATGGGATGACAGCTGCATGTTCGGGAGCGGGGATGTGACACCTGCAAGGGGTCTGCGGACAAGGCCAGGTGCTCTGAGCACGAGGGATGCTTGCCTGTCCTCCACGCCAGTCCCTGTACTGCTTCTTAACAAGGTGCCTTCCGCCAAATGCCTTCCACAAGGCAGCAGACTCCTGTGGTCTTCTCCTCCTCACTGTCTCTGCCTGGCCTTTCTTTTTTTTGGTGGGGGGTGGGGAATGGCCTCTGAATCTGTTGAGCAGGCCTACTCCATCCTTCCTGAATCACTCCGCTGCCCTGAACTCTCCTGGACGCCTCCTCAGCCCCTGGACGGCCCTTCTTCCTCCTCTCTGCTCTCAAGTTGGGTCTCAGGCTGTCTTTAGTGGTTTGCTCCAGACTTGTCCACTCAGAGGACAAGTACACGGTCCTGAATACTTTCTGGCTAGGACTATACACTTGCATTTGGCTGGTGGTCTCAGTGTTTTTTTTTTTTTTTTTTGGCTGCGATATGTGGCAGATGGGATCTCAGTTCCCCAACTAGAGATCGAATCTGTGCCTCTTGCCTTGGAGTCTTAACCACTGGACCAGCAGGAAGTCCCTGGCATCAGTCTATTAAGAAATTCTATAAATATTTATTCTACACGTATGGAGCCACTAATTTACATGAGTTCCTACCACGTGCCAGGCATTATTCACATGTTAGAGATACAATGGAAAAAGTTTCCACCCCACCAACCCCACCCCAGGGATACACAGCTGGCCCTGGCGCCTGAGTTGGGTGTGCGGGGCTCTGAGGATGGAGCGAGGGTCGGAAGGCTGGAGAGGGCTTCCCCGAGGAGGGGGTTTTAGAAAACATTCAAGGGTGAGCGGGAGTTAGGCAAGCAAAGGCCGAATAGGGTGGGGTGGGGTGGGGTGGGGAAGTTGGTGCAGGGGAAGTTTGTTGTCAGCAAAGGGCAGATGTGGAGGCAAGAAGTGAGAAATAGCAGGGCTGAGATGCCTGCAAACAGTTCAGCACGATCAGCCGGAGGCGGCTAGGGGCCGGGGTGGGGCTGATGGGGAGACAGGGCTAAGGAGCAGGCAGGGGCCACTCGGGGGAGCAGGAACCACCCTGGAAGCTGAGGTGGGCCTCCGAAGGCCCTGGTGGGAGTCGGACAATCAGATTTGTGTCCATGGAGCCCAGCTGGGGGCTGGAGTGTGGGGCAGGGCGGGGGGAGGGCGGGGTCGAGACAAGATTTTCCTAGGTGAGCGACGATGGTAGCGTGGACCGAGGCAGGGGATGCAGAGAGAGGCAATGGTGGGTTTATATGGAGAAAGCAGACTCTCTGGGATGCAGGTGAGGGAGGAGACCTGCAGGATGGGGAAGCCGAGGGCAGAGTCCAAGGGGAAGTCAGGATGCTCTGGTCTGGGCCTCCGGGAGGACGGTGGTGCTTCCCATCAGGGAGGGAAGGAGGGGTGGAGGAGCCAGGTCAGCAAAGCAAGGGTACATTTCAGTGCCCTGGAGCAGACAGAGGGAAATGCCCAGCGGTGGTAGGATGCTGAGGTCTAGAGCCCAGGAGAGGAGGTCAAGGCCACAGGTCTAGGTCTGGGAGCCAGGAGCTTAGCTTAGGGGAGCCTTGGACTGGGTGTGGTGGGAGTGTGCCCAGGAGAGCTGGGCAGGGTGGACCTTGGAGAGAGCACGGGTTCGGAGCTCAGTGAAGAGACAGCCGTCATCCTGGCCAGGGGTTCACAGAGCTGAGCGCTGGAATTCTAGAATCTTCTGTTGGTCTGTTCCTCCACGCACTCTCCTTCCTCTACCAATCTCATACTCAGCGATAGAGGAACTTTGCTGAGATAACTGTCCTAGCAATACTACTGATTAAACCACTTTTGATGGCCTCCAGTGTCAAGCTCCAACTCTGCCGTTGGGTTGAAAAACACCTCCCTCTGTTACAGTCGCTGTGTTCCTTCCCTTGGTCACTACGTACCTACGTCTCGGCCCCCACATATCCTCGAGGGCCTTCCCCTTTCAGGCCTCCCTGCCATCTCCAAGGCCTCCCCTCCGTCTTGCTGGTCCTCTCCTCTAGGATGACCGGCCTCGTCCTCTTCACCGCCCACATCCCGCCCAGCCTTCTAGTCCCCCTTAGGGGGTCTCACTCAGGGCATTATTTCATCGTTCTTGGATGTTTCTCTAATTCAAGTGTGTCTGTTGAGTTCCCTGACATTGATCAAAACCTCTCTAAAGGGAAAGGACGTGCTTTTCACTCCTCAGGGGCTGACTGCACCAAACCTGGTCACTGTTTCAATAACGACCGCTGGCTGACTGCGACCCTAGAGCCAAGTGCAGACCACAGGCAGTGGACGACAGCGAGCACGAAGCAGGTGGCAGGCAGCAAGATGAAATCTGACAGAAGCAGGTAAAGCAGTGCAAAGCATACACCCCAACAGGACTCTGGCTTTATTCTGGAATGCTTGAAATTAAAAACTGCAGACAGATCAATCTAATGCACAGTATTTAGGAGCTGAATGGCTTTCTGACCAAACAAATGTTGGGTTTTACAAAAAACATTTGAAAATCCAGTGTGTAAACAAATAATACATTTATCATACATGCAATCACAGAATTTGAGGAGGTTTACAATAAAGCAGAAGGATCCTAAAACAATCAAAAAGATATTTTAAAAGAAGATGGAGGCAGGAGTACAAGCTTTGGGTTTAAACAGTTAATTTGACTGAACCTTAAACTTAGCATTGAGTTTCCTACCAGCTGAAGCCAAGAAGGAAAGAAAGACCCAGTGAAGGACAGAGCAGAGGCCCTGGAGTCAGACACATCTGGGCCCCTGTTCTACAGCCCTCTCAGCAGCCGTGAGTGGGCAAGCCAGCACCTTGAGCCCAGGGTGCGGGCAGGGAGCAGCTGGGACTCTCAAGGCGGATGCTGGGAATAAATGCAGAGGGAATCAAGGCAGTCCAGGCCCGGGGACCCCTGTGCTCTTCTCTGCAGCAGACCTCACAACGAGAAGCCAGTGGCAGGACTGCAGGGGCTAGCATACTGACCTGGGGGCAAGACTGACCTCGGAAAGCGGAAAGCGGGGGAGCCTGCCCAGCGGCGGGCGGAGTCACAGACCAAAGGGCGCCACTTCACAGCCGCCCAGTGGAAAGCCCTTTAAGGAGGGTGGAGACCTGGGGCTGGTTTAGTCATGGATGCCTGGGCTGTGTGACCCAGCAGATAGATGCTACGGTGTTCAGAGTATCTGTGGTGGGGAAAGACCCCAGGTGGAGTCCGCAGCCAGCCACGGGGGACACCCATGGTGCAGACGCCGCAGGCACTGGGGCCAGGGCACGCATACACGGGAGAGAATTACACAAAACTCCACAGAACACTGCTGCTGGACCCTTCGGGACAGGAAGCGCCTGACCACGGGTACGGAGTGAGCGGGTGGCCAGAGTGTGAGGCCTACCAAGTTCTAGCGTTAGGTGGGGCTAAAGACCCGTCCCCCCACGGAAGTGGTGTGTGCAGGGTGAGCAGGAGCCCGGCCGGCGGGTGCAGCTGGGTTGAGGAGGCAAGCTCTCCTGGACCACCGTGTCCATCACCCGTCGCGTAGAAACCTCTGCCCCAGTTCACACCTCGTGCGATATCGGATGGGGCTCCCAGGACCAGGTGACCACGTTCGGTCCACGGGTTGGCTCGCACGCGAGTGAAAGCTGAAAGCGGACATGGCCGCACCACAGCTCCAGCGGGGGTCACCCTGAAGAGACAGCGGCGGGGACCAGTGCTCCCAACGGGGAGGCCCTGGGAAGTACACTCGGTCGTGTACTTCGCGTGGAGAGAGCAGTGGCCTGAAGGAAGACCATCTATGGACTCACCGGATGTGCTGAAGGGCTCGCCTGGGTGGCCAGAGGACGGGAAGGTAGGGGACGAGGCGGCCTGGGCAGAGGCGTGTGGTCCGGCAGGAGCAGGCAGGCAGTGTGACACCCAGGCCCCAATGCTCACCACGAACGCCCAGCACAGAAGAGGGAGGACAGAGCGATGTGGCAGGCAGCCGTCGGCCAGCCCCAACACCGGCCACCCCCAGCCGGCACGTGAACCCTGCAGTCGAGGTGAAGGAGGCGGTGTGTGGGCCCTGCTCTCCAGGGTGGACTTGGCTTCTGAGGGTGAGCGAGGGTAGCGCTGAGCCTGGACAGTCCACCACCCGTCCAGGAGAACCGACCGTGCCTGAGAGCCAGGCTGACTCTGCTGGGCCCTTACTGCTCAGGAAGGGGCGCTGCTGTAGACTAGGACATGTACCCCCCCACCCCCAAATTCATATGCTGAAGTCCCTGACCCCCCAATGCAACCATACTCGTAGGCAAGGCCTTTAAAGAGCACACGTATGCTCAGTCATGTCTGCCTCTTTGCAACTCCATGGACTGTAGCCCGCCAGGCTCCTCTGTCCATGGGGATTTCCCAGGCACAAATACTGGAGTGGGTTGCTATTTCCTTCTCCAGGGGATCTTCCCAACCCAGGAATCAAACCTGGGTCTCTTGTGTCTCCAGCACTGGCAAGCAGGTTCTTTACCACTGGGGCCACATGGGAAGCCTTTCAAAGAGGTAATTAAGGCTCAATGAGGTCATAAAGATGGGGCCCTAATCCAACAGGACTGGCGTCCTCAGAAGAAGAGATACCAGGAACACACAGGCACCAAGGAAAGGCTGCGAGACACAGAGCGAGAGCCAAGGAGAGTCCCACCAGAAACCAGTCCTGACGGTGTGGATCCTGGACCGCCAGCCCCCAGAGCACTGAGGAAAACTTCTGTCATTTAAGCCACCCAGGCCCTGGCCTCCTGGGGCAACCTGAGCTGACTGACACAGGCAGCAGTTCATTCTACCTGAAAGTGACACACTTTCCGGTCTCAGGGCGACCCGCATTCTCTGTCACATGGCACCGCTCCCTGTGGGCTGGCGGGCTGTGTCAGGGGCTGACCAGGGTGCCAGATGGCATCTCTCAGACCACAGGCCTGCTTCTAGCTGGGAGGGCGGGGCAGTGCCCAGACTACGGGGCACAGCAACCCTCTCACAGCATGACCCAGGGCTGCCCACTCGCCAGACGGACGGATAGCCAGGTGAGGTGAGAGAGACGCCAACTTGCAGATGGCACCTGGCAAGGATGGCGCTCGGGGCTCCAGTGTGCAGAACAGCCCAAATCAACAACTGTCACTCAGGCGCTGTGTGTCCAGGAGGCGGAGCACACGACTCCTGGCAACCAGGGGTGGGAGGAGAGAGGCCCTGATGATCCGCCCTCCTGGTGACCTACTCGGGGCGTCTGGGCTCCCTGTCCCATGACTCTGGACTCCCTGGTTTACAGAGCCTGGCTCACAGGAAAGGAGCTTCAAGTGGGGACAAAGCAAGAACACTGCTACGTCTTAAGTGACCACTGTGGTCCTGTCAGTTTGGGCTCTTCTGACCAAAAAAAAGGAGGCAAGGGAAGGAGTCAGTATCCTGCAAGAGTAATTAACTCTGATCATTAGGAAAAATTCAGCCAAGGGCACACAAGGTGGGAGGGAAGACCCAGTGTGGCGCTCAGGTGACCTGCAAGGGCATCTCCTAAGCCTCCTCACCTGTGTTCTGGTGGACATGTGTGTGTGGCAGACACAGCCCAGGAAGGACGCGGGGACCGGGGACCCAGACCCCACAGGGCTGAGCACACCTGTCTCTTCATCCAGTCACCTTCCAGGTGGGGCTGGGACTCTCAAGCAGACCACAGAGGAGGGGCTGGTCACCAGGGTGCCCTCGAGGCCGGCTGCCACAGAAAGGGAGGCAGTCAGTCCTGTGGACCTTCTGCTTAAGGTGTCCCCTGGGAAGAGCGCCCCTGCCACCCTGCAGGAGCTGCTCCGGGAACCTGAGTGAAACACGAAGCTCCCAGCAGCGTGAGGGGTGGGCACTCAGTCTTCCAGCTGTGGGGGGTGGCAGTTCTCAAGGGACACCGCTCTGTGGATGGTGAGCAGCTCTCAAGACCCACAATCCACCCCTGCATCTGTCTGGACTGGAGACACTTTGGCAGACACTCTGTCAATGCTCCTAAGCTGTAAGATTAGCTCTCAGACCTTCCTTGTGACTGGTGCTCAAAGGCCCCCTCTGTCCTTCACCACCGCCCCCCCCAACGCTGTGCTCATCCCAACAGTGCTGTCCAATCAGTTCTGCATGTGAGAATCTGCTGCGGACGCCAGCTTCAGAAACACAACCTCCCGTTTTGCTCATGAGCACAAGACCACAGCTGCCTACTGGGGAACCCCCTCTCAGGCAGCCCACGGGCACCCCGGTCAATGCACTTCTCCTTGTCTGTGCTGATGGGATGGGGCTGCCACTGAATCTCTCGTTAGCTGAGCCAGCCATCTCAGATCACACACTACTTCTTCCTCTCCTTCTCAGCTCTGCCCAGGCTATTGCAAAGTATTTATACTCATTATCACTCTGGACGCTGATTATTCTGAGTTCTCATCCTTATCATTCTTCCATCCATTTCCTCAAAGAATTTCCCCTCTTCCTCCTGCTAAATACAGGCTGAGTCTACCGCCTACATTTCATCCCAGGTGTGATCTTCTGCAGTGGTCCCCGCCCTCATAGGCACCAGGGACTCATTTCACAGAAGACAAATCGTGGGTGGGGGTGATGGTTCCAGGACATTCCATCCGCTGTGCATTTTCTATTATTATCACATCGGCTACACCTCAGATCATCAGGCATGAGATCCCAGAGGTGGGGACCCTGACCTGTTGGGTTCACCTCCCAACCCTAAACACGGACTCTAGGAGCCACACCTGTAGCCCTGATCTCTCCAGGAGCCGTGTCTGTCTCCCCATGTGTCAGCTTCCTTTACTGTACATTTTGGAGTCACCTCAAATTCAAATATACCGGCAGGGACCAGCCTTCACTTCCCTCTCTCTCACCTGCAGACCTGGCCCACTGATAAGGGAACCCCTTCTCCCCACCCCAGATGGAAATTCTGGGACCCAGCTCTCCACTGACGTCCAAGGATGTCACACCTGACATCACTTTCCAGACCACATGCAATGAAGACCGACTTCTCCCACGCAATGCAGGCAGGTCATGTGGGAGAGAACAGAACTCTCTCTCATACCCCAGAGGGGTAAAGAGGATGGAGACGGGAAATGACAAGCCCAGTGTGCTTGATCACGGAAGTGCCCTAGAAGGATCAGCTTGATTGAGAGTAACCCTGGGAACACCAGTGTGGCATCACGTTGTTGTTTGGACGGAGCCGTGTTTTGGGTAATTGCTTGATATTTCCTGATGATTAATGACAAGGCTGAGAAAACCCAGCACTTATCTGACTGACTCGTTGGTTGTTTCCTTGAACTTCTATTACCTTCATAGTCTCTCCATCTCAAGCAAGGAAAATAGTTTGATATCTGCTCTTTACTCCAGAGCACACAATAATAAGCATTTTAACAGGAAGACACTGTGGCTTTTACAAGATGATAAAAACAGATAAATATTCCGTCTTGTTAACTAGGTTGGTGTTTCTCTAAGAAATCAAGCTTATCTATTGGAAGTGTAGCGAGAATGTCCAGTTTGACCAGTTTTTCAGTGGCAACTTACTTTTTTTTTTTTTTTTACCTTCCAAAGAAAACACTAACAATAGCCGTGATCAGAGACCTTGGAAACATGTCAAGATATCCAAGATGCAATGCAGAGGAATGACACATGGTCTCGACCACATGTACAGTCTCAGAGGAGACGTTTACGCAGGCCCCTGAATACTTCTCAACTTTCCATTCTGATTGTTATCGTTTACCTGCTGCTGTCTTTGCCGCCTCACTTGTGCAAACTGTGACAGCATCAGCTGCCTGTCCAGCAGCTCCATCCTCTGCTGCCTCTGGATGTCCACGGTGGCCCCCATCCCGATCCTGGCCTCGCTGGTGGGCTCCGAGGATGAGAAGAGGGGCTCCAGGGTCCAAGCGCAGAACTTGGCCATCCAACTGGGCACACACAGCACCTCGTGGACTTGCAGCATTCTGCTGTTGTAGCAGATCCCAGAAACCTAGAAGAGAAAGAGTCCAACTGCATTGTTAACAGGTCATACAATTTTTAGGGAACATATTTGACACAGAAATCAGTGACCGTAAAATACTTCAGGTGGTGTTTTTTCCTTCACTTTCGCAGGGTTAGGTGAAAACCAGAATGCCGACTAAGTTGCAGGATACTAAGCAGGACAAACCAAACCAACAGAAAACTGAATCTCCTGAGTAAACAAACGTGTTTTTAGTAAGCTAGAAGAGACAGCAAAATCCTACCTATTCAACACTCGGAAGTACTGACACCATACTTAAAAACAATGTTGTCTTTCAGAAAAAAACAAGCCATAAAATATCTGATTATCAAGACACTTTCACACTGTACTAACTTTGTGGTTACTTTTATTGGCAGATGGCCATCAGAGAGAGAGACTGGCATAAAACAACCCTGAAAGTCAGTGATGTGACCCAGGCACACCTTTATCAGAAAATAAAGATGATCTAAATTGTATATAGTATTTTAATAAATTTATCAAGTATTGATTTTTCCTAGATTTAGAAATCCTTTCCAATAGTTAGCAATGAATAGTTCTGCTTACTATTTTTCATCATTAAGGCAAGTTACATGATAAGAGGAATCTAAAGAGTCCCTATGGTTTTCTAGGTAAACATGAGAATGGCTATTCCTTTGTTAGAAATCTTTAATTTTGTGAATCTGATTCTTAGGATAAGAAGTTATTCATATCAAATCAGAGCAGGTTTGATAACTTTCTAGTAAGAGAAAAGTACATGTTTTTATTAATAAAATTATCTAATTAGGCAAAAATCTATTGAGAATTTCTATATACCAGGTGCTGATATAGGCACTTAAAACAGAGCAGAAGACAAGATACATAATGCGATACTCTGACAGTCATGGTCAATACGGAGATCAGACAATAAACAAGCAAACATACAAAATGATTCCGGATAAGATCTAGGAAGGAATTACAATCAGGTGACTTGGAGCAGGGATCTTCTTTAGCTCAGGTGGCAGTGACACTTGAGCAGTTTTTAAGGATAACGAGGTGCCAGTGATTTGATGAACTGGAGGAAGAACCTTTCAGGCAGAGAAAACGGCAAAGGCAATGCAAGAATGAACTCAGGAGTATCTAGGAGAAATCCTGGTGGAGCTGTCAAGTGGCTTGTTGGATATAAAATTCTGGAACTCAAGTGAAAAGTTAGCAGAGAGAAAGATCTGAGAGTCAGTGGTATCAGACTACATCTAAAGCATGAGAACTAGAAGAGATAATAGGAGGGTGAGGGAATACTACAGAGGAGAGAAGAGGACTTTGGATTGAACCTGGGATACACCAGGATTTTGTGGATGGACAGAGTAGGAGAAGCCGATAAAGCAATCTGAGAAGGGGCCGCAAGTAAGAAGGAGAACTTGGAGAGTTTAGTACTGCTGAAGCCAAGAGAACGGTGTTTTAAGATGGAAATAGCCATGTCTAATGCAGCCCAGAGTTCACGTAAGAAGCGAGAGAAGAAAATTATCGTTGGATTTGGCAAAATTAACCAACTTTGGTGAAGTGGTAGAAGCAACAGACAGACTGGAGGAGGCTAAAGGGCGAATGGAAAAGGATTTCTGATTTCATATAATTTCCATGCTACTTCCTGCGTGAATTGTACAAAACAACAAAGAAAATGAAAACAGAAACAAGCTTCAGATTCAGTGCAACGAGAGAGCATCTGCAATCCTCAACCACACTAACAAAACAGAAAACACACTTAGCAGTCGCGAGGAAGGGTAAATCCACGGGTGGGAGAGGGAAGGTGCGAGTGAAGGGGAGGATCAGAGGACTCAGTGCAAGAAGCAACCCATCTCCTCTGCAGGGAAGAGGAGAGGGCTTGGCACGGCCTGCGTCAGGGAGGCTCTGGAGAGGGCAGGGCAGCCCCTCGGGGGGCGCCTGGGCTCCACATGGTGGGGGTTCCAGACAGACACAGAGGCCCTCCATGGATGTCTTCGGAGCTTCCAAAAGAAGACCACAGAGGAAATATATGAAGACTTTGTTTCAAGAGATAATAACGAGTTTTCCAGGATGAACAAAGAATATAAATACTCAAACTGAAAGTGTAAGAGTCCCAAGAAAGGTAATAAAATGAAATGTACATCTAGCTCCATGAGAGTCAGAGAAAGAAATCCTTAAAAGCGTGAACAAAAAAAAAGAACAAAACAGCTCACTACACAAGGGTGAAGTCACAACCCATGGTAGTCATGCACTGACGGTGCGCCCTGGGGAAAGTTCAGGATGAAAACGTAGGAGGAGGCACCCTTTGCTTCAGATAAACAGGTCCCTAGACGGTCAGATGCACAGCTCAGGAAGTACTTTCAATGACCTCAGATTCCTGCACCTTCATGTATAAAGAGAAGTACTAAAATGAACTTGAGATTCTGCCCTTTGTGAATACTGGTAATCTTTCAGCAGGATGTAGGCCTGACCAGATGTACTTCCCAGCCAATAAATCCATACACACTCGCTTCATCGTGATTTGTTTGGCTTCATGACACTTAAAGAGTTTATGGACACTTTGGTGTGTGTTACGTATCACAATAAAATGATTTAAAAATAAAGAATAAAGGGTACAGGATAGATGAGGTAATTTCAGGGAAGTATACTGAGGCCTATCAGATTATAAAGTATGCTATAAAGTTTGAGTAAGCAAAACAAGATGGTCTTTATGGGTGTGTGTGTGCTAAGTTGCTTCAGTCATGTCCGACTCTCTATGACGCTATGATCTGTACCCCGTCAGACTCCTCTGTCCATGGAATTCTCCAGGCAAGAATACTGGAGCCGTGCCCTTCTCCAGGAGATCTTTCCAACCCAGGGATAGCAGCCTCGTCTCTCTTGTCTCCTGTACTGGCAGGCGGGTTCTTTACCACTAGTGCCACCTGGGAAGCCCCAGGTCTTTATCTAGTGTCTCAAACTGATGTAAAGAGCAAGGGCAGAGACACAAGGCACCTGGTACACAGCAGAAATGGGTATGTCACACACGAAAAGAACACACGGGGCACACAGAAGGAAGAAGTCAAACCAGCTCCCTCTGCCTGATACCACACAAAACCTCCCAATGGGTTAAGGACACAAATGTAATTTCCAAAACTGCACATCTTTCTGCGCAAATATAGAAAGAACATCTTTTTGGCACTGGGATGAGAAAGGATTTTTAAGTAAGAAACATAAACCCTAGATTATAAAAGAAAACATACATTCATCTACTTCATAATTTAAAAGCTACAGTAGGCTAAAAGTTACATGAAGGGGGCGAGGAAGTAAGGATTCTTTTTCTGAAGGTCTGAGTAAAAAGGAAGATGGAAAATGGAATTGTGCAATAACAAAAGCAGTGATTCAGCTGAAGACAGCAAACTGTTGTCATAAGTATCACGAACTGTGAAAAAAACCTGAACAAATCAGAATTGTGAGATTTGAATTAAGTAAAAAATTTAATTTTTATTTTTTTTTGTCTCAAAATATCCAACTGTGATGGTGAATTTATCCATTTGCCCATAGTTTAACCCCAAGTATTTGGAACATGTTCGTGCATGTGGAAGCTGTTATCAGGCACACATACATCGATCCTTGTATCACAATAAAGTCTCCTTCTTTGTTTTCAGTAATACTCACAAAAAAAGTCTACTTTGTCTTAGATTTATACGGCCACTTCAGATTTCTATTTCCATATTAGTCTTTCTTCATCCTTTTACTTTCAGCCTTGTGTGTGTGTGTGTCTGCGTTTAAAGTGTGCCTTGTGGACAGCATACGGCAGTTTCTCACTTTTAAATGCAGTCTGACAGTCTCTGCCTTTTGATTAGCATCTTTCCCTGTTCACACTTAATATATTTACCTTGATACAGATGAATTTTGCTGTTTGGTTCTATCTCAACTGTTTTTTGTTCTTTGCTCCTACTTTCTTATTTCCTTTTGCATTAAGCAAATACTTTTCAGTATTTCATCTTAATTCATTTAATGGAATTTTTAAAGCAATATCTCATGTTTTTTCTTGTGTTTCCTCTAGGGATTTCAATACACACACAAGGTGCTTAGAATTAATACCAAAATACTTCAAGTAAAATAAAGGAAACTTATGAGAGGAGAGTTCCATTTAACATTACCCTCATTCACTGTGATACTTTTCTGTCCTAATACATTATGAACCCACATAACAACTGTGTTATTCACACTTTATGCAATCATATGTCTTAAAGAAATAAGGAAAAAAGTAATGACAATGTACAACTGTTGTCTGTACTTAAGGAGTTCACAATTTAGTAAGGCGGGGGGTGGTTCTTAATGGGAAGGGTAGGTCAGAGATTCCTTTAAGGATTTGAGGAAGGCCAAAGATTTTTATTCTCTTGCCCATATCTATCTCTCTACCATTACATATACAATTATGAAATCATGTGTTCAATTTTAGGAGGGACAGCCTATGAAGAATTAGTACAATCTACTCAGCAATAAACAAATGCATGACTGCAAATTCTGGCAGGGATAAAGTGTGCTCATTGGTGAAAAGCTCTATTCTAAGGCTCACTTATCTGAATGTATGTATGCTCTGGAAGGGGAAGAATTCTGGTTGATTTTGATCACTTCATGGCCTCTGCACCTAGAAAAATGCCTGCTGGGAGAATGGTGAGTGAATGGTCCAAAATATATGTCATCTTAGATTCTTAAAGGAAATTGGAAAGGTGCCAAAGGACACACTTTTTTGGTGCTAAGTTCATACTTCCCATATGACAAAAACATAGAATCCACCGGTTCACGCCTCTGGTACCTCAGCACGACCTCAAGTTGTCAAATAAGTACAGTGCTACTGTAAAATGTTTTGGGCGATGAAATAAAAATTTGTATGTTAAGGTAAGACAAGAAAAATTCAAACATAAAGTTTTCTCTGCCCATTTCATTGTTTCCCCTCTTCTTTACTACGCCCTCTGCACCTCTGTCATGTGGTTACCCAGCCTCCCCAACAGCAAACATTCCTGCTCAACCACAAAGATCAATCTTTCTCCTTCTGGCGCCTGTTAGGCAGCTCCTTAGATGATAACACCCTTTACTCTATCCTGTGGGGGGTCACGATGACCCTCACATACCTTGTACGTGTAGACACCTTTGGTGGACAATGCCAAGACATCATTCTCCTCAAAGATAGAGACTGATGCAGAACAGACTGGTCAGATGACCTGGGGAGATACTGGGCCACACGGAAAGGAAATTCATAGCTTAAATACGTATGACCTTATTTTACTTATATTTTGACTATTTTACAAGATTATTGTTATTTGGATTACCGAATCTGTGTAAAATAAATGATGACTAGGTGACGTGAAACAACTGACCAAAAGCATATCCTCTAAGAGCCAACAGTGTGACTCCAGGTAAGGGAAGAAGCAACAAGAGGGAACCATTTCCTAGACCGTAACACACTTGTAAGACGGGTGCTTCAGAGGCTTGAGGCTACTGTGAACAAGGCCTAGTCCAGTAACAGCACTGAGTAGCCTAATGATGAAATCCTCCTGACCTGGGAATGAGCATTCCTAAGAGCACTGGGGAAAGCTGGTGACGAAATGTCTCCCAAGCCTTAGTATTACGACTGAAAGGGAAGAGAGAGAATGAAGAAAGCCGCCCACCATCCAGTTCTCTAAGAATCAAATCACCAGCCACCGCAGTTGCTGACCTATAGCACACTCTGAGAGGAACTCAAAACAAAGTTCAGGGTGAGGCACTCTGTGCTCTGGGAAAACTGACAGAGCTGGCCCTCAGATAGCTAGATATTTCAGGAGGAAATGTCATAAACTTAGGGTCTGGCATTTTCCCACACTTAGAAAAGCACTAAAATCATTAACTAAGCTATCTGTTCCTTGCAAATAGCAGCAACCTTCTGCCAAGATGTGTTCTTGATTGCATGCACCCTTTTGTCAACATCACATACGTTCTGGTCACCTCCTTCCCTCTGCAAACAGTTCTCAGAGCTCCCTGAGAGACCGTCCTGGGTTATAATCCTGAGGTTGGCTCAGATAAAATTTTCCATTTCTTTCTTAGATTGACTACTGATTAAAATATAAAGAGGTTTAAGAATTTAGTTTCCTATAAATATGTGATAATCACATCATTCTTTTCTAGGAGAAGATGGGGGATAAGATAAGCACAGTAAACTTTACCTAAGTTATACCTCATTACTACCAAAAGCCTTGAGAGAGTATTATTATGAATTACAAATAATACTTAAATTCATTATACTACCTTACACATTACTTTTAATTTTCATTCTCATTATCTCATGAACCTCTCTTATATTGGGACTTCTGAATGAGAATTTGGTTGAAACCCCACAGAGTTTGTGGAAAAAAACAGGCTTTAAAAATAGACCATCTGCTGGGATTTGCATGTCAAGAGGCCAGGGGAAATTCTAATGGAGGGGTCTGGCAGGCCCACAGAGCCCAGAAGCCCCAGATCAAGCTGAGAGACCCAATGACAAGGGGTGAAGCAGTGGCAGGGGTCTTGGGCAGGCTGGGAAACAGGTCTAGGATGTTCAGATACAGCGGGAAGGAACATGTGGGCTGTGTCTGTGAAGGCCAGGTACACCCAGAACCAGAACATTCAAGCGACAGGAGCTGGGAATCCTGGCCACCAAGAGGGCCCCAGGGGTCAGGCAACCAGAGAGCATTCTGGATCTCTTGCAGTTGCAAGTCTGGGCCAAAGGGGATAAAGAATTTAATTTGCTGGGTGGAACCAAGCGAAACTCTCTTGATTACAGAGAGTAAACCTCAACTGTCCTCTGGTCTTGTTTAGTGTTAGCATGAAGCCACAGCCACAAAGGTGAGAAACCATGACATGGAACCAACAAGCAGGGTTTCTACTGATCTCTTTCTCCAGCCAACTACGGCTGAACAGAGACCCACGTGGCAAACTACACTGCCACGGTCCTGGCGAACCAAGGTCCCAGCACGCGAGAAATTTATCTAGCGGGACAGCAGGACAAACACAGGGGCTGTCATCCTGGAGGAAAGCGTGACTGTCTCGAGATTAAGACGAGACAGGGTAAGAGACGTCCCCTGATACCTGGACCCCTTCACACAGACTGCATATTCACTCACGACCTGAAGAAAGCAGGCCCACTGAGGCCTCATTTATTCATTCAAAACTTCTATTATGTGCCAGGCTGTGTTCTAAAGGCAGAGAGCAAAACAAAGAAAATTCCTGCTCTAAAGAACTGTCTGTTTTCCTACTCCTTCTTCTTCACTGAAAATGCTAAAGAAAGAAAGAAGGACATTACTTATTGGATTATGCAAAGAATATGTACACAAATCAGAAATGCCCAAAATTATTTGTGCCATTTGTGATTAATTATGAAATGACTGTCCTTTTCATGACAGAATCAAGTGGCTTTAGCACTTATTGAAAGAGTCTTGCTAACCTGTTCTTTGTCAAGTACAAAAGTGATTCAGATGAATTTCCCATAGCTCTCTTTTCATTTTCATTATTATTTTGAACTATCTATTTAAAACACTGGGCATCCTTCTGACTCTTGGGAATTTGAATTAGAAGAGGAACAGAATTAATTGAACTAATAATAGATTATTTGTTTTTAAGAAACTGTCTTAGAAAGCTTCGCTAAGCTTTTCCTTTCAGTAAAACATGCATCAAGAGGATGAGGTTTTCTGAAGAAAACTGTAAATTCCAGTGGTTTAAATACAACAGAAATTTACTTCTCTCTCATGTTAGAAATGCTCCAGCCATCTTAGCTGCATTCCAGGCAGTGGGAAGAAAATGAGGAAGAACAAAAGGACAAAAGGCTACTTTCAGGAGACTTCCTGGAAGTCCTGCCAATAAGTATGCTTGTAGTTCACTGGCCAACATGCCAAGATTTAGCTTGACAGCTAGACCTAGATACAAAGGCAACTGGAACATGTGATCTTTTAGTTGGAGGTCCTGCTGCCCCTAATAAGATGAAGGTTCCGTTAATAAGGAAAAAGTACACTGGGAGACAGCTAGAGTCTCTAGTACATGGCAAAAAGCCTTAATCAAACACTAAAAGGTAAATACCTTTTAATATCCCTTTCAACAAGGAAGACTGTCCCCTTTTATAATTATATTCACTTTCATAAACTGATTCAAAAAACTAAAATTAAGAAGTAAATAGGTTTATGTTAAAATTTGTTTCTTACATTGGACTAAAAATAATAAAAATGAATTTAAATATCAAGAATAACTTATGCATTTACAGACAAAGATTCAACAGGGAAAAACTCAATCCTTTCTAAGACCAGGAACAAGACAAGGATGTCTATTCACCACTCTTATTTAACATTATATTAGAGGTTTTAGCTAGTGCAATAAGGCAAGAAAAATAAAATGCACAGATCAGAAAGGAAGAAAGAAAACATATAAACCAAACATATTTCCTGATGACTTGATCATATTATCAATATG
>SJYQ01084716.1:514688-607793 GCA_006410935.1 Redunca redunca
CATATTATCAATATGTAGGAAACCCTAAAGAATCCACAGAAAAGCTTATTTATTTATTTATACAGAAATCAACTGCATTCCATGTACTAGCAACAAACATTTGAGACAAAGCTCCGTTTAAAATAGCATCAAAACCTTACAAATTATTAGAAATACATTTAATGAAAGATGTATAGGGCCTATACATTGAAAATTTTAAAATTAAAAAGGGGAATTGAAAAATTACATACACATACTATGTTTATGAATCGGAAGACCCAATATTATTAAAATAGTTGTACTAGTTACACATTACTGAATAAGAAATTATCCCAGACACAGTGACTTAAAGCAATATGCATTTAATATACATACAGTTTATGTGGTCAGAAATCTAGGGACTGCTTAGTTGGGTGGTTGTGGCTCAAGGTCTCTCATGAGGCTGCATTTAAGACGGCATCCTACCTATGTTCATCTGAAGTCTCGACTGGGGTTGAAGGATCAGCTTCTAAGGTAGCTCAAAACCCAACTGGGAGATTAGTGCTGACTGCTGCCAGGATGCCATTGTTCTTTGCCATGCAGACCTCTCCACAGGGCTGCTTCAGGACCCTTGTGACATGGCAGCTGGCTTCCCCCAGAATGAATGATCTGAGAGAGAACAATATGGAAGCAATATGTCTTTTGTGATCCACCCTTTGGAGTCACACTCCATCATCTCTGCCATTTTCTATTCATAGAAAGTGAATCGCTGAGTACAGCTCACATTCTAGAAGAGGGGAATTAAGTTCCATTTCTTGAAATACAAAATAATTTGTGGCCATATTTTAAAAATCATCAAAAATGGCAATCTTTCCTTCACTGATCTATAGTTTCAGTGTCTCAGGTTAAATTTTAACTTTTTTTTTTTCTTTTTTGAAGAAAATCACAAGCTAATTTAAAAGTACATACGGAAAATCAAAGTTTCTAAAATAGATTAACCAGCTTTGAAAAAAGATGAACAAAGCTGAAATACTCGCATTACCTGATTTTAAGACTTACCATACTCAACAGTACTCAATCAAAGTGGTATTGGCATAAGAATACACATATAAATCACTGAAATAGAAAAGAAAGTCAAGAAACAGACCCACACTGGTCAACTGACTCTCAATAAAGGAGCCAGGGTAATATGCCAAGGAGAAGTCTTTTTGACAAACATTGATGGAATAATGATAGACATTTGTATGGAAAAAAATACATCTCAATCCTTAACTTCACAAAAGTTATACTCAAATTGGATCTCAGACCTCAATGTAATAGCAAAAACTATTACATTTTAGATGAAAACACAGGACAAAATGTTTGTGACATCAGATTAAGAAGTATTTGTTAAATAAGATATCAAAAGCACAAACTATTTTAAAAACTGAAACACTGAATTAATCAAGTTTAAAACTTTTGCTTATTGAAAGAAATAGTTTATGAAACAAAGAAGCAAGCCACAGACTGGCACAAAATTTTTATAAAATATATTCAACAAAGGGCTTATACCCAGAATATAAAATGGGCACAAGAAAAGATGCTCAAATCACTAGTCATCAGAGAAACACAAATTAAAACCACAAGATATAAATGCACCCCANNNNATAAATGCACCCCAACTAGAATGACTAATTAAAATGGCTAACAATGCCAAGTGCTAGCAAGGAGATGGTGGAATTACAACGTTCATATATTGATGGTGGAAATACAAAATGGTATAGTAACCTTGTAAAATAATATGGTGCCATATATTTTTCAAATGATGAATTCCAGCAATTCTACTTCTAGGTATTTACCCAAGAGAAGTAAAAACATATGTCCACACAGAAATGCGTACACAGATTTTCATAGCAACATTACTCATAATCAAACCTGGATATAACCCAAATATTCACCAACTAATGAACAGACAAACAAATTGTGGTGTAACATACCAGGGATTGATATTTACAGTAACAAGGAATGAAACAGTAATCAAAGGTAAATGGATTTCAAAAACAGCATGTTAAGTGAAATAAGTAGAACATAAAAGACTTCATACTACATGATTCAAATTACATGAGATTCTAGAAAAGGCAAAACTGTGATGACATAAAGAAACCAGTGGTTATCTGGGGATGGCAGGTGGGTGAGAGGACAGAGCAAAAGGAATGAAAAAAAAAAAAGGCTTAGGGAGAGAAGACTGTTTTCTATCCTGATTGTTGTAGTAGCTATAAAACAGTATATAAGTATCCAAATTCACCAAACTGTACACTTAAAGTTGGTATATTTTATTGTATTGTAATACTTTAATAAACAAAAAAAGAAAAAAATTTTCATAAAAAAGTAAACATGAAGATCTAGGAAGACTGAAATTTCTAGATATATTTCTCATCTTAAATTTTATATAAGAGGTGAGATTTTCACAGACTGAAACCAGTCTTTAGCAACAAAAAACTTCTGATATCTTGAAAATATTTCCAGCTAACATAAACTAACATAAGAAGACTTTTTGATAATAAGTTATGCTATCGTTTATAATAAATATGCCAACTTCCCTGGTGGCTCATACGGTAAAGAATCTGCCTGCTATGCAAGAGACCCCAGTTCGATCCCTGGAGAAGGGAATGGCAACTCATTCCAGTATTCTTGCCTGGATAATCTCATGGACAGAGGAGCCTGGCGGGCTACTGTCCATGGGGTTCACAAAGAGTTAGCACGACTGAGTGACTAAGCACGCACATAATGAATATATTAAAAATCACATGCATTGATTTTACCATAGTTCTTTTACAGAGGTGATAATAAAGATGTAAGAAAAATATCAACATAATCAGCCCCAAAGAGGAAGAAACACTGGAAATTTCTATTTCAAAACAATCAGTTGAAAGACATAGTCAAAACTGATTCAAGACTTCCTATCTCTTGATAGGAAAACAATGTGAAGACTGTGAGAAAAGGAAAAAAGCACTCTGTGTGGCAACCGCCACGTAGTCTATTAGGAATCATCAAGAATGAAAACATCTGGGTGTTTTCTTGTTGACCTCTTATCTCCATTTCTTTTCCCTTTGACTGGCAGCAATACTGACCCAGCTGAATATATTCTACACTATCCTTTAAGCCTTCTAAAGCCATCCTTTACTTCATTTTCTTGTACACGACAACGCCAGAGACCTAAGACAATGAGTTTGTTGAAGGTGATGTTTGAGCTGCATTTTTAATCCATCATATGGAGGACCAGTTAAATAAATATCTTTGATGGTCTTAGAAGAGAAAGTACAGTACAGCTACTGACCAATTTCTTCGTATTAAGAAGAAAGCAGAGGCTGCCAACAGGATAAAGTTTTCTTGGATATTGGTTGGCCCATAAAATTCGTAACGAAGGCTGCAGGGAACTGTTGGGGGTATGGGTTTTTCAGCATCTCTGGGCACTTTTAAAACTTCTTTATGACCAGGATCTCCCTCCAGAATCCAGTCTCTGAATGGATGAGGATCAGGGCCTCTCCTGAGTGAGGTTGGCAAGGAAAGATCTAAGAACAGCTGGTACCTAAGTGCCTTGTGTTTAAAGCAGACATGGATGAGAGCCTTGAAATAGGCACTGGAAGGCACTGGGCCCACTGGACCACCAGAACACCTGGCCTTTGGTCCTGGCTCAATCGCCAAGCAGTTGTGCAACTTGAGCTTCAGTTCTAAAACAAGAAGCCTAGGTTCCCCACCACTGCAGAGAGTGTGTCAAGAACCTAATGAGGCGGTGTACATTGATAACATTCTGACAATCACCAAGAATAGCAGTGTTTTGTTGTACAGAAATGATTATTTTGATAATACTGAATTTTGAAACTCAGCAAGTATTTCTAGAACATAGATGAAATGCCAGATGTTTTGCTAGGCACTGGGGATGATAAAGAATAATGTATAGTTTCTAAATCGAAAGGGCAGATTCAGAGAAGGCTTCAGAGTTAGAACTTAAATGAATATGATTTTCTAGGAAAAGAAGGGATCTAATGGTGAAGGAATGGAGATGGCTGGAAGAAACTGCCATATGGTTATGCAAAGCCACCCCTGAAGAGCACAGATGCTAAAGCTCCAGAACCTGCATTTGAACATTGTCTCCGCTACGTATCAGCTTGTATTCTTGGCAGCTAAGTTCTTTGTGCCTCAGTTTCTTTATAAAATGGGAACAACAGTGTCTACAATATCAGGTTTTTAGGAGGACTAGTTTACCTAGTTTTTAATTAGTGACTTTCCATAGCTGTTATGTTTTTGAGTAGATGGCACCCCACTCCAGCACTCTTGCCTGGGAAGTCCCATGGACGGAGGAGCCTGGTGGGCCGCAGTCCGTGGGGTCGCTGGGAGTCAGACATGACTGAGTGACTTCATTGTCACCTTTTGCTTTCATGCATTGGAGAAGGAGATGGCAACCCACTCCAGTGTTCTTGCCTGGAGAATCCTGGGGACGGGGGAGCCTGTTGGGCTGCCGTCTATGGGATCACAGAGAGTCGGACATGACTGAAGCGACTTAGCAGCAGTAGCAGTTAAATAAATAGTATTTATAAAGTGCTTAGAAAAGAGCTGTATTAGTCTGCTTTCTCTAGGTTATACTGTGATAACAAATTATCCCAAATTTCAGTTGCTTTTACAAAGGCTGTTTCTCACTCATCTTGCATGTTGGCTATAGCCCTGCTCTGTGTGTTTTCTTCATTCTGGGATCTGGGCTGACGGAGCAACTTCTATCTGGCACATGTTTTTCTCGTGTCAAAATGAACAGAGCAATGGTGGGACCACACAAGGGTGCTTAAAACTTCTGCCTGAGAAGCACCCATCACTCCTGCTCATAGTCCGGTGGCTCACGTGAGTGGAGTCTGATGTTCATACAGCCCCTAGAGGCCCTGCAGAGAGGGGCCTCCGGAGATGGGGCAGCAAATACTCTCAACCAACAAAACAGCTGAACAAACTATATAACCTACTACAAATGCTTGGGACATAGCATGTGCTATGGGTTTGTTAAAGAAAAATAAGTGATGACAAAGAATCTCAAGACAGCATGAGATATCAGAGGGGTAAAGTGCTTAGTGACTCTGGAGGACAGGGTCCACGGGCTGAGAGAGGGACCCGAGGAGGCCTAACTTTGAAAGGCTCTGCAAGAGGGCAAGGTTTTTGCCTATAGGTAAAAGATAGGTGACAGTAATGCCAATTATATAGCTGTATTTTATGAGGCACTCTGTGCCGGTTTTTATCAACACACTGGCATGATTTCATTTGTCTGCATTGAACATTTAAAAGTCTACCAGTCACTCCCCACACAACACTTGTCTAAGACAACATTCTGTCAGCAGTGGACTGAGTTCCAACTGTTGCAACAAAGCAGAGGACAGGTTTCTTTCAGTAGGTCCAGGCTACCTAGGGTCAGGATAGGGGAAGGGGGCTCAGAAAGGAAGGGAGGGAAAAGAGGGGGGAGGAAAGAGAGGGTATGAAAGAATCAGAGAGAAAGAGGGCACTGTACAATGGACTGATAAGCACTAAGTCTGGTGGTGGGATTGTAAATACTGTGTTAATTAGAAGACGGCGAAAGCACCCTCTACACGGGGCTGCTTTCTAAGGATCTACCGTCTTCTACACGAGGTTCTTTCACAAGCCCAACCCACCTCACATCCCTCTGCAGCTTCTGTCCTCATTTTCAATGACATGCTAAAAAGTCATCTCAATCCCTCAGGTTCAACTGAAAACCTTGGGCATTGGATGATGATCTGCTATGCTGTACCCTTCCTTTGGTGAGCTGGGAGAAGAAGTCTAAGGGAACAAAGAATAAGGAAGAAGAAAAGCAAGCGTGAAGAGCAGAGAAAGATGTGAAAAGGAGCAGAACCAACACCCATCCTTATTCACCTGGTTAACAGGTCAGGGCTCCAAAACTTCCTCCAAAGAAGTTCTGATTTCCACAGTGGATTCCGCTAGGTCCGTGAGCTTTCTTCCCCTAATGATTTATCATGGAAAGCCCATCAACATAAGGTTCTGTTTGATGCTTTTTCTTTTACAGTTACCATCAGACAATGTTTTACTTTTTGTCTTTAAAACTCTTGTGGGTGGAAGAGAGACAGGTAAATTACAGCCCACAGATATACCATCCTGATTCCTTCAAGGCTGCTTAACTCTCCCCTTCCCTGCTTCTGTGACTTACAAACCCTAATAAGATGTCTTAATCTCGCACCATCATGAAGTTTTTGTTTGAAAAGCTTTAAAGATTTGCTCTTTAAAGATCTACACCCACTGCCTACAAAAAAACATACAAACTCAGACCACGTCCAAAGTCCTAATGAATCTGGTATGAATCTTTGTTTCTAATCTTGTTACTGGGTAGGACAGATTTTCTTTCACAGTATGGTGACTTGACTGTAAGATAATCAAAGTCTGCCATACTGTACAGAGCAGGTAACAAATGCAGGAAATGGCCAGACTGTGAAAGCAACAGGTTGACGGGGAGAAGCCAGAGTCAGGAGGACAGGCCTGCCTCTTCACCTGCTCTCAAACAGCTTGAAAGAGGACCAAACGATGATGAAGACATGAATTATAAAAAGAGAAAACTTGGAAACAGCAGGCTCTTTCTATTTTAATCATTCCAGAACCAGCTCAGGCCTGAGACTTCAGCTTTTGAGACTTAGGGTACATCCCGGTGGTAATGACTCACTACTATGATTCAGAGGATGGCAGAAAATGAAGAAGTGCAGGGCTACAGACCGCCTGAAGGCTTTCTGCAGAACCACACAAAGAACTTAAAGTTCAATAAGTTACCAATGTTTTCTTTATGGAAAAAAGTCTTATTAATATGTAACACATGTAGTGGAACTGTGGAATATAGAGTGACTTCGTCCAAAGAAGTCTCTCGCAAAAGACATGAAGAAGAGAGAAAAAAAAAAAAAAGACATGAAGAAGAATAGTGAGACATGAGGTGGGAATAGAACTCAAGGAGGTGCAGACTAATATTTTTGAAGTATCCACTTAAACGGAAATGTTTCACTTGTGTACTATATCAATTATTATACAATTCTGCCAACTTTCAAGGAAACAGTCATATTTATAGGCATTAACTGTTGGTATTCAAAGCCAGAACTGTTGATGGAAAAACAATGCGATATTAAAATAGGTATCAATGTTACATGTGAGTAATCTCAATCTTTATGCAAAACCAAATGCCCCTTATACTTTCTGGGCAGCAACTGGAATCCCCAAGGGATCGCAAAATGGATCCTAGCTGTTCTGGGCAAATCAACTCGTTATTGCTCCTTGAAAGCTAAACACACTTTCCTAACCCCTCTCCAACCAGGAAAAATACTTAGTCCTTATTCTTTTCTGCGACACCACTCCCAACCTAGCAAAATACTGTACTAATGGAATTTACCCTCCTTCTCCTCTTTTAATCAGTGGGATACTTTTAAGCTGGGTATTCAGAAACATTTCTAATCATGAAAGGAAGGGTGACACAAGGAGAGAGAAAAACTGGCCTAAAGCAAAATAAATCCACCCATAACTAAATAAAATAAACCCAAAGCTGGCAGCTTTTCAGAAAAGCATGAGTAAAGGTTTTGGTTTCTATGACAGCAGATAACACATTACTTGTTTATACAAATATCTCTTTATAAGGAAAAAAAAAGCTCTTTCTCTTAAAAACACAGATTGAAATAAAATTACTTCCTTACTACACATAGTATGTTAGGAGAACTACTGATTTCAGAGCTAAAAGGTGATCTTTTTATCAACAGGTTTTCTAACATTCCTCCAAAACACTGAATATTATCTGTGCATTTTTGGGGGGAGAGTAAAAATTTTATTTTATTTTTAGTATTTTAACATAAAAAACCCCAAAAAAAACAAAAAAAGGAAGTTGCTTGATAAATATGGGGAGAGGAGAAGTCACGTTGAGCAAGAGACATCTGGGACAAGTTGTGGCTTTATGAATCTCAGACCTCGATCCTATAATCAGTGGTGTGTGAACCAAACACTCAAAAACAACACCCTCCTTTATAGTCATCCTTATCTAAAGTATACCATATTAAATATTTCATAATAAAAGTGTGCTTTTCTGGAAAAAGTCAGAAACAAAATATTCATTAAATTCAAAACAAGCACTAACATCGATGGTATAATGTGAAGGAAAACTGGGGTAATTATCACTGACACTAATCATTTTAAGTCAACACAATTAGTATCATCTAACTACACTGGGGTAATAATAAAGAACAAGGTTGATATGAAGATTTATCAGACTTGTGTAATGGTAGTAGGTCTGTAACCCTGGTTGAATTACTTACAACAAAGTGAAGATTGAATTGGCTCAGAGATATTTATTAATAATGGGGTTACTCAAAAGCTACATTCATCTGAAAATTATATTTCAAATATCAAGCAATTCAATTCACTCTTCTGAATGTTAATGTTAAAAACTTGTTAAACTTCTGATTCCTTTATGAAATTAAATCAGCCCCTTACCACCTGTTAAGCATGTGTACTAGAAAAGACTGACCACAACACCCAAACTTTAGATTTTAAAGACTAGAAAGAGATGAGAAATGCAACCTTCAATTCTAGAGCACTGAATGTCATAGAGTGAAACTTTCTGAGGTGGTATCAGGAACTTATTTGAAAACCAGAAGTCTGCAAACAGAATAAAGAAATAAAATGGGATGTCTTAAATGAGTCACATAATGATTTTATATTAAAGAAGGGCTCAGACAATGAGAGCAAATCAATGAACAGAAAACTAACACAATGAGATGTAATACAATAAGGTACTTTTCAAATTTTTGGATGTTTTAGGAAAAAAAGGACTGAAGGTTATCACTGTTAAGAGAAACAGAATGTATCACAAATGAAAGAGTAAATTCTCAGGCTGCTCTCATTATGAAAGCAATGAACTCTCAACTTACTGTCTTCAGGTTGGTTAAAAACCTGCCAGGCAAGCTGGCAGATCAAGTGGGGATGAGATCAGATGGGGCAGAGCCTGGCCACTGTGTCTCACAGGAGCAGAATGACCCCAGGCTGTCCTTAAGTCACTACAAGTCTTAAGAATACCAGATGGCTCAGATGGTTTGAAGACCTCACAATGGAGTTCAGCTCTGCGGTCCTGAAGCCAATCGGGGCATCGGTGGAAAGTGTTTTGGGAGGGGGGAACAGAGTGACTTCAGTCCTCAGAACTGTGGCTGGAAACTGCGAGGAGTGAAGGAACAAGTTGTATATGAAAAGAACAAACACAGAAAAGGGTTAATACAGAGAGTGTAAAGGAAGGACAGAAGTGAGCTGGCTTAAAGTAATGACCCAGTGTCCCATCGTACTATTCACCCAGGAAACAAGAGTAAGTAGTGATAACTTACTTAAAATGTCTGCAGTGGAATGCGTGGCGGTGGTGGTGGGGGTGGCTTAGTCGCTAAGTCGAATCCAACTCTTGCGACCCCATGGACTGTAGCCCACCAGGCTCCTCTGTCCATGGGATTCCACAGGCAAGAATACTGGAGTGGGTTGCCATGCCCTCCTCCAAGGAATGTTCCTGACCCAGGGATTGAACCCAGGTCTCTCGCATTGCAGGCAGATTCTTTACTGCCGTGCCACCAGGGAAGCCCAGTGGAATGCAAAGTTATGTCCAAATCCTTTCCCTTTGATGTTACACATATCCCTGTGAATCCAGTCTGTAACTTTCTTAGTCATTTCCAAGAAAGAAATTAAAACTATGTTCCACATATACTAATTATAAACTTATTTTTTATAGAAATCTGGGAGTTCTAATTTAAGCCATGGATGAAAAATAAAGCTCAATTTCATGCTTTAGATTCCTTCTTGATACCTCATAGAGTTGAAGACGTATGTTAATTAAAATAAAACAATACAGAGCATGGGGATGGGGAAGATGAAGCTTCTGTGTGGCACACAGATGAGATGCCACTCAAATCCTTCAGCTATCTCCCTCTTCCTTCTCCGGCCACACACCCTGATGAATCTTGCATCAGTTCTCATCCACCTGACTTTCCACTTAACCTTATTTTTCCCCTCGCATGACCAAGTCTTTTTCCGAAAGAAACAAAATATTTCTCCCTGCTTTTGGCAAATCCGACTTCTTCATTTTCTTTTTCTGCTGTTTTTGTCCTGCTATGAACTTGACTACTGCTAATGTAATTTTAAAAATAACACGGACAAGAAACTCAGCTAAAACTTTCACTAAAATTACCTTGAAAACTGAGACAATCTGGCCTCTTTTGTCTCAATGATCCATGAAACTGGCTTTTTCATTACTAAGGAAGTAGCTTTGAGATGGAATCTGACACCTGAAGACAACTGAATATAATCCATAATCTCAATATGACATTTTCCCTCAAGTTTCTTCAGGAAAGAGGGGAGGTGAGGGAGAGGGGGAAATCACACTTACAAGTCCACTTATGGCTACAATCCAGATGTAGGAACCAGAGGTGAAAAGCTATAAAAGAAAAAAAAGGCAACTAAAAATGAAATTCAACTGCCAGTCACAGCATATTTACTTTTACATAATTATAGTCATTACCATTTATGTTGTCTTAATTATATATATTATTAATCTAAACAAATGGAAGATTAGCAAATACTCTGTTATATAAAGGAAAATATATACCAATTTTTCTTTTCTTTCCTCTTCTACCCAGACCTTACTCAGCTTTTCGATAGCCTAAAACAGATTGGTTGAAACCAGCCTGCTCTTGTGCAAAGAAAAGTAAGTGAAATTCAAGTACATTCTTGTTTACAAATGGACATTAACTGGTTTATACAAAGTAAAATACTATATGGACAGAAATTATTAGCATTAACAACACAGAAAATATGTAGTCACCACCCAATGCTTAGTGTCAAGTAATGACATGTATTATAGTTCACATAATTCTCTTATTTCAATTTCTTATTATTGCTACTCTAGTTTTAGATGGAAGACATCTGTCAGCATACAGGTCCCTGCCCAATGTTGCTCTGCTGAACCACTGATCCTTTCATTCCAGTTTGGCCCAGAAAAAAGCGAACCAAGTAACCGGCCTCAGAATTCATTAATGGCAAAAGTAGTTAGAAATGGGTCTTGTGAAATTTCTGCCTTTTTCAAATCATTTACATCCAAGGATTGTGTTCAGGGTTTTTGTTTTTTTTTTTTAGTCATAAGACATCTCCCAAGTGTTCCTGCAAGAAAGAAAGATTTGTAGCCTAGTACCAGGATAATATTGGGACAAATGGTAAAATTTGAATAAGACTGTATCAATATTAATTTCCCAATTTTGTTAACTGTATGCAAGAGAATGACCTCATTTATAAGAAATACACTGAAATATAATATTAATACTGAAATATTTAGAGTGTAAAATGAAGTCACACATGCAGACAAAAAAAAAAGACTTGTATCTTAGTGTTCGTTCACAGTTAGATCATTAGATCATTAGATGGGAAGTCAAGCATTTCTGCTCAGAGAGAAAGAAGCAGGTTCATCACTGACATCAGTGCCAGGTGAAAACCTCAAAGTTGTACACATTTATCAAGGATAGATAGAAAAAAAGATACATAGAAAGAAGACAGATACGAAGGTAACAGATGGCAAAGCACAGGCAAAAAGGAGTCTGACTCTTGTGTTAGCTCATGGAGAAATGAGCACTGGCTGCAACTCTAATCCTTTGATCTAAAATTTAATCCTTTGATTGAGCGTGGATACTTGTTCAAGTGTGAATGACTTTGAAAACAACAAGAATGAGAATTAGGCATAAAATTATTTTTCCATAGTCTTCTTCCAAAAGTACAGAGAACAGTAATACTTCCACAGCACTTGCTGTGTGTTTTCTTCTGTTGGCCTCCCCGAGGGGCAAGTGCTGCATCTCAAGCTACATTTTATCCTCTAAGGCCCCCAGCACTGGGCATTACATGACTGGCTTTTGAGCCCTGTGTACGTCAATGTCCCTTCACAAACATCTTTGCTCTCCAGAGAATGACTAAAGTCATTCAATCACTCATCTATCAAATGTCCCTGGTTTCAAGAAGTTGCTGAGTAAGAGAGGCAGAGAAACGAGTGTGAAGGTTCGGAGGGGAGGGAACAGAAGTCTGGAGAATGAAAGATTCACACTCATGTCAAGGTTGAGGAAGGGTGGGAGTTGATACTACATGGACAAGAAGAAACCCTGGATGCCATTCATGATAAAGAGTTCAGATTTTATCAAGAGGCCCAGGGCATCTCCACCTCTACTTTCTGCATCAACTTCTACCCCACCAAAAAAAAAAAAAAGACAAAACAAAACCACTCACAATCTCAGAAAAACCAAAGGTGGCAGTCCATACAGATATATACATTATTAATATTAGGAACCAACTGACTTAGTTTCTTATTACCTGTTCTGATTACCCCCCCAAAACCCAATGCTACAATCTCTAAATCTTCAAATGACCATGTAAAATAGATATCATTGTTCCCACTTTACAGGTGGGCAAATGGGGGCTCAGAAAAAGTGATGGAAAAGGAAAATAATTACCAGAGCAAGTACTTAAACCAATGTCCACTTGGCTCCAAAGACTTGCCACAGGGCTCCACTGAATTCCTGCTCTACAGATAATGAAACGTTTTCCACTCTCAAAGCTGCTCTCTAACTAGAGCCAACATGAGGACCAGAGGCTTCCATGACCTGACCCAAGTATCAAGCTTGTGCATGCCATGTCAGAATTGGAACTTGGGCCTCTGCACCTGGTCCAGGGAATTCTGCGACCATTGCATTCAGCCTTCTGTTGGAACATCTTGAAAAGAATTAAGCGTGCCACTGCAAACCTTAGTAATAAGAGTAAAACGTGGAAACGGGCTCTTAGGTTATGAGAGTATTAGAGAGGACAAAGGGGAGTGTAAAGCTTTGTAGGCTGAGAGATGAGGAATAAACATATTTCATGAAAAATGGTTGTAAAAGTGGTAAGGAAACACCCACCCCAGATGGGCCATTGATAACACGTGAGAGCAGACAAGAGAAGGTAGAGGAAATGCTAAAGGTTAAAAGGGGAGGGAGGAGGGCCCTGTACAGTGACAGTGGCATCCGGTTTGATGTGTGTGGGATAAGGAATGTTATGAGTACTGACGGTGGATCAAAAGGCCAAGCTACATATGGTACCACAGGAAACAGCAGAATAAAAGTTTACATTAAAAGGTGTGAGAGTGAAAGAAAAGTGACAGGTGTAACGCTACAGGTAGAAAACTGAAAATCACACGTATCTTCTATTCCGGGGCCTGAACCTAGCAGAGAGCAATCAGTATTCACTGAATGTTGGTAAAGACAATCTTTTTCGATTTAAGTCAAACAGCAAGTCCACTAATGGCCATCGGGTAAAACCATTTAGCGAACTGCGACAGTGCAGTCAAGCCTGCTGCAGCACAGGAGTTATGAGGCTGGCAAAGCGCATCTGGTTCCTGCTTCAGAGCTTTATTTGTGACTCTGTATTCGATGAATTAATTTTGGCGGTGGCTTTCCACGTTCTGCCTTTGGACTGTTCTCATGTTTCCACTTCATACTGAGATTTTTGAAAAAGTACTTACACGCAATTGTACAACAAAATTAAAATATTTTCCACTGATACAAATTACAGTGAAAGCGCTTATCAGATTTCTAAAGGCTATGAAAGTATTCTAGTACCTTATATACCTTGATGTTCTCGTTCTGTAACACTTCCTTTGAACGTTTGATACAGATCATGAAGCCAAACTTATGGGAAAAAAAACTTTGTTTTTCAAGGAGATCAAATGAGAAAAAGACCAAAAAAAAAAAAAAAAGGAGAGAGAGAGAGACAGATCTGGTTAAAGAAATGTGAACAGAAAAATGTATACTGTACCTGTAGTCCCAATATATAAATCAGTGTCTTGTTTGTGATGGACAACGGGCCCAGAATATGTGCCACTTGGACTCTTGGGATGGAGCAGTAAAATGGTACAAAGAGAGCAAACACAGGTGCCAGGCTATGCAAACAAATGAAAAAAAAATCACTATGGTATAATGCTCAATTTACAACACCAACGGCAAATGTATATCTGAAGTAACACTGCTTATCGTTTTATCTCAGTCTGAAAGCATGATCTTAAGATACACAAGTTGGTTTCTATATGTACAACACATCCAAAATAATTTGTATGTATATATAATATATTATGAGAAATCTATCTAATCTTTGTTAACTCTCCCAAAGCTATTGCAAAGTAGTGGTTTGGCATCTACTAATGAACTATCAGCACTGTGAGAAAATGTAAAGCTGATGCTACATTTTCTTTTCATGAATAATTTGAAATCTGATGAAAGAAGTGGGACAAACCAAAATCAAGAAACTTTACAATTCATCATGGTAAAATGCAAAATCTTCATGTCAGACTTTGTCCAATAATTACATTTCACTGTAGCACTTGACAAGGCTCGTGCTCTTGTCCTCCCTTTCTTAAATATCTTCCTGATTTTGTCTTAAACCCTGCTTCTTGCTGGTTTACCCATGATTTCTTCCACTTCTCTTCTACCTTCTCCAGGGTTCCACTGAAGACTTTTCTCCTTGCTTTAGTCTTTCTCTGTATACTCCTAAGTCCTTCTACGCCTTCAACTAAAAAAAATGAAGTGAGTCCCCAAGCTGTCTGAATGTCCCCTAACCTTGGCTATGAAATTCGATCTGATACCTTCAACTTGACATACTCAAAAGTCACAAACATCTTTCTACATGAAGACCTGCTTCTCTTGAATCCATCTCCTAATACTGCCAACAGTATTTTCTTCCGCTCTGACCATGTCATACCCCTGGTTAAAACCCTTCCTTCCACAGGCTCCCGGTATCCAAAGAGGAAATTCAAACATCAGCATGAACTAGCAAGCCCTGTGATTCTTTCTTACCAGTGTGGTTTCCTACAACCATCCCCTTCTCCCTTCCCCTGATCTGGCCCATCCCCTTTCACCCCCTCCCCCTCCAGATCCTCAGCCTCTGCTGACTACTCACTGATGCAGGTTATTCTTTCAACACAAAAGTGTCGCACTTTTCTGCTTAGGAAACTTACGCTTATGGTGCAAGACAGAGCTCAGCTCCTCTCCCCAGTGATTTCTCCAACCCTCCTGGCAGTTAGCCGCTCTCCTTTGCCCTTGAAGCTACCCCAGTTTCACTGTTTGAGTGAATCAAGGAATCAATCACCTGGGCACTGTGTGAGAGGCCGCAGGCCAGGTACAGGAGCTCCATCAACACCCCTAAGTAGGAAGCAGCCTCTAATCTCAAGGAACTAGCTCCAGGATTGCAAACACACATTCCTACCAGGGTAAGGCAGGAGACACGAGTGAGTCCTGTGGTTTGGACACACACTTAACACACATTCTTCATTAAACACTTGTTAATTTAATTAGTCTTTTATTTCCTCGTATTTTGGATGAGTGGCAGCACACAAAGAAATTACTGCATCATAAGAAAAATGTAAGAAATGCTTTTCACTTCCACAAAGAAATGTTCTCATTACCATTTCTGTGGAAACAACAGGTCCCTCTAGAACATTTTCCCATCTTTGATAGAGAATATGTTATTAAAAAATCATCCACTGTCCTTTCTACTCTTAAACAAAACAAAAGCCAACACATGTTGAAAATGAGGTAGATAGCAGCACTCTGAAACTTCTTCTATTGGTACTTGCTGAATGAATGAATTTCTCTTTAAAATGGTAAAACCATACAGCAGATTTGTCTTTTGTTTTAAAAGTCCCTTTTCTTGCTTTATTATTTTTAATGGGATTAAAACATACAGTTTCATAGATACACTCAAACTATGGCCTATTGGTCTCTTGGTAATAATAAGAAAACCCTATTTTGGTTGCACTTGAAGTTTCTGACTAAGGAACATGTCTTTAGGTATTCAATTTATAGAAGGTCTTCTGTTTACATTTAGCAATAAAATGTAAAGAGTGAAGGTATAATAAAACATCTGAAGCAGAGTTCTTACTTGAGGGTACATTTCAATGTAAACTAAGAAATATTGATAGGAATTTTAATGACCACAGTTCGTATCTTATATACCAACAGAAGAAGTTTCAAAATTCCTTAGAAGTTATTCATCACTATGTAGTTTTAAATGATGACTAAATACTAAACTACATCTACCCAATATACAAAAGCACATATTTCAGACCATGGTGGTACAGGCTGCTCTGTAGAAAATTTCCACTGCTATTTCTATACACACTGAGTGTTATTAGTCACTGACCAGTCTTTCTCTTTTCCTTATTTTACAACAACATTTGTTCTTTATACTGTCAACAGTAACTCAGCTTGACCTTTTCATACTGAGAACAGATAACTTCTAGAAGTCCTATGTGGCTTAAGCATACAGGGCTGAAGCACAGAAAGGAATACACGATATAAAGGACTCATTCACTAATGTCACTCACATTTGTTGAGTATCGCCTAAATACTCACAACTATGCTTGACAGAACAAATGAAATAGAAGCACTCAGGTCAGGTCACAAATGTCCATCTTACATTTTCTATGGAAAAAGGACAGGGACTCCACTTTTATAGTACAACTAAAGAAATCCTGGCAACTTTCAACAATAAAAATAAGGCTTGTGAACTCATGAAACTATCTGATAGTAAACATCAACAGCATCTCAAAGGACAATTACTCTGTCACCTCTTCTTTATACACGTGATTACTCTAATACCAAAAAGAGGGGAGATCCAGTTTGCTAGAACATTTACTTTACCTAGATATCATAAAATAAAAATGCTTTACTTAACAAAAATCATTTTGAAAATTAAAAGACAAAAACCCTACCAGAATGGCTTTTCAACAAATTGAAAAATTTCTCAACAGTGTCTTCTTCAAGGCTTCTTTGATCCAATTTTTTTTTCTTTTTTCCCTTCTTTTTTATTTTTTAAATTATGAAGCATGATAACATACTCATAGGAGATTTGGAAAATATAGAACAAAGTTACGTATAGTTTTACTATATATTACAATTATTTTTTTAAGTAGAAAAATTAAGATTTTTGGTTATAGTTTAAACATCAAACTCTCAAAAATTAATAGAATGGACAGAAAAGTAGAAGGATACAGCAGATCTGAAAAGCACTATGAACAACTCAACATAATTAAGATCAATACAAATTTCACACAACAACAGGATATAGATTCTACTCAAGTTCCCACAAACTATACACCAGGAGACAATGGAAAATATCCAGGGACATTAAACAAGGTTCAAAAATTTCATGGTCTAAAGGAGTCTTCAAACCAAGTTTTAAAGGAACTAGTTCTGTAAAAGTTTATCACATTGACCAATCAAATCATAAAATCTCTGTATTTCCCCTTCAGAGAATTTTTATACTAGGAGTTACCTTGGTGATCATTTAGTTCAGTACTTTTATTTTACATAGTAGCATGGGGTCCCAAAGAACTGAGGTGAGCGTCACTCCTGTTTGACAACATTTCTCTACACATCTTCAGCATGGTAGAGCTTATAATAACCTCCATGGAATAATACACTGAGAGGCTAAAAGTCCTCAGCACTTTGACAGAATCCTGGAGTGGAAGGGTCTCTGAGGGCACAGAGTCACAAATTCCTACCAAATGATTCAATTCTCTCTACAACATCCCTCCAAACAGACAGCTGGTTTATGCAAGCACCTACAGAAGAGATGGATTTCCCAGGTGGCTCAGTGGTAAAGAATCCTCCTGCCAAGGCAGGAGACTCCAGTTCGATCCCTGGGTTGGGAAGATCCCAGGAGAAAGAAATGGCAACCCACCCCAGTATCCTCGCCTGGGAAATCCCACGGACAGAGGAGCCTAGTGGGCTACAGTTCATGGGGTTACAGAAGAGCTGGACATGACTGAGCACACAAAAACAATGTGTGCCCTTTTTTTTAAACAATCCCAACTTTCGAGGACTGCTTTCCTAGTCTGATTGGAGAGCTGTCTCCTATGACCTCCTCTTACATGCCTTCCTTTTACCCTCTGGAGTTAGGAAGAGTGACGCATGCAACCCAAACCCTTTACCGTGATCATGAAGATAATGATCACATCCCCGCCAGAGCCCGCACCTCCCGGGCAGGCTCTAGATCACCCATGCCTTGGCAAAATGCAGTTTCTTGAGCTCACTGAGAATGACCAGGTCATCTCTTGTATTCTGAGAGTTCTATTTCCATTAATTTAGCCTGTAAATCAGTTTGCATTTTTATATCCATGTGACACTGTTGGTTTAAACTGAGTTGATTAAAACTTGAAGGTGAACAGCACAGGTCTGTGTGCATAACAGATGATTCTAGCTGTAAGATGCCCCCTTCAACCCCTCCCTTGTTAACATGGGTTCATGCAGTCACTGATCCAGTCGGTTGCCCAAAAACACCAACTAATCATTATACACATGCAAAACAGCATTTTCCTCCACTCACCACAGAAACTTCTATTTCTTTCTCATTAAGCTGCTGATAAGACACAGAATGAGTAAACTACTCCCTGCACCAAGGTTCCAGACAGAATTGGCAAAATTTACATTTGTCCCTTAAAACATGTTAACACTCATACTTCACACATAATATGGATACAACCTCATCAGTAGCTATATTCCTTTTTTCTCCCCCTGGTTAAGGTTTATTTCTTCAGTCTCTTCCAAAGAATTTTTTTTTAACTTAAATCTTTATAGAAAAATTTATAAAGTTCCATAGATATCAACAACTCATAAATTCCAAGGGGTTTTTGGATAACCCTTTTCTAAAAAAAAAAATCACTAACAGAAAAATTTCACTTCCCATTAAAAAAAAAGTGCACACGCACACATGAGGCTAACTGATCACTACTACGCTCAGTCACAGGGTGACAGAAAAAAAAGCCACCACCATAAAAGGATGTCTGGTAATCTCCCTTAAAACAACATGCCAAGGTTAACCTACTTCAGTTTGGGCGAATACTGACTGCTGCCACACAGGGGCCCCAAGAAGGCACTGAGAGGTAAGTAACAGATATTTTGCTTTTTTCAACAAATTCTTGTAAGTTAAGGAAAACTTTGAAAGTCTAGTTAAGGTTTAAAGTAAAGGTAAAGAATCTTTTTAACAAAATGCTATAAACATTTCTAACATCAGAAATCTTATCATTAATACAGTTGAGACTCTCTGGTGACTGGCAGTTCTAATAAGCTGATATTAAGCTAGGGGAAGGCAGTGAATTGGGCCAGAAATACCTTTGCCAAAAAAAAAAATAGGGCTTACTTTGTATTTCAGTATCAAGTAATCAGCAAATACTGCCAGTATTTCAGGATACTTTATGAAGGAAAAGAACAAAGTTATTATAGAATGGAGCATTTCTACACATAAATGTACTGTGATGAAGTTATTCAGCACAACTGAAAAGTTAGTACATGTTACTTATTGACCAGGGATCTATGTACATAAAAGTCTTTCCTGTATTTCTGTTACTTCTCTACTTTTATACTTTCTATTATTTCTCATGATAGAATCTCAATAGTCAAATTCCTGGAGCAAAGGGTACACATTAAAAAAAAAAAAAAAGAACTTTAATTAAAATTGATATTTTTCAGTTTACAGAAATATTTACTTTCCCACCAGTGGCAGACAGTCTGGGCTTCACTGCTTCTCTGACAACATGAGTATTTTAATTCTAAATATAAACTGTTAATCTAATAAGTGAAAAAGGAACAGCACTTGTTTGCTTTATGTTTATCTGAAGATCAGAAAGGCTAAACACAGCTCGGTATTTTCTTCCTAGAACTTCTGCATGCATAAAAAATATCACAAAACAATGAACTAGGTGCAGTGAACTGCCAATATTTATGTCCAGGTTGGGAATGGAGGTGACAGAAACTCGTAGTAACATGTAAGCTGTGCAGACTTCCTCTAGAGGAGGGTGTGCTTTTTGAGGGGGAGGGTCTTGCTCTAAGTACGATATAGGATAGTGGTTAAGAGCATGGGCTCTGGAGTCAGGCTGGGCTCTCTTATTTACCAGTTGCGTGACCCTGGACATGCTGCTTCTCGGGCTTCATCTGCCTCACTTGTAAAATGGGGAGTGACCATACTGCCCAGTCCTTGGGTGTCACAGTAAGTGCTATGTAACACTGGTTCTCACAGAAAGCACTGGAAAGCTGACTGCCAGCCTTGGTCTCTCCTCCCTCTGCCCATTAACCCACTGAAGGGTGAATCCAATAGGCAAAGCTTCCCCGCCCTACCACTTCTGTGGGCATTTTCTTCTCGAACTTGTTTCGCGATCTTTAGAGAATATTTCACATGGAGACTGAGTCTATGGATGTCTATACACCTAACTGTGCTGCTGGCTGGACTTTGCATCTGCTAGGATTTCAGTGCATGTTTTCTCTTGGGGGGTTAATTGTCGTTCTTGGACATGATGCTGCAAAGAGCACACAGCTCCAGAAAGCATCCTCACTCACTAGGCTCACATATCGTGTGAGTGGTGGGAATGCCTTTGATAAATTACTTTCAACTGGCTTCTAAGAGCTTCTCAGTAACATGACCAGTCATTTAATGGAATAAATATCAACTCAGGTCACTATGACTTTTTATTCATTTATGCTTTCCATAGGCATTGATTAGCTATCTGCAGCTGGCCAGATCTGAAACATTCTAGGGGATAAAATCAGTATCCTTTAAAAGTTTACAACTAAAAAAAGAGCTCCCCACCCAGTAAAGGAGTTTGGCAGGGACAGCAGTCTCTCTGCTATGGTTAAGGGCCTCCTGCAGCTGCTAAAAGGTCCTGGTTGTATATATGCTAAGGATGTGTAGTATCCCCCAGTCCATACAGCTTCCCAGTCTCCCAAGAAGTTTGTAAAACACAGGGATTCAATGGCAGATGAAATATCTAACGTGCTAATCCCCTGAAAAACAACAGAGGTGACAAAGATCCTTGTGGTATCTAGAAAGCCCGAACAGAGAAATAAAAATATTCTGTTAAATATCTGCAAATACTTAACAAGCGTAAGAGCCGTCCTAGGTATTCACCTTCTCTTTGGTGGAAATTTCAATCCAAACTGTTTTCATAGACATCCTGTTTAAGCCAGTAAAGTCTAAATTCATTTATGAAACTTTTACTTGCACTAAAATATGCTACAAATAAATTAATGAACTCCTTATTGATAGCAACTTATTCTTCTCCTTCCCTCTCTTGTCCCATCTCCCCAGCCCTTCTCTTCCCTCTGGTTCAGGCAGGTGTATGAGCTGGTATGTATTAAAAGTTCTGAGATGTCTTGCTATTTTACCTGTTTCCTGCCAGTAACATCAGTCAGGCGGGAAATAGGAGTGGGGGCTAAAATTTATTCTGGAGCCGATCTGCCAGGAGTAAATCCTGACACTTAACAGCTGTGTCTTGAGGCAAGACTCCTAAGCGCTCTGTTCCTTGCTTTCACCACTGGCAATGGATTGGGGAAAGCTGTGTGAGTCAGGGAGTGAATATACCTAGGTAGCCCCGGGCACTGCCTGGGACACAATCTATGCTGCATACTACTGGCTACTTTTATTCATCAAACGCACCCTGTAGTCTGATAAAGAAACTCCAACTGAGGATCAAGAAAGCTGGGACTCTGCTACCCCTTAATGGGTATTTACTGAGCACCAGTGATGGGCCGGCTGGAGAGAACACCAAATTAACAACACAGCCCCCACTCAGGACTCACGGGCTAGCAGGAAACAGGAAAAACGAAACAAAACAAGAAAGCAGCAGAGATGCCAGTCCAGGGCGCAGGGCCCTGGCGAGGGCGCCCACGCCGCCGTATGCAGGGCGGGCGGGGCCGAGGGAGGAGAGCGCAGGACGAGTCAGGGAAGCCTCCAGGGGCAGCCGATTCTGAACAAAGGCCTGAGGAAAGAGAGCAGGGGCGGAGGATGCAGGCCGGGCCGAGGAGGCGCCAGAGAGAAGGAAGAGGACCAGAAAGGAAAAGAGCTGTGAGAGCACAGGGCATCAGCAGCCATTCCAGCAGGGCCCGAGCTCGAGGTCACGGGAGGGAAGCCGGCCAGAGATCCAGCTCAGAGGGAAGCGGGCCCGATCACGAAGGAAGTTGTGTGTCACCACAGACAGCGTGCAGTCTGCCCGGGGCCAGAGGGCACCGTGCGAGCCGGCGCGGGCTGCAGCTACAGCTGCAGAGAGGAGAGGGCGGCCGAGGCCGGCAGAGCAGAGGCAGCCGCACGCACCCAGGCGGACAGACAGACGGGCGCGGGCAGGGGGCAGGGGGGAGGGGCACAGCAGGCTGAAGGCCCAGGAACCTGCTTGCTGGCAGGGCGCCTGCTTGGCCCCTGGCTGGGCACCTGTCCTGCGGGGAGGAACCCTGAGCGAGAGATCCCAGAGAGCTGGGATTCCCTTTATCCATAAAATAAGGATGTGTAACATTTCTGACTAATTTCCATGAGATAATAGAGATGAAATGCAAAATTTCAAACTCCCTCAGACTTCAAGGAGAAAAGGTACCTATTATTTCTGGAAACATTTTGGATTCAGGGGATAAAGGTTAATATCAGCCCTTCTTTATAAGGAGTCTTTATACATTTCAGTTCAGTTCAGTTCAGTCGCTCAGTCGTGTCTGACTCTTTGCGACCCCATGAATCACAACACGCCAGGCCTCCCTGTCCATCACCATCTCCCGGAGTTCACTCAGACTCATGTCCATCGAGTCCGTGATGCCATCCAGCCATCTCATCCTCGGTCGTCCCCTTCTCCTCCTTCCCCCAATCTCCCCCAGCATCAGTCTTTTCCAATGAGTCAACTCTTCGCATGAGGTGGCCAAAGTACTGGAGCTTCAGCTTTAGCATTCCTTCCAAAGAAATCCCAGGGTTGATCTCCTTCAGAATGGACTGGTTGGATCTCCTTGCAGTCCAAGGGACTCTCAAGAGTCTTCTCCAAACACCACAGTTCAAACGCATCAATTCTTCGGCGCTCTGCCTTCTTCACAGTCCAACTCTCACATCCATACATGACCACAGGAAAAACCATAGCCTTGACTACATATATTTATGCAGTTGATTATCTTGCATATAGGTCCAATCATGCCACACAGAAATGGTCTTTGTCTTCCTTACACTGAAAAGCATATCAGTGGGAATTTTTTTTCTTCCAGTTCCTAAACAATATGCCACATATTTCAAGTCCTCAGTGCTACTACCTCCTTCTGTCTTCATCTCTGAAGACCTTCATATCATTTGAGTCAGTATTCAAGTTGCCAAAAAGCCACAGGAGGAATAAAAAATCAGTGAAAGGTGAAAGAAAAATAGCCAGACTATATAAAACCCCAAATGTGCAAGTGGGTGTTTAAGCAGGTAACACAGGTCAGGCACCTTTCACTTTCCCATCAGTTCCTTCACTTTCCCATCAGTTCCGACGTAGGTGTTTACAGAAGATGCAGCGTCTCCATGGGGTTCAGGACACCACGGAGGCACAAAGAGGAAAGGACAGACCAGCCAATGCTGGGGTGTTTTTTGTTTCTGAAGATGCACCCCAAGCACTGGCCTGTACCTGACCCTGGGCAGACCTACCGGGCGGCAGTCAGGACCAGACCGTGTCCTGGGGTCAGCCGCAGGGTCACCCTTCCACAGACCAGAGAAAGCAAGGGAGCTCCCCAGGAGGCAAGGAGGAGAGCTGACCTCAGACATACTGACTGCAGATGACAAGACTCCTGACATACACACTTGGGCGCATTGGGGGCAGGGGGGGTTTCCTGGGAGACATGGAGGCAGCTATCAGCCTGCTTTCTGGACGGTGTTCCCTGTATATCCTCCCCCAGAATCAATCTTGGACACGGCTACCAACTCAGGACTCAAAGTTGCTTGGGGGGTGGGGTGGGGGGAACGACACCCGAGAGCATAGGAAGATTTCTTTGACTAGGTTATCGGGTGTGGGCTGACTATCACAGCGGTTCAGAGTGGCCTGGAACAGGTACCTGGCCACGCCCGCAGAGGGAAGCAAGGTTGGGCCTGTGCTGTTCACGGCCCATCCGTGCCTTGGGGCTCTTTCCACAATCAGAATGACAATCAGGAATGACTCTCCGGCTCCTATTTTGCAAGGTGGGCTTCCCTCGTGCTTCAGTAGTAAAGAATCTGCCTACTTATGCAGGAGATGCAGGTTCGAACCCTGGGTCGGCAAGATTCCCTTGAGGAGGGCATGGTAACCCACTCCAGTGTTCTTGCCTGGGAAATCCCATGGATAGAGAAGCCTGGCAGGCTATAGTCCACAGGGTTGCAAAAGAGGCAGACGTGACTCATGACTAAATTTTGCAGGGCAGTGGGGACACATAGCTGCTCGAGTGGTTTCTCACCCTGAAGCTGGTCCAAGCCCTGACAAATACATATAAAAATAGGGTGACTGGAGAAAGCAACAGTGATTGCTTTCTTCCATGGAGTATGTTTGTCGTCATTCGTGCTAAGTTGCTTCAGTCCTGTCTGACTCTGCGGCCCCATGGACTGCAGCCCGCCAGGCTCCTCTGTCCATGGGATTCTCCAGGCAAGAGTACTGGAGTGGGTGGCCACACTTTCCTCCAGGGGTCTTCTTGACCCAGGGACTGAGCCCGCACCTCTTGCGTCCCTGCATGGCAGGCGGATTCTCTACCACTAGCGCCACCTGGGAAGCCTGAGTGTTTGTCCTCAGAGGCGCCCAACAGCTTTAGCCTGCCATCCTGAAGCACCTGTGCTCGTCTGTTTCCCCAGGAGGCAGAATCCTTGACTCTTTGAGCCCGGAGCCTTTCTCTGCCCACTCCTTTCCCAGGGACTTTCTTTTCCCCCACTTAGAGATTCTTCCTCAATCTTAGCCCTCTTCAGCAAAATAACCAAAGGACAGAGTATCAACAGAAATCAAAGAATCGGATCAGACAGCACACATCATTTAACAACAGACAAATATCATTTGCATCTGTACGTCCACTCTGGGGCTCCCTGGGTTGTTTTTGAGAGCGTGCTCCAGGAACTTCCTCTCTGGTGCAGGCTGCTGTGGGCACTCTGACTCAGACCATCTCAACGTGTAAACACGGTCCTGAGCAGACTTCACCTCACAGGGAAGTCACCTCTTAGCAACAATACTGTCAGCATGTTTTGACCCATTTGGTTCATTGCCAAGGCCTGAAATTAAACAAAATTACTATAAGATTAAGCCCTTCTCATTTTAAGTGTTGATGATTAAGCGAATACGTATTAGGGGTAAAGGTGACCTTTCAGGAATCTTAGAGCTAAATTCTAAAAGGCAGTATTCTAGCATTTACTAGATCTTTGAATATAATGAAGATTTTATTCTGCTTCTGCCACAAATAAAAGCTAAGACAATAATTATCCAAGCAAGTAAGCTGAGATTGCAGAAAGTATGTATCAGTACCCTGTGTATCAGTACCCTGTGAAAAAAAATCACAACTGCCTCCAAGTTGGTATCCAGGGTAAATATTTCTAGAGTACAAACCACATTTGCTCTTGGACAGTTTTCTGAAATACTAATAAATGAGTTTTGAGGGGGATTTTTATTTTTTTCTTTCTGTGGCTAGAAAGAACTCGACAGTTCATGTCAACATGTCCGGTTATGCAAAAATGAGATGATAGTGTCTTAAGAAACGCTCACCATTCTAATTAGTAAGGAAATCAATCTACAGAAAACCACACACACAGGCCCACTCCCAAAAATGTAAGTGAAAATACTTTGGAGGATATTCATATTTTGCTGTGGAAGAACTTGCTGCTATATGTTAGGATAACAGTAAAGTTAAAAGGATCGATGTTGAGTGACAGAGACAAAACTGAGACAGCCTCCTTTGCTTATTAAGAAAACCTTTCAGAGGACTGGCACAGATGGCTGCCCTGTGGCTCCTTGGGTGGAACCTGAATAAGGACCCACACTTCCCGCAGCCCAGGTACATCCGAGCCCTCAGGGCAAGGCTTGCGACCCTCATCCTTTCAGGTGTAAGGCACAGGGGACAGCTTAGCGACATGGCGCGCCTTTTCATCAGAAAGCTTCCCAATGAAATTGTAACTATTAGAGGTTCAAGTACTCTAAGGAAAAAAGATTTAGAGTAAGCACTTCTTTGTGCTTTTCTCAAGGCAATAAAAGGACAAGCCATAGGACTTTCTTTCTTTCTTTTTTTTTTTTTACAACAGCAAAACAGGTCATTTTACAATGATCAAATATCAGAACTTACAACCTTTAAACATTAAAAGATGATAAATTCCTCGTTTCTTCCGCCATAGGACTTTCAAGTACAGCTCAGTATATCTAACCTCAATAACACGTCAGATGCTGTTGTCTTAACAATTATGAAAACTGTTTTTAAAATTCAGTCTAAAATAAACAAAGACGTAAAGAAAGGAACGATTTGGTTATGACTAAAAGAGGAAGGATTAGAAACAGTTAAAAGGGGAATTGGCAATGCAAAAGTTGATAAAGGAGCACTGTAATGCAAAAAGCAAGCAGAACCCGGTGTGTCAATGATATAATACCACATTCCCAACATCCATTTGTTATCAGGTTTAGGTCCTCGGACATTAAAAGGTATCATGTCTGAATTTTCAGAATCTGGAGGATGGAGGGGACACTAGAAAGCCATTTTTCCTGAATAAAAGCATGGAGTAAGTCGAGGTTCAGGAAAGTAATCCTGAATCCTAAAAGGATTAAAGGAAGGGACAAAATAGGGTTTCTGAGGGAATATGATAACAAATTGGGATTGCCTGATTGCCTGATACAGGAACAGGATAACAGTTCCTATGAAACGATTTTTCTCTCAATCTGAAAAAGATAAAATGGACTAAAACTATAGCATTAATAATAACACTGGGTAAACACCACCAAAGGTGCTATAATACTAGAGCTGTTGACCGATGGAATCGACCTTCCCAGAGGTTGCTAAAGAGCCAAACGCATACATTCCGAAACAGCCCACATTCCCCTTTACCCGAGAGCCCCTGGGTCAGGGCACGTGCACGTCCGCCTTGTGCAAGGGCCTTTCTCTGACTCGGGACGGGGCCTCTCTGCAGTCTCCCCTCAGGGCTCTATGACGCAGCATCCACCGGCCTGGCCTCGACCTGGGAAGGCGCCTCTCCTGGAACGGCTTCTGCTGGAAGAACCGGCCACCTGCTCCGGG
Source organism: Redunca redunca (assembly GCA_006410935.1). Classification (NCBI taxonomy): domain Eukaryota; kingdom Metazoa; phylum Chordata; class Mammalia; order Artiodactyla; family Bovidae; genus Redunca; species Redunca redunca. Next base: position 541,745 of record SJYQ01084716.1, read on the forward strand.
GCAGCTAGGCCACGTGTGCCCCGGTTGTCTGTGCACAGGTGAGGACGGCCCTGAAACCACAGACTCTCGGTTCTTGAAAGGCAGCATGGAGTGACTGCCCCTGGCGAGCGCTGGATGGGGTAGGAGGCTGGAAGCCAGTGGGGGAGGGAGAAGAATCGAGTGCGTCCTCTACCTTCTCTGAGAGGGGTCACCTCAAGGACAGAGTAGGCAGGTGCTGGCCACACCTGGCTGCCAGGGCAGCTGGGAGGGGTCTTCCAGATTGGATTTAACAACTCAGGCCTGAATCTGAATAAAGAACACTCAGGTGAGCTCTGAAACGCAGGTCAGAGGACAAGCTTTGGCAAGAAGAGCTGAATTGTAAATTTTTACTCACATTAAAAGGAAGTATTTACCTATTTACTCATTTCATAAGTTAATTCATGTTCGGTGTTAAAATTGAGAAGGTATGAATGGAACTCAAAATTTACTTGTACAAAATGATGTGCTGGCCTCTGTATCCACGCATGAATGTGTGTGTACATAGCTGCTTTTCTTCTTTCCAAAGTGGCCTGATGTGGAATCTACTTTCCTTACTTAACATTATTCCCCATCTGGAAACAGGCATCTATGTAGCCATTCTCAGTGGCCGTGTCCTGTCGTATTCCACTATAGGGCCATAAACTGACCAATTCCCTAATGATGGACATCTGATTTGGTTGCAAACTTTCACACTTAAAATTTGACACTGTTTTAAACATCTTTTCCTTAGGATAAAACATTCTGAAAACACTGCCTTGTGTGTTTCATCCATCAAAAAACATTTATTTTTGATGGATGCTACTGGATGCTGTATTTCACTCAGTGAAGCAGTTGGCCATGCTTTTACAACTGGTGGGCAGTGACACATTCTCAGAGTCAGTGTAACTTTCCCAACCTCTACAACCATTATTATTCATATGGAGAATTAGCAGACTCCACAGTGTTGTTTTTTTTTTCCCCACCGTGTATTTCAAAGGCAGTTCCCAGGAACCTGCTTTGGAAGATTCCTCAAATAAAATTTAAATGTTGAGATTTTCAGAAAAAATTTTTTTCACAAAAACTCAGAAACTAAAAGTAGCTCTTGATGCCTGTTCCTGCAACCTGTACCTGGAATTTCTACCTCTCTATGTCCAGACTCAGTTTCTGCAAAGTTGCTTTTCATACTAATGGATAAGGTTTCTTCTCTTTTTATTTCATAATTGCAATTCCACGATTTCCCCTTCAAGAATCACTCCATTCCACAACCCCCCCCCCACCAAAACACACAAAATATAAACCCCATACTTATTGGGTGGGTTTTGTTTGGAGTTCTAATTCATTAATAACTCCATTTAATTTTTTTTATTTTCTTCTATTTTGGGGGTGGGGGCAAACTCAGTTCTTTTCTACCTTCTTGAGCTATATATTTAACTTAGCTACTTTCGATTTTTTTAAGAAATAAATGCCTTCAAGGCTTTGCATCAATCTTGGGTTAACTCTTTAGCTATGCTCCACTCCACCATTTTATAATATTTTTGTCCTTTAGTTGTCAGAACTTCAAAATCTGCATTGTGATTTCTTAACCCGTAAGTTCCTTAGAAAAATATATTTCTTTCTTTTTTATTTTAGAAAAATATTTTTTTATTTTAGAAAAATATATTTCTAGAGCCCAAACTGATTCTTTAACTTATTTTTGATTTCTAGTTTAGTTGTACTGTGCTACTCACAGGGAATGTGAGCTGCTGCTGTGCTGTGTTGCGTTAACTGCTTAGTCGTGTCTGACTCTTTGCAACCCATGGACTGTAGCCCGCCAGGCTCCTCTGTCCATGGGATTCTCCAGGCAAGAATACTGGAGTGGGTTGCCATTCCCTTCTCCAGGGGAGCTTCCTGACCCAGGGATTGAACCCAGGTCTCCTGCACTGCAGGTGGATTCTTCACCACCTGAGCCACCAGGGAAGTCCTTACTCACAAGGAGTGTGAGCTGCTTGCTAATGATATTCTGAGACTTTGGAGACATGTCTCATAACCGAGTAAAAGGTCAAACTTGCAAATAATTCTAATGTGCTTTAAGCACAAATTCTGTTAGCATTTAAGTCCTGTTGGGTTAATCTTCTCCTTTTTACCTATCATATTGTAATAAAAATGTGTTAAACTCTCCCATTACAGTTGTGGATTTGACAATTTCTCCTTTAAATTCTGTCAAATTTTGCAGTTACATGTAAAATTCATGATTATTTTTATGTCCTTGAACTATTCCTTTGAACTTGTGTAGTGAATTTTTTTGTTTCTATTAATAATGATTGTGCTTTGAATTCTATTTTTTTCCAATGTTAATATTGCTAGTCTAGCTTTCCATTGGTGGATTCTTTACTGCTGAGCTACCAGTATATGGCTGGATTTTTTAAAATCCAAACTGATAGTCTCTGTCTTTTAAGAGGTAAGTTCAATGGTGGCTCAGATGGTAAAGAATGTGCCTGCAATGCAAAAGACTAGAGTTTGATTCCCTGGGTCAGGAAGATCCCCTAGAGAAGGGAATGGCTACTTACTCCAGTATTTTTGCCTGGAGAATTCCATGGACAGAGGAGCCTGGTGGGCTATAATCCACAGGGTCACAAAGAGTCAGACACGACGGAGCGACTAACACTTTCACTTTCAATTTTTTGGGGCTTCTCTGGTGGCTCAGATGGTAAACAATTTGCCTACAACACAGGAGACCTGGTTCGATCTCCTGAGTTGGGAAGATCTGCTGGAGAAGGGAATGGCTATCACTCCAATATTTTCTTTTTTTTTTTTTAGTTGAAGGATAATTGCTTTACAATGTTGTGTTGGTTTCTGCCATACATCAAACGTGTATGTGTGTGTGCGCGCGCGCGTGCGGGCGCGCGTGCGTGCGTGTGTGTTCCCTCCCTCTGGAACCTCCCTCCCATCAAACATATGTGTGTGTGTGTGTGTTCCCTCCCTCTGGAACCTCCCTCCCACCTCCCTCTCTATCCCACCCCTCTAGTTGTCACAGAGCCCTGGTTTCAGTGGGCTACAGTTCACAGGGTCTCAAAGAGTCGGACACGACTCGGACCCGACTAACACTTTTCCAGGTCAACGTATTTAAATTTGTTGTGACACAGTTCCTTTCTTCTTATTTTGTTTTTTCTACCTGCCATTTTCATCCTTTGCTTTTTCCCAGAGTCTCCTTTTCTGTCTTCCCTTGATTAATAAAAAGTTCTATTTCCTTTTTTGCTCCCATTTGCTTCAGGTTGTAGCCCTATATTTTCATGGTTAACCTATCAACACTGTAGGTAATACACACCTATGACATTAGTACAGTCCTCTCAGAACCTCCTTGTTCTGTCGGTATTGCTGTTCTAAGATTGTTACAGAACTTCCACTTCATTTAATACAGCAGCTGGAGATGCAGATGTCCAGTCAGTGTGTTCTTGCCTGGAGAATCCCAGGGACGGGGGAGCCTGGTGGGCTGCCGTCTATGGGGTCGCACAGAGTCGGACACGACCGACGCGGCTTAGCGGCAGCAGCAGCAGCAGTCAGTGTTTTGATAAGGCTAGAAACGGAGTTCTTCCCTTTAACATACAGTACCATCGTTACTAGATATAGCGACTTCTCCCTCAATTACAGTGACTTTCAGATGAGATTTTATGCATAGAGACCTACCACAAAATTATTTTCCTTCTAAAAATAACTTTACAGGGGACTTTCCTGGCAGTCCAGTGGTTAAGTTTCTGCACTTCCAATGTAGGGGGGTTCGAGTTCAGTCCCTGGTCGGGGAACTAAGATCCCACATGCCATGTAGTATGGCCATAAAAAAAGAAAAATCTTCATGGAATTTATTGCTCTGCTGTTTTTTAGCTTTATCGAAGTTCATCCTCATATATGGATTTTTATTGTAGGAGTTTTTCACTCTCCATCTTAGACATTATTTATAATAAGAAAAGAGGTAGAAATAATCCCGGTATTCATCAAGGGCGTAGGGAAGCAAATGATGCATTACCGCTGGAACACTTCAGAATACGTATTAAATGTCTACATAAAATCTACACATATAACAAAGAAAGACATAGACTACCCTGATACATGAACACAGTAAATGAACACAACAGAACACAGAATACCATGTGTGTAATTTTTCCTACTGTTTGCACGACAGAATGCACACTGCACACATCAGTGGGGCACCTACAGAATGATACACTTTAACACTAATTTAAAATTCTCCCCTCAAAACACTTTTTTCTTTCTCTTTTTGTTTCTTTTTCTTCTTTTTTTTGTTGCTGTTTTTGTCATGGCTGTCGTGGTCATGGTCTTCTTCTTTTTCTTCTTTTCTTAAAGAAAGCCTAACTTTCAGTTCCGAACAAAGGCCTTAGCTTGTTTCTCATAATTTTTGGGTTAACACAAATCAGACCACTGTGGTAAGTTCGTATTTCACTACATAAATGTGTGACTGATTTCATTTCCTGGCAGTGATATGCATTTGACAAAAAAAAAAAAAGTCCAACTGATACTCAATTTAAAAGCAAAGTTTTACGTTTTCTGAAGTGTGGGGGTGCTTTACGTGATTTCACTCTTTACCAGATAATGATCCAAAAAAACAAAGGGGAAATTTCTGCCTAAAAAGTTAGCGCATTCCCTTGTCACAAAAATTCATTTGCCCTATTTAAATGGTTCTATTTCCTTTGCCAGAGCTTTGTGAAAATGACCAAATTTTAACAGTAAAAACATAAATTTCAGTCTCTGCTCCTCCTGTTACAATATAGCATGTAACTACATTACATACAGATATTTGAAAATTATATAAATTTTGACATTTTAAGTTAGATCTCAAGGAGTTAGTATATATCACTTTTAGTTAAATATGGTTTTTGTTCTATTTATATTTTAAAACTTTAAAAAAAATTTTTCTTTTTTTGGCTTCACTGCTCAACATGTGGGATCTTAGTCCCCCAACCAAGAATGGAACCTGTGCTCCCTGCATTGAAGCTCCAGGTCTTAACCACTGGAAGTCCCTAAAAATGCTGCATTTTTTTTTTGATTGTCAGTCTTTATTTTAATGTTTGTCTTTAAAGCTATAAGTATCCCTATAATCAGAACTTTTAGTTGTATCCCACAGGTTGGTGGCACTAGTGGTGAAGAACTGCCTGCCAATGCAGGAGATTTAAGAGAATGCTTTTAATAAAACATGCCCTTCTTGGTTTTTTTAGAGACCCTGAACACCACTGACGGATATAAAAATGGACAATTTTACTACACCCTCTGCAGCTTCTCTGGAAAGTGACTGTGATCTCTATGCCCACCACCAGACAGCCAGGATCCTCATGCCGCTACATTACAGCATCGTCTTCATAATTGGACTTGTGGGAAACTTACTGGCCTTGATTGTCATTATTCAAAACAGGAAAAAAATCAACTCGACCACTCTATATTCAACCAACTTGGTGATTTCGGATATACTTTTTACCACGGCTCTGCCTACACGGATAGCCTACTACGCGCTGGGCTTTGACTGGAGAATCGGCGACGCCCTGTGTAGGATAACGGCTCTTGTGTTTTACATCAACACGTACGCAGGTGTGAACTTCATGACCTGCCTGAGCATTGACCGGTTCTTTGCTGTGGTGCACCCCCTGCGGTACAATAAAATAAAAAGAATTGAACATGCAAAATGCATCTGCATATTTGTCTGGATTCTGGTATTTGCTCAAACACTCCCACTACTCATAAACCCTATGTCAAAACAGGAGGCTGAAAGGACTACATGCATGGAATATCCAAACTTTGAGGAAACCAAATCCCTCCCCTGGATTCTGCTTGGTGCCTGTTTCATAGGATACGTACTTCCGCTTGTCATTATTCTTATCTGCTATTCTCAAATCTGTTGCAAGCTCTTTAAAACTGCCAAACAGAACCCGCTAACTGAGAAATCTGGGGTCAACAAAAAGGCTCTCAACACAATTATTTTTATAATTGTTGTGTTTGTTGTATGCTTCACACCTTATCATGTTGCAATTATTCAACACATGATCAAGAAGCTTCGTCTTCCTGGTCTCCTGGAATGTAGCCAAAGGCATTCATTCCAGATATCTCTGCACTTTACAGTATGTCTGATGAACTTCAACTGCTGCATGGACCCTTTTATATATTTTTTTGCATGTAAAGGGTACAAGAGAAAGGTCATGAAGATGTTGAAACGTCAAGTCAGTGTATCAATTTCCAGTGCTGTGAGGTCAGCCCCTGAAGAAAACTCACGTGAAATGACAGAAACTCAAATGATGATACATTCCAAGTCTTTAAATGGAAAGTAAAAAGGAAAGGAGTCTTGGATTTATACCAAAGTAGACTGTATGTTGAACTTTGCGAGACTTTTCTTATAACAAGTGTTAGACTTCCAATTCGGATTCTTTTGAATTCCTTTCACTGGGCACTATTTCTCACCTCCAACTTGGAAGTACATATATATATATTTTACACTCAAGAACAACATTCAGCAAAATTCTCATTTGTAAATGAAACAGTATACCTTTAAAAGGGAGGGTATTTTAATAAGTCTCAGTATAAAAAGAAAAGTTTTGTGTTAACAAAAAACTAAATCATTAATGTTCCTCACCAATAATTAAAAAAAAAAAGACTATCAAATTGTATATTGCCAGTGTAGAAATGTTAATATTGTAATATTCCCTTTCTCTCTTTTTCTTTGTACATTTCAATTCACGTTTCTTTCAATCTTAGACTTTACCTCCTTGATAATAACCTTTTTTTTTTCTGAGTCATAAATTTTTGTCTCAAGGAACTTGTTTTTGAATAAAGAGCTAGATGCTACAAAATTATGAGTATGTCCTTCAATGCTCACTGTGAACTTTCAGCAAAAGTTACAGGGAAGAGGAAGCTAGCAGTAGGCAGATTTTGGAGCAAAGCTTTATGATGATGATGGTGATGAAGGCAATGAAAGCTCTTCCCAAGCAGCCAGCACAGGGTTCAAGGGCCACTGCCCAGGAACAAGACAAGGATCTCATATGGAAAGAGGGTCCACTTGCTAAATGCTTCTTGAGAGTTAAAAAAATATATATGTATGCAAATAGGCTTGGCTTTTCTTGGGTCCCTAGGGGATGGTATCTTATTTATACAGAAGTTGGCAGTACCCTGTATCTGTATTTCAGTGGGTTGGTTACCAGGAAGGGTACAGAGGATAAGCAGTGGGGGTGTAATTGTGGCTTGCCTTGTTAAGATGGAGACTAAATGGAAAATCATGAACTTCAAAGTCACTAGGATTCTTTACAACATTATCACTGTTTAGTCACTAAGCCATGGTCTGACTCTTGTGACCAAATAGAAATACCTCTGTATAACCTGGGTTCGATTCCTGGGTCAGGAAGATTCCCTGGAGAAGAGAATGGCAACCCACTCCAGTATTCTTGCCTCGAGAATCCCATGGACAGTAGCCCACCAGGCTCCTCTGTCCACAGGGCTGCACAGGGTCGGACATGACTGAGCGACTTAACACTTTCTTTACAAGTAGTACGGCCTCCCCAAGTACAGCAACCCATCTGCTAGCTCAGATATGTTTGAGTGGATCCCTCAACTACCTCAAGACAGTACCTATGTTAGCAATGACTCCACATTTGATAATTCAACTAAAGAAATGAAATGGTATATAATGGATCATACTTAAAATTTTTATTAGACTTTATATCCTGGAAATATTTTCTTTTAAAGCTTTACCTTACTCACTTTCAGATTTTATCCTGTAAGAAAACTAATCTTAATGGTCAATTCAATACCATTTACTGTGTACTTTCAGATTTGTATTGTGTTAATTTCACAGATAGCTTAAAGCCATTGTAAAAACAGCCATTGGTCTTTGTGACACCTTATGGAGATAGATGACCGCATGGATAGAAGCCAGGAACTTAGGGCTTTTCCTTCATCTATAAACTTTTCCAAGTGAAGAAGAAAAAGGGCAAAATACTATGTTTTATGCAAGATGGCACTTATGTAGACATTTGAGTTTGATTCCCAAAGAGAAACCATTGTGAAAGTCGCTAAATGAAAACTAGAAACAAAAGCTTCCTGAATTTCAGAGCATCTTTACAAGTTGTATGACTGTGTTCCAGCACAGACTACTGTGTTTATGAGCCAACATGCTGCTTCGTAGTAGATGAGAGAGCCCTCTTTGTGCTAACAGGGTCAGTTCTTAAGATCCTTCAAATAAGACAGTAAATATCTATGTCACTTGACAAAGGAATAACACGCTTTTTTCACAACAGTCTTCTGCCTCCTCCTTCCACTATACCACAAGTCTATATAAACGATTTTATCCAATGATCAGAAGCCATACTGCCAAAACAGTAAACTTTAAACCTACCTCCAATTAATCTTTTTTAAAAGGTCTGTACTCTAATCAAACTCAGTTCTTTGTTGTCCTCTGAAAGGACCTTACTGCCCATTTCATTCACAAAGCCATGGTTCCTACATGGCCTTGGAGCACCCTCACACTGTCTTGTATTATTAGTTGGCTTTGGGTTTATTTCCCATGCATCTCCCTCGGGAGCAGGTAACCTTGGAAAACAGGGTCAGTGATGTATAATATTTGTATTCTGTTACAGAAAAATAGGAGGTGGCCTTATATATCACACATTATTTGAAAATCACAACCCATAAGTCCTTCTACATTGACCAGGTGATATATTATTAACAATTTTACATAATAACAGGGAGGTAGGAAGAAAACATCTAAGAAAGCTGATAGCTACAAGGCAGCTAACCATATTCCCTCTTCCACAGTTTTATTTTTATTTCTAAAAGGATCATTTGGTTAATTAAAAAAAAAAAACTCTCAAAGCTACTCAAAACATGTAGACTCCTCAGTGACAGTATATGAGGGTACAGAATAGTAAAGGTTAGATTTTAGAAATGACATCAGGTATACATGAAGACTGCAACTGGTCCAGGAATTATGTAGTGTCTTCCTTTTCACAATCTGTGAAACAGGATGAACAGACTGTATTGCCCACGCTTTATAAAGAAATCCAAATTCAGGAAAGGAACCTGGTAAATTAAGAGACAGTGAGCAACAGGAATGTAACCCTAACTTCATGTCTCAGTCATAAAAAGAACTGAATCGCACAGACTCAGAGAAAAAGTATGAGAAGGCAGGTTTAATTATAGGCCAGCAGGTTAGCCAACCCTTATACAGGACAAATAACCAAGAGTGGGAAGACCATAAGCTCCGGCTGTGAGTTCCCCGAGGATGAGGGTGTTGTAGGTTATACACACAGCACCCCGTACACAGCCTGGCCCAAAGAAGCCTCTCAAACATCCATCTAATTGAATAACACCTGTTTTGTACTAACAAAATACTAAAGCCCTACTGAAAGATCTCCAAAATTCTTAATTTTTTCAGGAAATGAAAAAGAAGTTACATATGCTAGAGAATATGTAATTGTGTAATTGAAGACAGGGCCTCTCAAAGACCCTGCAATTTAAAGCAGATATATTAAAGAACAGAACTAATTTCCCAAGAAGCCAGTTCATATTTAGTTACAGAAATATGTTCTGCTTGAAAACAACTTTAGATTTCAAGAGGCAAGGGCAGTGACTCCTACTGATCACTAAAAAGTACCAGGCAATCTTAAAAGAGGAAGCACAGCTCTTAAATAAACTTTTAAAATGGTCTATTTTGGTCACTCTTAGCCCACTGTAATTTGTTATTCTTTGCAAAGCTAAAAACATCTGCTCATTGGACTATTCCGATAAGAGTGAAAAAATGAAGAGCTGATCTGGCAACAACACGGCCCGTGTTTGGAATCTGGGGGTGACTAGATGTGCTCAGGAGAACTGATGTCACGGGCAGTTTGCTTTACATTAAACCCTGAAGAACTGGTCACTTAAAAAGTGATCCTCAGATTTCTATTCACCTGCAAACTCAATTAGCTGAGAAGGAACAACTGCTAACTATTTACTACACGCCGCTTTCAAGTACCTGACAGGCATTATCTCCCTTAATACTCACTACTTTAAGGGGTGGGTAGAACTTTATCTGGGGCTTCCCACGTGGCTCAGTGGTAAAGAATCCTCCTGCCAGTGCAAGAGTCGGGGGTTTCAATCCCTGGGTCAGGAAGATCCCCTGGAGGAGGAAATGGCTACCCACTCCAGTGTTCTTGCCTGGAAAATACCATGGACAGAGGAGCCTGGAGGGCTACAGTCCACAGGGTTGCAAAGAGTTGAACACAACCGAGTGACTGAGCGCACACACGTAACTTTATTTTGCTGATGAGGAGACTGGAGTACCAGGCCATGGAGACGTGGTGCTGGGAGCTCGATCCAAACCCTCTGGCCCCAGGGTAGTGCGACTTGGAGCATGAGGTTTTCACCACCTACAGAATTATGTTCATTAAGAGACGGCTCCATTCCTCTGCTTCCTGTGGCTTCCTGGGCCTTGGACACATCCCAACACCACGTTGGACCCTTCAGCTCATCTTCTTTCCCTGTGGGAGCACCCTAATTTCTCTGCTTCTCAAGCTCCATTCCCTCAGTCCCACACCTGATCATGGTCTCTCATCCATGGTATTTGGCCAGTAAGCCCTGCTTTCATTTTCTCCTCCAGAACTCATTCTTACCCATCTTTTCTTTGCCCCAAATCAGCATCCTAGGCTGAATGCTGGCATCACACACCTAAATGACTACATCTTGCCCACTGCTCCCCTCACCTGGAGCCAGACACTTTAGCCTTCCTTTCAGGTGCTATACCGGAAGTCAGCAGATTAAAAACAAAAACCATGCTAAACAACTCCTAACAGTCACATGGTATGAGACTCTAAGGCTTTATATATATTCAAGCCGACAATAATTCTTCAAGGCTGGCCCCACTGCTGCTGCTGCTGCTAGGTCGCTTCTGTAGTGTCTGACTCTGTGCCACACCACAGACGGCAGCCCGCCAGGCTCCCCTGTCCCTGGGATTCTCCAGGCAAGAACACTGGAGTGGGTTGCCATTTCCTTCTCCAATGCACGCATGCATGCTTAGTCACTTCTGACTCTGTGTGACCCTATGGACAGCAGCCAGGCTCCTCTGTCCACAAGAACACTGGAGTGGGTTGCCATTGCCTTCTTCTGGTCCCATTACTATCACTGTTTTATAGATGAGGAAATTATGCCCCAGAGATGTTCAGTCAATTACCCAAAGCCACACAGCTAGCAAGCAGGGGAGACAGGCTCCTGACTCTGCAGTCTGGCTCTAAGGTCCGTCACTCGTTATCACTGCATTGTCTCTTTTAAACAAGGAGAAGTATATGCCCAGGTCCTCACACAGCCTTGAAAGAGACACTTACTGCTCACTGGATATTCTCAACTTCCTACTGTGGCACATGTGACTACCTCCAGCCAATGGGTTGGCCAGAAAAAATGATGTAGGTCTCTTCCAGGCTGGAGCTTTGGGGACCAGCGAGGTTCTAGATGGTGGGACCTCTGTCAGCCTGGGTCCTTGAATGAGTAAATGGAGAACTCCCCAGCCTATACCCCATCCATCTGTGTTGACAAAGTAGTGCAAACGAGAGATGCATTTATATTCAGCCACTGAGATCTCAGGGTTAATTTGGGGCCACAACGGAGGCTAATTAACACACCAACCCATACACCAAGGGTAAGAAAAGAATGTACCCTCTATACAGTTCTCCCGGCAAACAAATGTAATCTTCCCTAATCCCAGTTTCATCATGTCATTTCACGCTCCAGGATTGAGAGTAGTTCCCCATCATGGACCACATGAAGCACAAGTTCCTCTCTTACACTTTCAAGTGTCTGCTACCTCACTGTTCTTCATTGCTCAACAAGTACCTCTCAAGATAGCTGGTCTACCCATGACTATGACAAATATTTGGTCCTTTTGGTTGGATTCTCCTGCTCCTGCCATTCATTCTTTACACTCACATTCTAACTGTACCTCCTCCCTCCGTTCGCCTTTGACTACTCAAAGCCACCCATCTTCCCTTTCCTCAACTTATGGCTTTCATATATCCTATGCCACACAGTTTTAACTTTAGACAAAAATTATCTTGCCACGAAAAAAGAGAAAAAATACAATGGCCTAGAAACCTCGTTCTGGTTTGACTGTGTATCAGTTACATCAGTCAAGTCTTTCAGCCTTTCTAGATTTCCGTTATCTTATCAATGGAATAACGGCACAACATGACATGTACTCTCTGCCAACCATCACACAGCCTGTGGTCTGTTCTTTCACATGCATCACTCTTATAGCCCTCAGTTTAAACATAAGCCCCATTAGGGCAGAGATCTTGAATCTTCCTTCTATTCTGGGTAGCTTTGAGCATAGCACCTTGCATGGAGATAATGCTCAAAGAAATATGTGTTGGGATTTCCCTGGTGGCCCAATGGCTTAGAACCCACCTGCCATTGAAGGAGACTTGGGTTCAATCCCTGGCCTGGGGACTGAGATCCCAGATGCTGAGGGGCGACTGTGCCTGTGCGCCACGACTGCGGAGCCTGCACTCTGCAGTTACTGAGGCCGGCACGCCCTAGAGCCTGTGCCCCTCAATAAGGGAGCCACCGCCGCCAGAGGCCCAGGCACTGCCACTAGAGAGCAGTCCCCACTGGCCACAGCTGGAGGAAGCCCTCACGCAGCAATGAAGACCCAGGGCAGCGATCAGTGAATAAATACATTTTAAAAGTTTAATATATGAGGACTGCTCTCTAGTGGCAGTGCCTGGGCCTCTGGCGGCGGTGGCTCCCTTATTGAGGGGCACAGGCTCTAGGGCGTGCCGGCCTCAGTAACTGCAGAGTGCAGGCTCCGCAGGTGTGGTGCACAGGCACAGTCGCCCCTCAGCATCTGGGATCTCAGTTCCCAGGCCAGGGATTGAACCCAAGTCTGTACACGCACACATGCACACACGCTGACTACAGGTCATCAAATGGTAGTTGAGGACATTATATGGTTGTTGCTGTTATTCAATCACTAAGTCATGTCCGACTCTTTGCGACCCCATGGACTGTAGCACGCCAGGATTCCCTGTCCTCCACTATCTCCCAGAGTTTGCTCAAATCCAGGTCCACTGAATCAGTGATGCTATCTAACCATCTCATCCTCTGCCACCTGTTTCTCCTTTTGCCTTCAATCTTTACCAGCATCAGAGTCTTTTCCAATGATCAGCTCTTCACATCAGGTGGCCAAAGTACTAGAGCTTCAGCTTCAGCATCAGTCCTTCCAAAGAATATTCAGGGTTGATTTCCTTTAGGATTGACTGGTTTGACCTCTGTGCTGTCCATGAGATTCTCAAGAGTCTTCTCCAGCACCACAATTTGAAAGTGTCAATTCTTCTGTGCTTAGCCCTCTTTATGATCCAACTCTCACATCCATACACAACTACTGGAAAAATCATAGCTTTGACTATACAGACCTTTGTCTACAAAGTGGTATCTCTGCTATTTAATACACTAAGTTTGTCACAGCTTTCCTTCCAAGGAGCAAGCATCTTTTAATTTCACGGCTACAGTCACCATCTGCAGTGATTCTGGAGCCCAAGAAAATAAAATCTGTCACTGCTTCCACTTTTTCTCCTTTATTTGCCATGAAGTGATGGGACCAGATGCCATGATCTTAGTTTTTTGAATGCTGAGTTTTAAGCCATCTTCTTCACTCTCCTCTCTCACCTTCATCAAGAGACTCTTAGTTCCTCTTCACTTTCTGCTGTTAGAGTGGTATCATCTGCATTTCTGAGGTTGTTGATATTTCTCCCAGCAATCTTGATTCCAGCTTGTGATTCATCCAGCCTGGCATTTCACATGATGTACTCTACACAGTTAAATAAGCAAGGTGGCAATATACAGCCTTGACGTACTCCTTTCCCAATATTGAACCAGTCAGTTGTTTCATATAAGGTTCTAACTGTTGCTTCTTAACCAGCATACAGGTTTCTTAGGAGATACATAAGGTGGCCTGGTATGCCCATCTCTTTTAAGAATTTTTCACAGTTTTTTGTGATCTACACAGACTATGCACAGGCTTTTGCATAGTCACTGAAGCAGAAGTAGATGTTTTTCTGGAATTCCTTTGTTTTCTCTATGATCCAATGGATGTTGGCAATTTGATTTCTGGTTCCTCTGCCTTTTTTAAACCCAGCTTGTTCATTGGAAGGACTGATGTTGAAGCCGAAACTTGAATACTTTGGCCACCTGATGCGAATAGCTGACTCCCAGCTGATGCTGGGAAAAATTGAAGGCAGGAGGAAAAGGGGACAACAGAGGATGAGATGGTTGGACGGCATCACTGACTCAATGGACATGGGTTTGGGTGGACTCCGGGAGTCGGTGATGGACAGGGAGGTCTGGCGTGCTGCGGTTCATGGGGTCACAAAGAGTTGGACATGACTGAGCGACTGAACTGAACTGTACATCTGTAAGTTCTCAGTTTATGTACTGCTGAAGCCTAGCTAGAAGGATTTTGAGCATAACCTTACTAGCATGTTAGATGAGCACAACTGTCCGGCAGTTTGAACAATCTTTGGCACTGACCTTATTTGGGACTGGAATGAAAACTGATCTTTTCCAGGCCTGTGGCCACTGCTGAATCTTCCAAATTTGCTGACACATTAAGTGCAGCACTTTAACAGCATCATCTTTTAGGATTTCAAATAGTTCAGCTGGAATTCTATCACCTCCACTAGCTTTATTTGCAGTAATGTTTCCTAAGGCCCACTTGACTTCACACTCCAGGATGCCTGGCTCCATGTAAGTGATCACACGATCGAAGGTCATTAAGACCTTTTCTGTATAGTTCCTCTGTGTATTCTCACCATCTTTTCTTAATCTCTTCTGCTTCTGTTAGGCCTTTACCATTTTCTGTCCGTATTATGATTGTGTATGCGTGTGAGCTAAGTTGCTTCAGTCATCTGCCACTCTGTGTGACCCTATGGATTGTAGCCTGCCAGGCTCCTCTGTCCATGGGATTCTCCAGGCAAGAATACTGGAGTGCGTGGCCACGCCCTCCTCCAGGGGATCTTCCTGACCCAGGGAATGAACCCGTATCTCTTACATCTCCTGCACTGGCAGGTGAGTTCTTTACCCCTAAAGCCTCCTCAGAATCCCCTTATTATGATTATTCAAGTATGATGGAGGAGAGGTTTTATTCTTGTGTGTGGTAGTTTGTTAGGCAGCAACAGATAAAAATACATTATAGTACTGAAATACTAATCCTGGAAAATATTTTAAATTGGAAACTGTAATGACATTTAAATAAATCAAGACTTCTTTACCAAATAAACAAAAAGTTTTCTGATGAGGGTATAAGAGGCATGCCACTAGCTTTCCCTCTTCTTCCACATACACAGAGGCAACAGACAATTATGCTCATTTAATCTGTCCCTGATAATGCAGGTCCAGATGTTACTTTATTTTATTATTTTTCAGTAGCTTATCTGGCCCCCAAATTGGCACACTCACTATGTTGCTCCTCACTGTTGACAGTGGTATTTGGATGCCTTGTCTATCTGAGTAAACTGCGAGCCACGTCTGGGCAGGAACCCTTCTGTCTCGCATGGTACCTACTACAATGGGTCTGAACTAAGGACTCAAGTAACTTTTGATTGGCTTTTAACAGTTTTTTCAGAGTGTGTGAGAACATTTATTTCTGGTTTCCATATCTTGTAAGAATGACTTTTCCCATGCAGGTTTTGAGAAGAAAAAAAAATGCGTCAAAATGAAACTACACAGAGGCTGAAAAAGGTTTTAATCCTACTCTAAAAAAAGTAACATTTTGATGTGTTCTCACTGTTTGAGTTCCACAATTTTCCCCTTAAGGCCTGGAGTGAAATATCTGCTTTTTAAAATATATAGTAAAAATATATGGGGTCATTGCCTGTATCAGGGTTTTAAAAAAATCAATGCAAACTACGTTACTGGTCTATCATATATTATAATTCAACACAGTCCCTGGTGTGAGTTCCAACAATCTGGAAAGGGCTCGACCTGAGACTGGGCATGGATGGTGCCTGCACCCACATGCTCAGATCCCCAGAGACCCAAGGAAGGGAGACTCTGGGAAGAGGGCGAGATCCCTAGGGGAGAGACCTAGGGAGGAGCTGGTCAACTGAAGGCAGGGGCAGGGCTGAGAAATACTGTAGGTCTTGGCCATGAAGAATTGAGGAAGCAAGAGTAAAACAGAAGAGAGAAAGGAAGAAGTGTCTCATAAGGGACCCAACTGTCGAACTATTTGAACTCTGGTGTTTAACAAAATGCTGAGAAGGCAATAGGCACACGGTAGTCTTTCATTATACTGTTCTCTCTGCATTCACGTAGCTTTGAAATTTTCTGTCATAAATTTTTAAAGTTGTTAAGTATAGTCTCCAGTATATTTCCCATACAGCTGGGACATCAGGGCCACTGGAGGCAGAAATTCAGGGATGAGTGGGACAGACAAGTGGTGGTCCCATGGCTACTGGTCCCCATCTCTCACCACTGAGCCGCACAACACAAGACAGGTGGGAAGGCAGGAATGAGACACAGGGGGCCACGCTCATATCTCAAGAGTGCAGGGAAGGGTAGTCTCAAAGGACCTATAAGAAGTCCTAGTAAGAAACAGCTTTTTGTGACAAAGTCACCAGCACATTTCAGGTTATACCAGATACCTGCATGAAAAGATTGTTGGGCTTTCATACACACACACACACACACACACACACACACACACACACACACCCCTGCATGAAAAGACTGTCGGGCTTTCATACACACACACACACACACACACACACAGACACACACACACGGGCAAAAAGCTGCTTCCTTTCCCTTAAACCATATTCCAGTTCAAATCCGAATGCTTCAGATATGGGTATGTTGCTCTGGACATATACATCTGAAGTCAAAGATAAAACTTACGTTCTTTTGATTACCAATACTGTCAGCCAAGGTTCACCTACAGATAATAGAAACCTCTCAAGCTATTTCAGGCAAGAGAAGATTCAGTATACAAAACTAGGCATTTGTAAAATTTTTAAAAGGGCCAGAAGGGCAGATCCAGGCTTGGTATCCAGGAACAGACTCTGAAACAACACATAATGACTGGTCTACCATGAACATGGATGGCTTCCTCTGCCAGAGTCAGGATGCTGGGAATTAGGAAGTCATTACATCATTTCAACAGAGTCTAGGAAGCAGGAAGTAGTCTGAACTGTAACCTCCAGGGCCCTGTGGGGTCTGCGGAAATGGACCACCAAAACAGGCATCTCAAATGCTACTGCCTCAGCTCACACTGAATTCAAGCACTGCACAAGACCCTAAATCATCGGCAGAACTCTGGATGCAAGGGAGTGTGAGAAAGACACCATTAGGCTTTCCAACCTCTGTTTTCTGTGGATACACACTAAGAGGACCCTGGAAAAGATAAAGAGCAAGACGATCCAGGCATATTCACTATACCACAACAAATATTAAAGCTTTCCACTAAATGGGAAGGAGTGTCTAATTAAACAAAGAGAAAGTTAAGAGATACCATAACCAATGCAAAACCAAATGTAAAGGGCTTTTTCAAAGAGAAAAAATGAATAGAGGAGAAATCTGAATATAGTTTTGGTATATTAAGGAATTATAAATAATTTTGCTAGGTTAAAGTAATATGTTTCTATAAGCAAATGCCACTACTTTTTAGACCTTCCTTAAATATGGAATATTCCCTTTTGGCTCAGATGGTAAAGAATCTGCCTGCAATGCAGGAGACCTGGGTTCAATCTCTGGGTCAGGAAGATCCCCTGGAGAACAGAATAGCAACTCACTCCAGTATTCTTGACTGGAAAATTCCATGCACAGAAGAGCCTGGCAGGCTACAGCCCATCAGGTCAAAGAGCATGACTAAGCAACTTCCACTTGATTACTATGTCCAAAAACTGCTACAAAATGTCTGAAACTACTTAGTTTTTAGGGGACTAGAAAAAGAATGGAGAAGGCAGGCAAAAATGTTAATTATTATTTCTGGGTTATAGGGCTCATTTTGGGTTCCCTGGTGGCTCAGATGATAAAGAATTTGCCTGCAATGTGGGAAATATCCCTGGGTTGGTAAGATCCCCTGGAGGAGAGAGCTTCCCTGGTGGCTCAGACAGTAAAGAATCCGCCTGCAATGTGGGAGACCTGGGTTCAATCCCTCCCTGGGTTGGGAAGATTCCCTGAAGGAGGGCATGGCAACCCACTCCAGTATTCTTGCCTAGAGAATCCCCATGGACAGAGAAGCCTAGAGGATGACAGTCCCTGGGAGCAAAAAGAGTCAGACATGACCGAGAAACTAAGCACAGGGCTCATTTTATTATTCTCTCTGTTTCTGTGATTGAAATTTTTCAAAATAAAAAGCTCTAACAGATTATACCAAGAGAAACATGGAAGCATAAATTATTTTCATCTAATGCTTCCTTCAAAAACTTTAATTTTACTACATTATTAAAATCAGTACCATCTTTTATAAAGTAACTAGCTTATACTCTTCAAAATGTCAAGATCACAAGAGATAAAGAAAGAATGAAGACTGTCCCAGATAAGAGAGTAAAGGGACATAACAATTAAACACAAGATGTAATTCCAAGATGTCCCATGGCCATCCTTTTTTTTTTCTTTTTTACTATAAAACTCTGCAATTCCTAATTTTATGGTAATATATACTGAGGTATTCAGGGATAAAGGGGCATTACATCGACAACTTGTTCTCAGATGATTCAGAAAAAAAAACCCTATATATATAGAGAGAGAGGGAAAATGACAAAACAAACATAAAAAACATTAATAATTAGGGCATCTGGGTTTAGGGTCTTATTCTCGTAACCTTCCTATAAGGCCTGAATTATTTCAGAATTTTTTTTAAAAAGTATAAAACAGTGGCAGCATTAGGGAGCTCTGAAGAGAAACAGCATAGTTTGGTTTGTTTGTTTTTTTCCTGTCAAATTAAAATGATGAATCACAAGCTGGAATCAAGATTGCTGGGAGAAATATTAACAACCTCAGATATGCAGATGATACCACTCTAATGGCAGAAAGTGAAGAGGAACTAAAGAGCCTCTTGAGGATGAAAGAGGAGAGTGAAAAAGATGGCTTAAAACTCAACATCCAAAAACCCAAGATCATGGCATCTGGTCCCATCACTTCATAGCAAATAGAAGGGGAAAAAGTGGAAGCAGTGACAGATTTTATTTTCTTGGCTTCAAAATCACTGTAGATGGTGACTGCAGCCATGAATTAAAAGATGCCTGCTCCTTGGAAGGAAAGCTATGACAAACCTAGACAATGCCTTAAAAAGCAGAGACATCATTTTGCTGACACAGGTCCATATAGTCAAAGCTATGGTTTTTCCTAGTAGTCACGGATGGATGTGAGAGTTGGACCATAAAGAAGGCTGAGTGCCAAAGAACTGATGCTTTCAAAGTATGGTGCTAGAGAAGACTCTTGAGAGTCCCTTGGACAGCAAAGAGATCAAACCAGTCAATCCTAAAGGAAATCAGCCATGAATACTCATTGGAAGGAATGAGGCTAAAGCTGAAGCTCCAATACTTCAGCAACCTAATGTGAAGAGCCAACTCACTGGAAAAGCCCCTGATGCTGGGAAAGATTGAAGGCAGGAGAAGAAGAAGGAGATGACAGAGAATGAGATGGTTGGATGGTCCACTGGCTCAACGGACATGAGTAGGAGCAAACTTCAAGGGATGGTAGAGGATGGAGAAGCCTGGCGGGCTGTAATCCATGTGGTCGCAAAGAGTCAGACATGACTTAGCAACTGAACAACGACGACGACAACTTAAAATGAAACTTAAAAGCTACATAACTGGAGTATTGCACAGCTGGTGCTTTTTCACACAGCATTCCATGGTGAATTATTTTTGTACTTCTCATTTAGCAGCAAAATTTGAATGTAATCATAAAAGTTGCCTTTAGAGACTAACATTTATTTTTATAAACATTTGCAACACCGTAGTTGAAAATCCAAATAGGAAGTTTCAGCTTGATGAATTTATACACTCAAATTACTTTCTAAAACAGTGAACAGGTGACCATTAATTGGATTTTTTTAACCTAAAAAAAAAAAGGAAAGTGGCATTGAGGCTCTGTTGCACAAAGGGCCATGTTTGTGTTGAGTCAGACAGGCATGAATTTCAATCTAGGTTCTGTCACTTAAATAGCTGTGAGACTGATGATTAAATCAATTCTCAGACCCTCCCCTTTCTCATGAAGAATACAACCGAATCAATATCTACTACTCTTGCAAGACTGCCATGGGTGTTCATTTAAAAGGAACATATGTAAAACAGGGCTCTATGGTATAAAAGTCATTTAATATTTACTGGTCAAAATTTCTAAAGAAAAAGAGCTTATTTTGCTGCCCAAAAAATCCCCCAATAGAATGTATAATATTAACATTTCAACACTATTGTACTTTCTCTCCATGTTGTTGCTGATACTAATGACCACATGCTTTATCTCATATTTATACAAAAAGTATCTATGAAGGGCCTCTTACTGTTTGTGGCACCAGGATGCAAGAACTGAAAACAATACAGACCTAGTTACCCTCAGGAATCTCATGTTCCACAAGTCGATATAAAACATGAAGTAGACAAACAATTTCCCTCAATGGGAAGGGATAAATTTAAGTATTAACTATGGTTTCATTGCATCCAAGACTGGATTTTTGCCCTCCCCCAAGTAGTCTCTGAACTACTTTAATAATAAACCCTCTCTCTACTAAATAAACCAGTGTTGGTTCTATTACTTCAACTAGCAGGCATGCCTGTGTCTTGTAATTCAGAAAGCTGTTTTTTCCTTTGACCTCAGATAACAGAAGCAAATTAGATATTTCCGAACTCAAGGTATACCATATACCAAAAAAAAAATACTCAACTCTGAGATAGATATGAGGTTATTTTTGTGTGTTACATATCTTGCCATGGTTACCAAGCCGTGGTGAGCATTTTGAAATTTTTTTCTTAGAATAATACAATGATCTGAATCTAAAATCTTCGTAAAGTACAACTTTCCAATGATAAACAAGAACAGGAAGTGAATCTTGAATAGAATCAGACTGAGTTCCCTTCAGTATTATTTACTCTGCTGTCATCTAGCCTGATTAACATTAAACTTTTCACCACCCTAGCCTAAAGTTCTTAACATCTTCATTTATGTTTCAATAAAACATATTTCCTATCAAACTGGAAATTTTGACATGTACTTAAATATTTTAAGTCCTAAGAGGAAGACAAGCTAAAATAAAGGAATTGAGTATTAAAGTAACTGACAAAAGCAGAAATGAAAACAGATGTTAAACTTCTTTGAAACAAATTTTTACTGATAGCCTCAACCAAAGCTATTTCAGTCAACGACTAGAAATATTCTACCTAGTCAAAAGATCTCAACAAGCTTCACAGGTCACTGCCTCCTCCAGGGTGTGGGCTAACTCTTTTCAGGGTTCTATTTACCACCCAGCACCGTGCATGTCAAAACAGGTGAAAGGCTCTGTAAAAGCTTAGTTCAGGTCAGTGGTCTGCCATCAGGGGTAATTTTGCGCCCCTCAGTGTTATCTGGCACTATCTGGAGACGTTTCTAGTTGTCAGGACTGGGAGGTAGGAGGTGCTACAGACATCTGAGGGCAGAGGCCAGGAGTGTTACTCAAGTCTGTGATGCACAGGACAGCCCCCCAACAGCAAAGACCTATGTGACCAAAAGTGCCAGCTGAGGCTGAGGACAACGCTGGTTTGGGCTGACAGTATCACTGCCCTTCACATTCAGGTATAAAATCACCGATGGGGTGGCTTCATATAACCTCTGATGATAGCTTACAGAGTCTTTCAAACAAGATACACTAAATCTACTCCTTGGGAAGATGCTCAGGCCACTGAAACTGCCAATGAAATCTCCGCAGTGTAAAAAACCTGAGTCTCCTCTCACAATTAACCAGCCGTCTCTGGGGGTAAGAGACTCACTATTGATGTTGCTTTTTTGATTCAAAAGGCACTGGGCTTCAAACATTACTAACACCTTGATTACACTGAGTAGCAATCTCATTTTCTAGTCATCCCTTAAGACAGTGTCAAACACACAAGTGAAGTAACAGAAGCCACTTCCTCTCCTTACGCATCTTTTAACATCATCATGACTTTTCTTTTCCACTTTACAGAAAATGCTGCTCAAGGCTTCTGAGCCGGCTTCCTCAGAGGATGACAGTTCCCACTGTACAGAGGATTAGAGTGACACCGGTGCGTGTGCAGACCGCCTGGGACGAGCAAGGTGTGTGCTGACTCCTGATGGGTGACGTCAGACACACAGCAATTAGACACCGGGACACGAAACTGAGAACTTTGGGGTTAAGATAAGAGCTATTCTGGGATGCCCCTGGTGGTCCAGTGCTTAAGAATCCACCTTGCACTGCAGAGGATGCAGGTTCGATCCCTGCTCAAGGAACCTTCAGATCCACATCCCGCAGCCTGCACACCGAAACTCCAGAGCCCACATACCACAGCTGGAGTGTCTACTGGCCGCAACATGAAGCAACTAAGACTCGGTGTGGCCAAATAAATAAATCAAGACATTTGTTTTATAAGAAGCTATTCTGGGGACTTGCCTGGTGGTGTAGTGGATAAGAATCTGCCTGCCAAGGCAAGGGACATGGGTTCGATCCCTGGTCTGGGAAGATTCCGCATGCTGCAGAGCAATTACGCCACAAGCCACAACTATCGAGCCCATGAGCCGGAACAACTGAGCCTGTGTGCCCCAGCTACTAAAACCCACACGTCCAGAGCCTGTGTTCCCAACAAGAGAAGCCACCGCAGTGAGCAGCCTGTGCACCGCAATGAAGAGCAGCCCCTGCTCACCCGCAACTAGAGAAAGCCTGAGCAAAAAGCAGCGAAGACCCCAGCACAGCCATAAACGAATAAATATATTTTAAAAAGAAAAAAAAAGGTCTTCTGAGAATATAAGAATGAATGGATTATATGTTTTTTCTCTAGATATGGTACTGGGAATGATTTTATAAATCAATAACATTTTAATCTTTTAAACATATCACTGAACTCATATTTGAAATTCAGTTTTTACATTTTTCTTATAAGTAACAGATTTGAGGTAAGTCAGCAAGAAAAAAGAAGAAAAAGAAGAGAAAAGAAAAGAAAGAAAAGGGCATTAGTACAAAAGAAAAATCGAAGTAACTAGCAGGTGGAAGATCAAAATTTCCATCGCAGCAGGTCTCTCTGGTATTCAAGAACACTTCACGGCTTCACGCCATCTCCCCGATGCTCCACGCTGAGGGAGCTTTCAATACGAGAGGAAGTTTCTGTTCCAAAAAGCACTAAGTTGAGAGAAGGGTCAATTAGGTAAACAAGTATAAAATCAAGTGGTAAATGTTACATGTAACTTGGAAGCACAGAGTCATCTGTGAGCACAAAGGAAGATGTGATCACTTCTGGCTGGGGTAGGGGTTCATAGAGTAGAGAGGTCCAAGGTGAGCCTTGAAGGTCAAGAAAACTTTAGCCAGGCAAAGAGGAAAGAGGATACTGCAATCACAATTGTCTGATTTATGAATAAATTAATTCAGAGGGTGGTCAATAATGCAATTGGGCCAGTGTGTAGAGCACAAGGCGGGACTGAGTAGACGAGGCTGGAACGGTGGGTAGGAACTCAACTCTGAGGTGCCTCACTAACAAGTTAGACTTTACAGCGCAGCAGTAGGAAGTCACAGGTTTAAGAAGGTGTAAAGGAACGAGGTACGATCTTTTCTGGAGATAAAGATACGGAGGAGGGGGAACAGCCCAGATGACAGAGTGGAGCCGGTGACTGGAGGAACAGTCGAGAGGCTACTGCAGTAGTCCACACAAAAGGAGATGAAATGGAATCAAATCAACACGGCTTTCATTCACGTATCTGCTCCACCCGCCCACCATCCGTTCACCCGTCCATCCAGCCACCCACCAAACACAGTGCCCCCTATGAGGGAGCCACCATGCTGAGCAAGGCATGACTGATGGGTACGATTACCATGGTCTCTGCTTGCGAGAGCTTATATGCTATGGAGGAGATGGAGAGTAAACTATCTATTACACAACTAATTTCCATGGTGACAAGAGCTGTGAGAAATGTCCTAAGAGCGCGTATCAGGAGGGACCCTGCCTTCATCTCAGGGTGGGCACAGTCCAAGAAGCTTCTTCGAGGAGTGGCCTTTCATCTCTTCCTGACGCCTTGGAATCGGGGGATGTATTTTCTCACACCTCTCATTCTAAATAAAAATGTGAAAACCTTCTGTTTCACTAGTCCACTTTGCTTTTTTAAGTACTGACTTCCTAAAACCACTGGCAGGTCTAACGAAACCAGTAGGCATGGTGGGGAGGGGAAAGGAAGACAGGATAAACGGAGCAGAGTAGGGTGGGCAGAAGTTAAAGGGTAAGAGAAGGGGAAAGAGGAGACGGTGGGGTCTGTAAGGAAAACAGAAGGGGCAACAGGGCTCGGGATCCAAAGGTTCAGCTTCACAACAGCAGACTCACTAAGGAGAGAAGCCTAAACTGTTCTTGTGACTGATGCTCAGAAACAGAATCCTGTGCAGACTGATGAACATGATGCCCCAGCAGCCTGCCAACTTCCACTGCTCTATCTTGCCTGGGAGGCATTCTGATTTTAGAGTGGAGCAATCTAGGCCAAAACTCCAAATGACTTACATGCCCCTGGACAGATCTCTCTCTTTTTGAGAATCCGTTTTCCTATCAGTGAAATAGATACCAAGAGACAGCTGCAGTAACAGGCAAATTTGGCCTTGGAGTACAAAACTGAAGCAGGGCAAAGGCTAACAGAGTTTTTCCAAGAGAATGCACTGGTCACAGCAAACACCCTCATCCAACAACACAAGAGAAGACTCTATACATGGACCTCACCAGATGGTCAATACCGAAATCAGACTGATTATATTCTTTGCAGCCAAAGATGGAGAAGTTCTATACAGGCAGCAAAAACAAGACTGGGAGCTGACTGTGGCTCAGATCGTGAACTCCTTATTGCCAAATTCAGACTTAAATCGAAGAAAGTAAGGAAAACCACTAACCAGTGAAGTATGACCTAAATCAAATCCTTTACAGATTATACAGTAGAAGTGACAAACAGATTCAAGACACTAGATCTGATAGACAGAGTGCCTGAAGAACTATGGATGGGGATTAGTGACACCATACAAGAGGCAGTGATCAAAACCATCCCCAAGAAAAAGAAAGGCAAAATCATTATCTGAGGAGGCCTTATAGATAGCTGAGAAGAGAAGAGAGGCTAAAGGCAAAGGAGAAAAGGAAAGATATACCCATTTGAATGCAGAGTTCCAAAGAATAGCAAGGAGAGATAAGAAAGCCTTTCTTGGTGATCAGTGCAGAGAAATAGAGGAAAACAACAGAATGGGAAAGACTAGAGTTCTCTTCAAGAAAATAGAGATCCCAAGGGAACATTTCATGCAAAGATGGGCTCAATAAAGGACAGAAACACTATGGTCCTAAGGGAAGCAGAAGATATTAAGAAGAGGTGGCAAGAACACACAGAAGAACTGTACAAAAAAGATCTTCGTCACCCAGATAACCAAGATGGTGTGATCACTCACCTAGAGCCAGACATCCTAGAATGTAAAGTCAAGTGGGCCTTAGGAAGCATCACTACAAACAAAGCTAGTGGAGGTGATGGAATTCCAGTTGACCTATTTCAAATCCTAAAAGATGATGCTGTGAAAGTGTTGCACTCAATATGTCAGCAAATTTGGAAAACTCAGCAGTGGCCACAGGACTGGAAAAGGTCAGTTTTCATTCCAATCCCAAAGAAAGGCAATGCCAAAGAATGCTCAAACTATAGCACAATTGTGCTCATCTCACACGCTAGCAGAGTAATGCTCAAAATTCTCCAAGCCAGGCTTCAACAGTACATGAACCATGAACTTCCAGATGTTCAAGCTGGTTTTAGAAAAGGCAGAGGAACCAGAGATCAAATTTCCAACATCCGTTGGATCATCAAAAAAGCAAGAGAGTTCCAGAAAAGCATCTATTTCTGCTTTATTGACTATGCCAAAGCCTTTGACTATGTGGATCACAATAAACTGTGGAAAATTCTGAAAGACATAGGAATACTGGACCACCTGACCTGCCTCCTGAGAAATCTGTATGCAGGACAAGAAGCAACAGTTACAACTGTACATGGAACAACAGACTGGTTCCAAATTGGGAAGGGAATACGTCAAGGCTGTATACTGTCACCCTGCTTATTTAACTTATAAGCAGAGTACATCTTGCAAAATGCTGGGCGGGATGAAGCTCAAGCTGGAATCAAGATTGCTGGGAGAAATATCAATAACCTCAGATATGCAGATGACACCAGCCTTATGGCAGAAAGTAAAGAAGAACTAAAGAGCCTCTTGATGAAAGTGAAAGAGAAGAGTGAAAAAGCTGGCTTAAAACTCAACATTCAGAAAGCTAAGATCATGGCATCTGGTCCCATCACTTCATGGCAAATAGATGGGGAAACAATGGAAACAGTGACAGACTCTATTTACTTGGGCTCCAAAATCACTGCAGATGGTAACTGCAGCCATGAAATTAAAAGACACTTGCTCCTTAGACGAAAAGTTATGACCAACCTAGACAGCACATTAAAAAGCAGAGACATTACTTTGCCAACAGAGGTCTGTCTAGTCAAAGCTTTGGTTTTTTCAGTAGTCATGTATGGATGTGAGAGCTGGACAATAAAGAAAGCTGAGCGCCGAAGAACTGATGCTTTTGAACTGTGGTGCTGGAGAGTCCCTTGGACAGCAAGGAGATCCAACGAGTCCATTCTAAAGGAAATCAGTCCTGAATATTCATTGGAAGGACTGATGCTGAAGCTGAAACTCCAATACTTTGGCCACCTGATGCAAAGAACTGACTCACTGGGAAAGACCCTCATGCTGGGAAAGACTGAAGGCAGGAGAAGGGGACGACAGAGGATGAGATGGTTGGATGGCATCACTGACTCAATGGCCATAATTTTGAATAAAGTCTGGGAGTTGGTGATGGATAGGGAAGCCTGGCATGTTGCAGTCCAGGGGATCTCAAAGAGCTGGACACGACTGAGCAATTGAACTGAATTGAACTGAAATAGATATAATCATACTGATTTTTTAAAAAGTGCTATTTAAAATAGGAATCAAAGGTGATAAGCTATTTGAAATAACTATTAGCTCAACCCATCTAATCTGTTAATCTACACACACTAACATGATCGCTTCAAATCTGGAGGTCCTGGCGGCTCTAGGTTTGAGAAATCACTTTACTTCTAAAGTAAAGGCACTGAACATTATTCCAGCTGTGATAATTGATTTGCGATCTGGATACTTAGCCCAACTTCAAGCCAGAGGGACAAGTAATTTAGAAAGCTAACTGTCATTTTTTGTTAACTTTGCCCACAATACCCACTTCCCTTAAAATATCCCAACGGTTGATATTTAAGATGACCACAGAAGATTATAGGTGTGCTGCTGCTCTCTAATTGGCCATCAGCTTGACATAAACCTACCCCTAGCACTTTTGAGATTAAAAGTTAACACTGCCTCTTAGTACCAACTGTTACTACAGTAACAAGGGAGCTCAAATGAAAGTCCATTAAGAGCAACAAAATTAAGAAAGAATTACATTAAATATCTATGACTGTTTCTATTCAACAGGTCTAAATAACCAAGTCATTCCAATAAATAATTACGGTAGCACTGTAATATCTGTTTCCTAGCCTCCTGAATCAGCTGTGTCCAGTCCTAAAAGGTTTGATCCTTTGCAGAGTTAAGAGGGAGAATTAGATCTACGTCATACATATAATTTGATCACCAAGAACACCAGGGAAGGTCCCTCTATAACACTAACAGGAAACGTATCCTGCTAGAAATTAGGGACTTGCAGAAATGAGAACAATAATAAATTCCTGTGGACAGATCCTGAGACTGTGCAGGCCCGTCCCTGCTCCTTGCACCCGGACACTGGGCGTTCACAGAGGAATATCACAAGGAGGGGGCCCCACCATGAAGTCATTCAGCCCCTCGCACACAATCTATTTCTTCAATCAGGCTTTTTTAGAAACTGGTGCTTACATATAAACAGATAGCCAAAGGCTCAGAGATATTTTAAAAAAGCCTCTAATATCAAAAACAGAAAACAAGGAGGAAAAAAAGGAACTCAGACAAAACAGAAACTGTGCATAGAAATTAAAACCTTGCGGCAGAGGAGTATCCTTAATACCATGAAAGACACAAGGAAAAAAAAGACTATATCCATGAAAGAGAAAAGCAGGATGCCAGCAAAATTGAATATTCAAAAAGTAAAAAAGAACTACTGGAAATTAGAAACTAGGATAGCAAAAAATTGTAAAGGTACTCAATAGGTGAAAAGGCACTTATATCATTAGTCATCAAGGAAATACAAACTAAAACCACAATAACATATCACTACAAATCCACTAGAATGACTGAAATGAAAAGGACTGCTAACTCTTGGTGCATGCGCTTGGGGGGAAGTCAGCTGTCAGGTCATGAAGATGCTCAAGCAGCTTCATGGTGAGGAACTGAGGCTTCCTGTCCACAGCCATGTGAGTGAGCTATTTTGGAAGAAAGGTCTTCCAGCTGAGCCAGGCCTCCAGACAACCATGGTGTCTGCTGGCATTCCGACTCCAACCATATGAGGGACTCAGGGCTGGAGTCACCCGGCTAAGCAGCTCCCAAATTCCTGACCCACAGGAAAACTGGCAGTGTCTACCAGAGCTAAACAGAGGTACTCCTTACAATCCAGCCTTTAACTCCAAGGTACACAGACAACAGAAATGTATACAGATACACAACACAAGACATGATCAAGGATGTTCACGGCAATGGCATCTATAATCACTCAAATCAGAAACAAGCTCAATGTCCATCAACAATAGAATGAAGAAACAGCAGTAACTCATACAAGAGAATACTACACAACGCTAAACAAGCATCAACTACTGCAACGTGCAGCAACATCAGGGTGATATTGAGATAAAGATACTAGATACAGAAGAGCACATTTCCACTTACACAGACGTCAAAGCCAAACAAAATCAGACCAGGGTTAAAAGGCAGGATAGACTTGGGGAAGGAAGTGGTGACTGGGAGGCAGCACAAGTAGGTCTTTTAGGGTACAGGTGATGTTTTGTTTCTCCACCTGGAATGTGTCCAAATGGGAGTCACTTTATAAAAATTCAGTGAGCTCCACACTTAGGACACATACACTTTTTCATGTACATGCTGC
This sequence comes from Redunca redunca, assembly GCA_006410935.1. NCBI lineage: Eukaryota > Metazoa > Chordata > Mammalia > Artiodactyla > Bovidae > Redunca > Redunca redunca. The sequence continues at coordinate 571,021 of SJYQ01084716.1, forward strand.
ACTTCAGTAGAAGTTTATTTTAAAATGGTAATTAGAATTGGAAGACAGAGCTCCAGACATCTCCCCGCAAGGAGAGCAAGAACGCAAAAAGGAAGAAGAGAGAAGGGCAGAACAGAGATGAAAACTGGACCTGTCCAGGAGGCTGAACACCCAGAGAGTAGGATTTTTTCAGAAACAGAGAAGCAAGAATATTGAAAAGAAATAATCAAAATAATTCAAGAAAAATTCAAGAAGAGAAATGTCTTGAGTTGTCTGACTGATATCAAGGGTCTACTATCTGTACAACCAAAAGAGATGAAAGCCGCATGGCTACGAAGCACCTCATCACAAGCTGTCTCAAGGTGTTCATTCGCAGATCTTCACGCAGTCTTGTCAACACCAACAGAGCACCGTTGGTACTGGTGGCAAGACACAGCATTCCCTCACCTACCTCTTCCTCTCACCCTCCCTCCTCCAGTGCAGACAAATTGCCATATTAAAAAAAAAAAAAATGCTTCTTTTCAACGCAGTTTATTTCGAAGAGTTTGAAGGTGAATCCACAACTAGGTTGCATGCCTAATGGGATATCAGAACAAACAGGAGCAGGTAACAAATGGTCTCTGTGGTGACTGTGGGTTTTCTATTCTGGAGTGCTCACTGCCCCCACTGAGCCAAAATGTTGAACACTCCTCGGGGGAACATGGGTTCAGAGGCCCAAATAACTAGACATCCTTGGAGTACAATCACAATGAAAGAGAAACAACAAACATCACTAATGAAAGTGGAATTTTTAGAACACTCGAACCTCAAGTTATAATATGTACTAGTATCTATACTAATATAAGATAAAATACTAAAAGTATTAAGTCAGAATACATAGAAACATTAAATATGAAAAACATAACAGATGGGATAAATACTCTTGAAGAACAAATTAACGAAGCTTGAAAAATAAATTTAGGCATCCTCCCAGAGGTCAGCATAAGAGGCTGAACACGAAAAAGACATAGAGAGAACATGTTTAAAGAAACAGTAAGTCATTTAAAGAATGCACATATATTTCAACTAAAGGTCTCTTAGCCATACAGTTTAGATAAAGATTACCTATATGCAGACACACCATGGTGGTATTTAAGAAAGACAAGGGGAAATTCTAGAAACTTCCAAAGGCAAAGAATAAACAAATGACAAATGGATAAGATCAACCTCAAATCTGCAAAAGACATAAGGGATTCAATAAGATAGTACAGTAATACTAGTAAAATATTGAAGAAGGGACTTCCCTGGTGGTCCACTGGTTAACACTCCACACTTCCACCGCAGGGGGGCTTGGGGTCAGTTCCTGGTCACGGAACTAAGATACCACATGTCATGCCAGGTGGGCAAAAAAAATAAAATAATTTAAAAAAATTTCAAATATTGAAGAAAAAACTTCAACCTGGAATTTTTAAACATTCAAATTATTAAAAAGTGATAGCAAATGAAAATATCTTTATGTACATAAGGACTCAAAGCTCTGCCACACACTGTGAAAATGCTTATGAAAAGATTACTCCACTAAGAACTAAGGGGGAACTACAGAACACTGAAGTTAAGGGTGATCAGAAAGGAGAGAGAGACAAATTCACAACAAGAGTACTCAACATTCCTCGTTCTGTAACTGATAAAGCAACAGAACAGAGAACCACTTGGGATACAGAAGACATAAAAACGTACATCAACCAATGACCAAATTGACATTCACAGAAGATACCACCCAATAACATCAGAAAACACCCATTTTTAAAGTGCACTTGGAGTATTCAGCAAGGGGGACCAAGAAACAAGCTTCAAAAAACTTGAACTGGAATCGTACAAAGTAGTTTCTCTGACTACACAGAATTAAATTAGCATTCAATACCAGAAAAATATTTGGAAAAACCCTATAAATCGAAAACTTTTTTTGAATAATCCATGAATCAAAGAAGTCACAGGGAATGCTGGAAATCGAACGAAAATAAAAACAACATAAAACTTGTGGGATGCAGCTAAAGCGGTACGTAAGGAGAAACGTATAGCACTGAACACATATAATAATAAATATTAGAAAAGCAAGGTCTCACTCAATGATCCAGGTTTCTATTTTAAGAAAATAGATAATGAGTATCAAATTAACTCCAGGGTAAATAGAAGGAAGGAAGTAACAACGATAGGAGTAAAAATCTATGACACCAAAAAGAGAAAGTAGAGAAAAATCACTGAAACTTTTTTTTTTCTTGTAAAGACTTCATTCTTTCTCAGTTCAATCCAGTCACTCAGTCGTGTCCAACTCGTTGCAACCCCATGGACTGCAGCACACCAGGCCTCCCTGTCCATCACCAACTCCTAGAGTTTAATCAGACTCCAGTGATGCCATCCAAGCATCTCATCCTCTGTTGTCCCCTTCTCTTCCTGCCTTCAATCTTTCCCAGCATCAGGGTCTTTTCCAATGAGTCAGTTCTTCACATCAGGTGACCAAAGTATTGGAGTTTCAGCTTCAGCATTTCCAATGAATATTCAGGACTGATTTCCTTTAGGATGGACTGGTTGGATCTCCTTGCAGTCCAAGGGACTCTCAAGAGTCTTCTGCAACACCACAGTTCAAAAGCATCAGTTCTTTGGTGCTCAGCTTTCTTTGTAGTCCAACTCTCACCTCTATACATGACTATTGGAAAAGCCATCAGTTCAGTTCAGTCACTCAGTCGCGTCCGACTCTTTGTGACCCCATGAATCACAGCACTCCAGGCCTCCCTGTCCATCACCATCTCCCGGAGTTCACTCAGACTCATGTCCATCGAGTCCATGATGCCATCCAGCCATCTCACCCTCGGTCATCCTCTTCTCCTGCCCCCAATCCCTCCCAGCATCAGAGTCTTTTCCAATGAGTCAACTCTTCGCATGAGGTGGCCAAAGTACTGGAGTTTCAGCTTTAGCATCATTCCTTCCAAAGAAATCCCAGGACTGATCTCCTTCAGAATGGACTGGCTGGATCTCCTTGCAGTCCAAGGGACTCTCAAGAGTCTTCTCCAACACCACAGTTCAAACGCATCAATTCTTCGGTGCTCAGCCTTCTTCACAGTCCAACTCTCACATCCATACATGACCACAGGAAAAACCATAGCCTTCTAGACGGACCTTAGTCGGCAAAGTAATGTCTCTGCTTTTGAATATGCTATCTAGGTTGGTCATAACTTTTCTTCCAAGGAGTAAGCGTCTTTTAATTTCATGGCTGCAATCACCAGCTGCAGTGATTTTGGAGCCCCCCAAAATAAAGTCTGACACTGTTTCCACTGTTTCTCCATCTATTTCCCATGAAGTGATGGGACCAGATGCCATGATCTTCCTTTTCTGAATGCTGAGTTTTAAGCCAACTTTTTCACTCTCCTCTTCCACTTTCATCAAGAGGCTTTTTAGTTCCTCTTCACTTTCTGCCATAAAGGTGGTGTCATCTGCATATCGGAAAAAGCCATAGCATTGACTAAATGGACCTTTGTTGGCAAAGTAATGTCTCTGCTTTTTAATATGCTGTCTAGGTTGGTCATAACTTTCCTTCCAAGGAGCAAGCGTCTTTTAATTTCTTGGCTGCAATCACCATATGCACTGATTTTGGAGCCCCCAAATATAAAGTCTCTCACTGTTTCCACTGTTTTCCCATCTATTTGCCATGAAGTGATGGGACCAGATGCCACGATCTTAGTAGTTTTCTGAATGGTGAGTTTTAAGCCAGCTTTTTCACTCTCCTCTTTCACTTTCATCAAGAGGTTCTTTAGTTCTTCTTTGCTTTCTGCCATCTTTCGAGTTGTTAATAGGTAAAAGAAAATGAGTTCATAGAGGAATTTTTAAAAATCCTATCAAAACAGAAAGTTCCAGGCCCAGATGGCTTCACTGGCAAAATCTATCAAATATTTAGGGAAAAAACATACTAATTCTACACAAACATTTCAAGCAAATGGGCAGAAGACAACATGTCCCAGACCAGCATTACCTTCATACCAAAAACCAAAGATATTATAAGAAGATAAAATTATAGACCAATGTCACACATGAATATACACATAAAAATTCTCAACAATACTTTAGCAAATCAAATCTAGAAATATATAAATAGGATAGTACATCAAATGGAGTTCATCACAGGAATGTATGGTTGATTCAACATTCAAAAATAAATGTAATTCACCATAAAGCAGTCTAAATAAGAAAAACCATAGACCACATCAATAGATACAAAAAAACTATGACAAAATTCAGTCTATTTATGATTAAAAAAAAAACTCTAGGCAAACAATAAACTAAAAGAGATTTCATAAATGGGAAACCTTAAACTATAAAATTTCTACAAAAGGAAGAAAAACATCTCTATGCTCATGGATAATAGAAAGATTTCTTTGACAGGACACAATAAACATGAGTTATTTAAAAAAACAACTGACAGTCTAGATATCATCAAAACTTATAACTATGCTCCTCAAAGCTCACTATTCAGAAAATGAAAAAACAAGCAAGACTGGGAGAAAATATTTGCAAAATACACATTTGATAAAGAACCTGATATCCGAAACCCAAAGGCCTCTCATAACTCAGTAGTAAGAAAACAACCCAATTTAAAATGGAAGGGGGCAAGATTTGAAAGAAGATGGATTAATAACATATAAGCACATGAAAAAATATTCAACACAGGGAAATGCAAAGTAAAATGACAGTAACTGTAACAGATTCCATCCACTAGAATGACTAAAAACTTGCTTTAAAAATTAATACACTAAATGACCTGAGGATGGGTATTAACTAGAATTCTCATACCTTGCTCATCAGAGCACAAAATGTTACGGATACTTAACAAAACAGTTTGGGAGTTCCTTAAAAAGTAAAACATATACTTGCCATGCCACCTAGAAAAATAAACAATCAATAAATAAGAGAGTTCAATATAGTTGCCAAATCCAAGATCAACTTACAAAGATCACTGACAGTTCTCTACTCCAGCAATAAAATAGCTACACTTGGGAAACATAATAAATAAACACAACATCATTCACCATAACAAAAACAAAAATCTAGGATTACAAAAGATCTATAAGAGAAAAAATTTTAAATCAATTAAACAACACAGATGTCACGAATAAATGGAGAGATCCTTTACACTCTTAGACTGGAAACTTGATAAAGGTATCAGTTCTCCCCCAAATCAAACTATAAATGCAATACTGTATCAAATTCCAGCTGAATTTAAGATAACTGATTAACTTATTCAAAAATTTATATGGAAGAATAAAAGTACATGTGTAGTTAGGCTAATTTTGCAATAGCTAAACAAAAAGTTGCTTGTTCCACTAAAAAGCAAAATAACTTAAAGATATTGGAGTATGGGGCACACGGACATATAAAGAGACCAATGGCATACAATAGAGCACACAGAAGAACACACACACACACACACACACACACACTTCTGCTCCTGGATTCACAGGCCAAAGAGAATCCATCACAGGTCCACTGGAATCACATAAGTTTGAGTGAAGATACAGATAAAACAAGACAACCATGAGTTGACCATTGCTGGAGCTGGGTGATGTTGAAACTGAGTTCATTATAGTGCTTTCTACACTTTTTTATGTGCTTAAAACTTTCTGTATAATAATCCCAAATATCTGAATAAAAATAGAAATCAAGGCATGTGCTGCTTCAGTGATCCCCAAGGCGGGTACTAGATACCCGCCTCTGGTGCTGGGGGCTGAATTTTCAGGCCTAAGACAGAGGACATGGCCCCAAGCCGCTCAGGCAAGAAGACCTGGGACTGAGCACAGATGCTAAAAGACCCGTACTTTTTACAGAGAAGACTAAAAATATTCCGCTCAGTCTGCTAAAGCAGTGATGACATTTAGCTTACACGAACAGCCTTGGGGTAAAAAACAATAAACAATCCCAACAATTAATCACAATGCAAGGCCAATATCATACCTGAATTTGTGGTCTAGATTTACCCTGCTTGCACAGCTTGGGAACTCCAACGTAAGAAAATAACATAAAAGCTATTCCAAGACAACAAAACCCCCTGGGGATCCAGCAAGAGGAAACACAAAGTCCTCCTGCAGAAACGCTTTCATGAGCTAGGGCACGTGGGGGCTCCAGAAGTGAACAAAACCCACGGAAAATGAGTCCACAACGAAAAGCCACAAACTGCAAAATACAGCAGCAGACCACCCTGAGGGAGAATCCGACAAGATGAGAGCCAGAAGCAACAGAACAATGTGCAAACATGCAAAACTATTACACGTGCTTTTACAGGAACAGGAACCATTTTTTACCAAAAAAAATACAAGAAAAAAAAAGACCCAACACTATAGACCAATATGCCTCCATCTTCCAAAAACTCATGAATGGCTCCCATCACCCTCTAAGTAAAAGCTGAAGTTGGTACAAAGACCTGTAAAGCCTGGTGACCTCTCTTACCTCCCCAACTTCACCACCTACAATTCCCTGCCCTCGGCTCCCTCTGCTTGGGCTACACAGATGCCCAAGTCAGGTGTCCGCCTGAGGACCCTCGTGCTGGCAGTTCCCTGCACCTGAATACAAGCCCTCTCATCCCCCCCACATTACCACGTGGCTCTCCCCTGGACCCCCATTCAACTGTCACCCATCCACTGAGGTCTTTACTGACCATACTGTTGAAAACTGCAACCCTGCTTATACCCTGGTATTCCTGTTCCCGCAGGCCGGCTGGCTGATTTGTTTTTACACAGCATACATCATCATCTGACATATGACGAATTCTATTATCTTGCTTACTGCCTTCTATGCCAGATTATAAGATAAAGTCAATGAGAAAGACTTGTATCTGTTTTGATCAGTGCAGGATCGTCAGAGCCCAAAACACATACTATCTACCACAAAGCAGGTTCTCAATAAATATGTGTTGAACGAAGAGATGGGGAAATCAGAGGAAGTGGACTGTTCTTGTAAGACATGAGGCAGAATTCTCATTCACTCATGCATGCACAAATACACCCTGAGACACGACTTGGTCGTTACCTTATGCAAGGGAGTGTCAAGGTATTCTTTTCCTTACTGTGCAAATTCCTCCCTCACATCCTAAAAAATGACTACAACTGACTTTTCAAAAAATAACTTACATAAAACATCAGTACATTTTCTAAGGTATTAAAAGTACACAGACAGTATAGTAAAAAGCACCCTTCATAGTTGAGCTTCCTGTTCCTTATTTTTATCTTTCCTGAGAAGTCATATGTATGTCCACACCATCAATTTCTACATATATAGAAACTATATAGTTTTTCTTAAGTACAAACTCTTACCTCCTGCTTCTTCAGTTCATGAGTTTTGAGACTATTCTGTTGTTGATACCTATACCCTTGGATATTAATACAGAAATGCTAGCATCCATCACTCCATTCTGTGCCCAAGAATCAGCTAAGATCCATTCTTTGGGAAGACAAAAGCTGATTACTGTAACGATTGCATGCATGTTCAGGCGTGTCTGACTTTTTGCAACCCTATGGACTGTAGCCCACCAGGTTCCTCCATCCCTGGGATTCTCCAGGCAAGAATACTGGAGTGGGTTATCATTTCCTCCTCCAGGGGAGCTTTCTGACCCAGAGACTGAAATCACATCTCTGGCGTCTCCTAAATTGGCAGGCAGATTCTTTACCACTGAGCCACCTGGGAAGCCAATGACTATAACATGGCATCATATTATCACCTCTGCTAAATTCCAAGTGTCTTCTTATTAGTATTTACACACATGTGCGTTCTGATAAAAATATAGTTTGTGGCTCATAAAAGACTTCAGAGATACAAAACATAAAATAGTATTACTATATCCTTTTGACAAAAATCTCTCCTTATAATTCACTTTGTTTATCCCAGATAACAGTATGTTTTTTTCCTTAAGATAAGTACTGGGGCCAAGAAAGGTATTACTTCACCTTGAATAGTTATAAACTTGGAATTGTGCAATATTGAGCCCACTCATAATCAGAACCTAAAATTATTCTTATGTTTTTATCACAGGATTTTCACAATTGTTATACTAATAGTGTCTGAAATAATGTGCCACATAATTTAGTAATAAATAAAACACATACACATAATACCATTTTAAAATTCTGACTACAGTATATAGTCTCTGAAGATAGAGGTTATCCAAACTACTCAAGTTGTCTATATAAACTATAAAATCTATTTTTTGATTACAAAACGATTTCACAATTTGAGCCCCATTTCACACCTTTTAGAGTAGATGCATCAGGTTCTGCCTAACACTGCCATCTAATGGTTCACAATGTGACTGCAGGCAAAGCCAATCAAACTGCCGATATCCTGCTCGCTCAGAAAGGGGAAAATACCCCTCACAAGGAACCTTAAATAGTTCATACTAAAGTTCTATAAGAACTGTTAGTAATATGTGAAAAATAAAAACCATTCTGAATATTTTAGTTTACAAATGTTTCAAAGATGTCACCCGACCAACTCACTATTTAGGTCTTGTCATCTGATGTTTAACTTGATTAAAATTGATTAAAAATAATTATTAAGATTATTTTTCACTCTGGTTCTCCTTAAGTATTTATAAAGTATTTTCTGGAAATACTCCAAAAATATAAAATTCTTTGTTCATGAGCAAAATCAATCATTTAGATTATACGGAAAAACTCATTTTACAAATAGCTTATTTCACTAGTAAAAGAAACCACTGCAGGGAATTATGTCCTTGATATATTTATTGAGTAAAACTGACATAAAAGATTAGTTTCAGGTGTACAACATAATGATTCAGGATGTGTATATTGCAAAATGACGCTCACAGTAAGTCTAGTTAACATCTTTCACTGTTTACAAAGTTATGAAACTTTTTTCTTGTGATGAGGTCGTTTGTGTTGTTTTTTTGTCTGGCTAGATTACCAGTTTATTATAAGAGGACAAATTGTAAGAGGACATAACTCTCTTTGTCACTGACAGGACAGGAGGACAAGGTCACTCTGCGCGTGTATACACAGCACGTTTTCTTTATCCATCACCCACTGATGGACGCATGTATCTTTGTTATTGAGAGGACAGGAGGACAAGGTTGGTCTGCGTGTACATGCCATGCTTGCTTTATCCATTCACACACTGATGATGCGCATGTATTTGTTACTGAGAGGAAAGGAGGACAAGGTCACTCTGTGAGTGTGTGCACACACCTTCTTTATCCGTTCACCCACTGAAGACCAGTCAGATGGAAGAGATGCACGGGGCAAGACACAGCGAGAGGATGCAGAGATCCACGCTGTTTCCAAGCCAGCCAGCCACTCTGCACTCTCCCTCAGTCTCCGTGTGGCCACCAATCCTGGACGCCTGATGAGAACTTTGAAGATCTACTCCTTTAGTAACTTTCAAATACGAGATACAGGAGTATGAACTACGGCCACTCTGCTGCACACTGAATCCCCAGGAATTATTTTATACCTTTTGATCCCCTTCACCCATTTTGCCACCCCCCACCAACCTTTAGCAGTCTATTCTCTATATCTATGAGCTATGTTTTTAAGAGTTCACATATAAGTAAGACCGTGCAATATTTGTCTTTCTCTGTCTGACTTACTTCACTTAACGTAACGTCCTCCAAGTCTCCTGCAAACGATAGGACTTCCTTCTTTTTATAAAGCTGAGTAAATATTCCGGGGTGTGTGTGCGTGTGTGTGTGTGTACACACCACACTTTCTTAATCCATTCACCCCCTCGCGGATGCATATACTTTGTTACTGAGAGGACAGGAGGACAAGGTCGCTGGACACCGTTGGGCTGCAGAGATCCTCGTGGGAAACACCTGTCCCTCTGCTGGACTCCTATTAACGTCTCCAGTTCTCCAAGCCGACCAGTGGATCCCACCGCAAAGAAGAGCACAGGAGCAGAGACGCTCGGAGTTTCAAGGGCTTTCATGGGAATTTCACTCCTGCCACCTACCCAACGTGTGGGTTTCCTGGACATCCCTGCCTGCTGCTTTTCCAGGCTCTACTTGAGAGTCTTCGTGTTGGCAAGTCAGCGCCTCCCATGGGAGTCACTTTGCCTGGAGACAGACAGTGCCTCTGCGCTAGCCCTTACCTAGCCCAGTAACTTCCAGCAGCATCGCTGTAGGCTCATCGTCACCTACCCTTGGCTGTGCCCTACGTGCCCCAACTTTTAACTCCTCTTTCCTCGAGTAGCCCCTCTGACAGCTGAAGCCTGTTCTGCCCTTCTCTCCAGGGTCAGCACAGTCTGCATCCACAGTTGCCCCTCCCGTCCTGACGCAGACAGGGACCTCCAGGGCTGTGCGTGTTGTCAGATTACCCACACCATCCACAAGCATGTCCGAGTCTGCTGGCAGGCACGCCGCGCCATCTCACGGGCTTTGCGACCCCATGGACTATAGCCTGCCAGGCTCCTCTTCCGTGGGATTTCCCAGGGGAGAAGACTGGGGTGGGTTGCCATTTCCTCCTGCAGGGCTTCTTTCTGACCCAGGGACCGAGCCTGCGACTCCTGCACTGCAGGCGGGTTCTTTCCCACGGAGCCACCACTGGATTTTCTCTGCTCTGCTATTCCTAACATGTCTCCCGAAGCTTTTGTAATTTGCAAATTTCATGAGCAAACATGCTCTTGTTTTAAAAGCAGACATTGATACATATTTATCAAGCTAAGCAGGGAATGAGAACACTACAGAAAGGTAAATGCTGTTCTTTCATTTTCATATTATTGCAATAATACAGGCAATTTCCAGAGTGTAGGAGAGACACACTTGCAAGTGGAAGGCTCTGAAGTGAGCCAACTCTAGGATACGGCTTGCTTCTGCTCACCTTGCTTTTACACCCTGCTGGATGAAGGAAAGGCATTGAGGACTGGAGATAAATACTCTTCAGATTGTCACTGGGGAAAGTCTCTAAAGGACAAATGGAGGAAAATCCACCCTAGCCTAGCCTAACAATAAAATTTTTAAAGCTTTTCAATTCATCCTTATCATGAGAATATGATAACTGGGTGGACCTAAAACTATGCCAAAAACATTGCCTTACATCAAAGGACGCAAGCAGAGTTAAGAAGGCAGTTTATGGCATAAAAGAAAATATTTGCAAATCATATTATCTGATAAAGGATTATACTCAGAAAATATAAAGAAGTCCTAGAAGTTAATAACAACAACAAAAAAACTGATTTAAAATGGACATAGGACTTGAATTTCTGCAAAGAAGGTATACAAACGAGCAATAAGCACATGAAAAGATGCTCAATATCAATAATCATCAGGAAACAGAATCAAAACCCCAACGAGATGCCACCTCAAACCCATCAGGATGGCTACTATCAAAACAAAACAGAAAATAAATGTTGGCAAAGACATGGAGAAACTGGAACCCTTGTGCACTGTGGCTGGGAATGTCAAATGGAATAGCTGCTATGGAAAATAGTATGGTGGTTCCTTAAAAAAATTAAAAACAGCACTGCCACATGATCCAGCAATTTCACTTCTGGATGAATACCCAAAAGAACTGAAGCGAGGTCTCAAAGAGACATCTGTGTTCCCATTAGTCACAAGAGCCAAAACATGGAAGCACACCAAGTATCCACTACCAGATGAGTGGATGCAGCACGTGCAGTATACCCATACAGCTGAATATCACTCATCCGTAAAAAGGAAGAACACTGTGACACACGTTCCAACCCAAATGGGCCTTGATAAATTATACGAAGTGAATTAAGCCGATCACAAAGGATACTCACTTACTCGAGGCACAAGAGGAGGCGAATTCACACAGACAGAGCAGAACAGTGGCGGCCAGGGCTGGGGGAGCCGGTAAGGGAGCCGTTTAACGAGCACGGAGTTTCAGTTTGGGAAGAGGAAAGAAGTTCTGGAGATTGGCTGGGCAACAATGTGAATGTACATTAACACTACTGACTGTACCTTAAAAATGGTTAAGACAGTAAATTTTATGTTGTGTACATTCTACCACCATTTTAAAATTTTAATCCACATCAAATTTGTTCCAAGGTCACCTCTATGCCTGACTCTTACTAGCATATCGGGCACAAACAACAATTTAAAGTGGAATCTTCCCAAAGTCCTAGCCCAGGAATGCAAAGTCCTATAGAGGAAAACAGTTTCCTAAAAAGAACAGGATGCTTCCCAGGAAAGGTCTCTAAGCCAAAACATTTTAGAGGAATGAGGATATGTCTCGTACATAACACTGCATAATGTAGGAATACTGATAAATTAACATAGCACACAGAGATCAGTATTATCTTGTACCAACTAAAAGCTTTTGAAACACTGATTTCAATCTCCCTGAGGCTTCAAATCATGGGAAGGAGAAGAGCGCCATGGCTGGCTGTCACCTGTAGGTGGCAGTAGAGGCAAAGTGTTCCTGTCAAAGCCGCCTTCAAGGTCAACCGGTATGGGACAGCAGAGAAACACAGGCAATTTGATGTCGGCTGCGTTAAATAAATTGAGTTCACTTCTCTCATACACTGTGAGTGCTTATCTTGCGCAAACATGTCCACCCCAGGGCCTTTCCTCAACCAACTCTGTCTCTTGTCTCTCTTTTTTTGCTTGATATGTCTTTGTGATCATATCTATTTAGAAATATCATACATTCATTTTGAAGGGACATGGTGGTTTTCTTTCTTACAGAAAAAGAAATACACGCACACTAGTGAAGTCAGAAAGCCTATTTATTGAGGTCTGTTTTGTGCTAAGCACGGTGGTAGGTGCTCTGAGACATGTGAAGACAGATGGATCAGGTCCTTGTCAACAAGACAGACACAAAATGTGAATACAGATGAGCGTCCAATCAAGGGGTGAATAACATCACACTTGTGAAAGAGAGAGAGAGCCACAGACACCTCCAACGTCCACCTCCAAAAACAGGCTACCACAGCCCACAAACCTTTTGGTGAGTTTTACTGCCTATGTATGAATCCCTAAATATTTTCTTTCAGTTTGGCCTCAGTTCAGTTCAGTTGGTTCAGTCGCCCAGTCGTGTCCGACTCTATGCGACCCCATGAATCACAGCATGCCAGGCCTCCCTGTCCATCACCAACTCCTGGAGTTCACTTAGACTTGCGTCCATCCAGTCAGTGATGCCATCCAGCCATCTCATCCTGAATCATCCCCTTCTCCTCCTGCCCCCAATCTCTCCCAGCATCAGAATCTTTTCCAATGAGTCAACTCTTCGTATGAGGTGGCCAAAGTACTGGAGTTTCAGCTTTAGCATCAGTCCTTCCAAAGAAATCCCAGGGTTGATCTCCTTCNACATCCAAGGTCAGGGACAGCAGCCTAGAGTGCCAGGCTGCCACGGCGCAAAAATGGCCGAGAGGAGCTACCCCGCGTCCGAAGTCAGGGGCAGTGGCCAAGAGGCGCTACCCCACATCCAAGGTCAGGGGTGACGGCCAGGAGGAGATACCCCACACCCGAGGCCAGGGATGGAGGCCGGGAGGAGCCACCCTGCGTCCGAGGCCAGGGACGTCGGCCAGAAGGAGCAACCCCACATCCAGGGAGTGGTGGCTGCCTGGGCGCAGGAAGGCCTAGAGGAGCCATCCCACGCTGAAGGTCAGGAATGGCGGTGGGAGGAGATACCCCTCATCCAAGGTAAGGACAGCGGCTGTGCTTTGCTGGAGGAGCCGTGAAGAGATACCCCACGCCCAAGGTAAGAGAAACCCAAGTAAAATGGTAGGTGTTGCAAGAGGGAATCAGAGGGCAGACACACTGAAACCATACTCACAGAAAACTAGTCAATCTAATCACACTAAGACCACAGCCTTGTCTAACTCAATGAAACTAAGCCATGCCTACAGGGCAACCCAAGATGGGCCAGTCATGGTGGAGAGGTCTGACAGAATGTGTTCCACTGGAGAAGGGAATGGCAAGCCACTTCAGTATTCTTGCCTTGAGAACCCCATGAACAGTATAAAAAGGCAAAATGACAGGATACTGAAAGAGGTACTCCCCAGGTCAGTAGGTGCCCAATATACTACTGGAGGTCAGTGGAGAAATAAATCCAGAAAGAATGAAGGAATGGAGCCAAAGCAAAAACAATACCCAGCTGTGGATGTGACTGGTGATAGAAGCAAGGTCCAATGCTGTAAAGAGCAATACTGCATAGGAATGTGGAACGTCAGGTATATGAATCAAGGCAAATTGGAAGTGGTCAAACAGGAGATAGCGAGAGTGAACATCAACATTCTAGGAATCAGTGAACTAAATGGACTAGAATGGGTGAATTTAACTCAGATGACCATTATATCTACTACTGCGGGCAGGAATCCCTCAGAAGAAATGGAGTAGCCATCATGGTCAACAGAAGAGTCAGAAATGCAGTACTTGGATGCAGTCTCAAAAACGACAGAATGATCTCTGTTGGTCTCCAAGGCAAACCATTCAAGATCAGTTTGGCCTACTTTCTGAAATTCACACAAATAGAATCCTACAGTATGAACTCCTTTGTGTCTGGCTTTTCTTGCTTCACACCACATACACTGCATTTGTCCATGCCGTTACATGCATCTCCTACAGGATCCATTTGATTGTGAAAGGCAGAAAACTGTTTACACAACTGATTGATCAACTCTACAGTTGCTGAACATGTGGGTTGTTCCTAATTTGGAGCGATTAGAAATAATGCTCCTATGAACATTCTTATCTATCATCTCCTGGTACACAGGAACATGCATTTCTACCAAGGAGTGGAATCTCAGTCACAGCTGTATATATCTTCATCTTAGCACTTAATATCCAGCTGTCTGCCAAATTTAAGCTCCCACCGGCCATGCACGAGGGTTCCTGGTTGCTCTATACCCTCGCCAACACTTACTAGTCTTATTCACTGTGGCCACTTTGGTGGTTGGGTAGTAACATCCTTATGACAGTTTCAATTTTTAGTTCCCTGATTACTTACGAGGTTGGGCATACTCACACACATCTACTGTGGTGTATCCAAATGGTCAGTAAACGTGTGTGAGTATGCCCAACCTCATAAGTAATCAGGGAACTAAAAATTGAAACTGTCATAAGGATGTTACTACCCAACCACCAAAGTGGCCACAGTGAATAAGACTAGTAAGAAGTGTTGGTGAGGGTATAGAGCAACCAGGAACCCTTGTGCATGGTCGGAAGGCAATGGCACCCCACTCCAGTACTCTTGCCTGGAAAATCCCATGGACGGAGGAGCCTGGTGGGCTACAGTCCATGGGGTCGCTGGGAGTCGGACACGACTGAGCGACTTCATTTTCACTTTTCACTTTCATGCATTGGAGAAGGAAATGGCAACCCACTCCAGTGTTCTTGCCTGGAGAATCCCAGGGATGGGGGAGCCTGTTGGGCTGCCATCTATGGGGCTGCACAGAGTTGGACACAACTGAAGTGACTTAGCAGCAGCAGCAGCGTTCTTGAGTGCTTCAACGTCTCTGGCTCATTGAATGGCAGCAATCTCCCTTGCAAAATTAAATTTACAGGCTGACAGAATCCAGCTACAAAACCTTTCCTGGGGATATCAACTCATTGGTGAGAAACAGGAATAGGACAGGAAGTTCTACTTCCTCAGAAGACTTTTTTTGCTACAGATTGAATGACTACTTTGACTATTCTCTACTAAGTAGGACCAACCTCAGCAAAACTTACTGAAAGAAAGTACACCATAATAGAGAAAGAGCACAACACAATCTCACAATCTGAGACTCTTGAGTAAATATCCCTGGGTTACACCATTGAAACTACTATTGTGTCCTCAACATACTTTGCTGTTGGCATGACGATTAAATTCCATGACCCATGTAAAGCACTTAGACCTCTGCTTGATGACTCTTTACCTCTGATAATACAGATGAGAGTAACAACAGAGATAATTTTTTTTCTTTAAAATCCTAAGTAACTCTTTTAAAAGCAATAACATTCAACCTATAGACACGTAGTTACTTTTTAGAATACAGATACTAAAAGCCTCCATCACACACACTAGTACATACACAAGGTTGGATATTTAAGTAACTCAATAACACACCTCATTTCTTTACCAGTCTTGACTCTCCACACTACCTTTTTCTTCTAAACTGCTATTTCACCATATCACTAGACATTTTCCCCTAGAAATTCATCTCTCTCTACACATACTATCTCCTTTAACTGTGAGACCAGAATCTGTAGGGGGCAGCCCAGTACATCACAATAACCAGAGTTCTACTTAACCAGTTGTGCCCTGGGGACCCTGAATGACCCTCCAGGCAGTGAGTGAAACGTCACCCCACAAACTCTTGACCTGGGATTTTAGGGGGTCTAGGAGTGCTTTCACTGCCATATAGAAGCCTTATCCTAAGATCCTCTAAGTGAAAGAATCTTTAATATCTTTAGGCAACTCTACTTTCATTGCCAATTTAGATCTATTCTAACTAGAATTATCTATCACTTTGGTTATCTGGATTCAACTTCTTTGCTGTGAGGTAAGTAAATCATCTGATTGTCTATGTGTCTGTAAAATTGTGAAACTGAACAGAAATTGCCAAGGAAGAGGAATTTGGGGAATGCTGAATTTACAATACTGTTTAGAAAATCAAATGGAAAGGAGGTTGATACCAGTTTGGCTCTATCACGACAGCTATTAAGTTGTTGGCGTTAACAATAACATAGATGGAGACAAACAGGATCTCAGTCGTTTTCATTCAGAAACCACTGTGCAACATATCTGGCCCCCTCCAAAAAAAATAAATAAATAAAAAAGAGCAGTGACTTCAGAAGCGAGCTTGAACAGAACAGGGGCAAGGCACAGAGATCCCTAACGTCTACGTGGGAGGCCGTCAGAGCCAGGTAAGAGTCTCACTCTTGCTTGCCCCCACACCTCTCCTTTGTGGGGACTGGCCGTCCACCCTCTGCTCTGCCTTTGTCTGCTGACGGCCACCTGCGCTGGGCAAGATAAACAGTGACAACAGCAGGGCCCTCCTCGCAATACGGGTCTGAGGAACTCGGATAAGCCTCATCCCGCTGAGGAAAAGAGAAATGTGTTAAGAACGAGAAATATAGTTAAATCTCATGATATAAGAGCATGCTTTTATAATGGGGATTTACTGTGTAAGTCTATTAACTACATCCTTTCCGATAATTGTAAAATTGGCTTAACTAAATTATATTTGCTCTAACACTGGCCTCGAGGGCTAAAATAAAAATTCATTTGGGGCTTTTAGTACCTAAACCAGAATTCAAAAATGGAGCTGAAATGGATGATTCCATAAGGTGAAGGGAACTCTGTGAAATCCCCCTTTTGCAAGGTGACAATTTTCCTTCACTCATATCCCAACCTAAGTGAGGAAATTAAAGCTGCAAGAATGATCCCCGAATGAGACAAGTTCTTCCATCTGAATAAAAAATTCATTAGGTTCAAGTATTAAAGAAGCAAACTAGACATAAAAGTTTAATTCTTGATCCACTGTTTACTCACTCAAATGGTTTGGGGGAATTTTTTTAACTGAAATTTTTTTCCAACATAAAATTATTGTGAGAAGCCTGGAAACCCAGAGAACAATGCTAAGTGCTGCAGTGTTGGGGGCGGGGGTGGGGTGAGGGGGTGGTCTTGTCTCTATTGTTCCTTGTGACTGGCAAGCTCCCTTCACATTAGCAAGGCAAAATGTCCCTGATGCTGACACTGGGCTCAATATTTCATCCATGACTCCCTCAACCCTCGATTTCTTCACCTATGTTTTCAATCATAGGTTCAACCAGTATTTACTAAATGGCAGTTAAATACATACATACACAACACATGCAAACACTCAAGGACCTCAATTGAGTGGAGGATAAAAGGCAAGTAAAGACCCAATAATAATACAAATACGTGCCACTACAGGGGTAAGAAGCCAGTGCTAAAGAACCTTACAAGCACAAATAACCAACCAGCTTCAGGGGTCAGAGAATATTTCGTGGAAAAGGCAACATCTAACCTAAAACTTTTAGGATAAATAGCAGCCACCAACACCAAGAGATGGGAGCGTGGTGGGAAGGGATATCACAGGTTGGTGTAACAGCCTAGGCTAGGATGGAGAGAAAGACAGGGCCCATCCTCAAGCTGTGTCCCTTGGTGCCTACCCCTCAAGAGATGGTCAAGTCAGAGAAAGGATTCTCCCTGCGCAGACAAGGGGCCTTTTCTTAATGAGATCTGTGGCTTCCCATACCTGCTGACTTCAGCAGCAGGAGAGCACTAATCAGCAATGAATTTTAGAAAGCCTGTCACAGGCGATATGAAAGCTGGGCAGTGAAAAGATTGGATCTGCAGATAAGAGGCTCCTATTTCCAGGTAAAATAGCAAACTCCTATCCTGCATATGAAACGTAACTCTGTGTGTAAAAAACTGACCATAATGTGACTCAGCAATGAGCCTATCACATCTAGTGAATAAATCAATGTAATCACCTCCCAATGGAAAGTCTTTACAGCAGCCAGGGCAGGAAGGGGAGGGTAAGGCACTTGGTACCAGAAGAGGCTAGGCCTGGGTATCTGAGTTCTCAGCAAGCCACTGGCCCTCACTGGGCCTTGAATCTCCATCTACACAAGAAATTGTAGCTTGGGGTTGCTGCTTGTGCTTCTAAAACCCATTCACCTGGCATTATCACAATCAAAAGTATTTTAATCACCAAAGGAAAGGGTCTAAATAATTTGTAAGTCACAGATTTACTACAGTTTTGTCAGAGAAAAAAAAGAGCATGTGCCCACATGTTGTCTTAAATCAAAAAACCAAACTGTTAAGTTCACGTACCGTTTAAAAGCTGACAAATCATGCATAACAAAGTAAAAGATAATTAAAATTTTAGGACAAGCAAATGAAATTATAATTTTTTTTTAAGAAAAAGAAAAAAAAGTTAATATAGCCAAGCAGGCAATGATTGGAGTTGCTCACTTCTCTTTTCTTTGCTTTCACTTCCCTTCTTAGGTTAAAATACTCCTAATATGTAAATTATTCCACTCAAAACTCCCAGAGTCCTCTTTTTTTGGGGGGGGGGTGTTATTTATTTTTAATTGAAGGATAATTGCTTTACAGCATTGCATTGGCTTCTACCAAACATCAACATGAATCAGACATAGGTTTATCATGTCCCCTCCCACTTGAACATCCCTCCCACCTCCCTCCCCATCCCACCCCTCTAGGTTGTTATGGAGCCCCATTTTGAGTTCCCTGGGTCATACTTTCCATTCAGTTCAGTTCAGTCACTCAGTCATGTCTGACTCTTTGCGACCCCATGAATCACAGCACTCCAGGCCTCCCTGTCCATCACCAACTCCCGGAGTTCACTCAGACTCGCGTCCATCGAGTCAGTGATGCCATCCAGCCATCTCATCCTCTGTCGTTCCCTTCTCCTCCTGCCCCCAATCCCTCCCAGCATCAGAGTCTTTTCCAATGAGTCAACTCTTTGCATGAGGTGGCCAAAGTACTGGAGCTTCAGTTTTAGCATCATTCCTTCCAAAGAAATCCCAGGGTTGATCTCCTTCAGAATGGACTGGTTGGATCTCCTTGCAGTCCAAGGGACTCTCAAGAGTCTTCTCCAACACCACAGTTCAAAGGCATCAATTTTTCGGCGCTCTGCCTTCTTCACAGTCCAACTCTCATGTCCATACATGACCACAGGAAAAACTATAGCCTTGACTAGATGGACCTTAGTCAGCAAAGTAATGTCTCTGCTTTTGAATATACTATCTAGGTTGGTCATAACTTTTCTTCCAAGGAGTAAGCATCTTTTAATTGGCTATCTATTTTACATATGTTAATGTATGTTTCTGTGTTATTTTCTCCATAACTCCTACCCTCTCCTTCCCAAACCCCCAGCCATGACATTAAGTCTATTCTCGATGTCTGTATCTCCACTGCTGCTTCCCAGAGTGCTTTCTTAGCAATTCATAGAGATGTTTTTGCCAAAGGAATTACTTTTAGTCTTCCATGTGATAGACAAGGGATATGAAACACTGGGGACTTAAAAAATAAAGCAAACCAGAGTCGGGAAAGGTATGTGCAAAGCTGAACCAAGTAACTGAGGATGTCCAAATTTCCACCATTTAGAAATATTTTAGTAGCAAAAAGTAGATATTGGATGATTTTAGAAACTTGTAGTAAAGGGTTCCCACTAAGTGCCACATCAGCACTTGGACTTTCCTGCTTTAGAGTCCTCACAATCCTACCAGATGGGTATTATCTCTATTTTAGCTCTACAGAAACTAAGTAGGAATGGAGCTTCATGGTGTTTAAGTAACTAAACAAAGTCACACAGCTTAGAAAGTGAATAAATTATACTATGAATTCTATTCTAGTCAATATCAAATCCCATTCTCTTTCAACAGATGATGCAGGCTTTAAGCACCACAGTAAACAAAGTGAAGACATTT
Source organism: Redunca redunca (assembly GCA_006410935.1). Taxonomy (NCBI): domain Eukaryota; kingdom Metazoa; phylum Chordata; class Mammalia; order Artiodactyla; family Bovidae; genus Redunca; species Redunca redunca. The sequence continues at coordinate 591,401 of SJYQ01084716.1, forward strand.
TTCTGTGATTCTCTTAAATACATGCCATCATTTCAAAGGGAGCTTATGCTAAGCATGACCTCATAAACAAATCATTTGTGAAAGAGAAAAACCACATCCAGGGCAAAGTCATAAGCTGAAAAAGCCTTATTTCAGCGAGCACTTCCTGAAAGAGACAAAGCAGCAATTGCAGCTGAGCGAGTACCAAGTCCTATACCGAGTATTATATTTGAAACAACCTTTTAAAGCAACGGAAGAGCCTAAAACAAAAGAAACATAGCGTTTCTTAAATACACAGTTTCTAGAAAGAGCTATTTTAACACAAGCAACTCAGAGATATCTCTTTTACAGAACTGTGTTTACCGAAAAATGTTCTTCTCAAAGACAGCCTTTTGATGGTCAGGAGGTAAGTAGCATTTAATCAGTTTTATCACAGATTATCAGAAGTAATGTTGTACTTATTTGTTAAATCTCAAGATCTTTGTTTTATTTTAATAATATGTTGCTGAAATTATGTTGGTGAAGGATCTTCAAATCGGTTATACTGTCATCTTCCTATGTTATTAATATGATTTTCATTTATTTTCAGTATTTTTTACATTAATAGTAAATGTAGTTTTTGCAACTTACAGAGAATGTTGATATAATAAATTGTCAGTATCTTCAGGAGTCTTTAACACTTGGTTTTCAATTACGCTGTTTCAAAGAATGTCGAAAGCTTTTAAAATGCTGACTTACAAGCTAATCATTTTTTAATATTTATCCAAAAATGTATGCATGTGTATGGAGTACAACCTGTATGGTAATGCCTTTAAAACACATGCATCACACAGATTTTAGTCAACCTTAAGCAAATGAGCACAACTGTTCAAGATATAATAAAGTCAGCTTGAGCCCAATGAGGAGAAAAAGATTCATTTAGAAGAGGTTTGTAAGTAAGGAATTTCTGGGACAAAAATCAGGGATGGGGATGGGTGGAGGGAGTTCTGACACAAGAGAAAAGAAGGATACAAAATGTCATTTATATTACAATTTCTACTGTGGAAAAATTCATTGAAAGTTAAAAATAAGAGCCAAGTCTCTACAATGATTTTTTTTTTGCATGATACTAGAGATTTAACTTCTCTGTGTAGTATTTTTCTCATTTTATAGAAATTAATATTCCAGTCACCCCAATATGTGGAAATTTTAATTAACACAGGCTTTTTAAATATATAGAATTCTACTTCAAAAATCGTATTTAACCTAAATATTCGGCAAACTTGGAAAGGTAGGAAGGAGGGAGGGAGGAAGAAAACAAAGTCCTATCTTGTCTTTGTCCACAGCAACTGCTCTATTTAATTTTAAATTACTGCCCACGATGTCACTGAGCAGATGGCCAATCTCCCCCACAGTTTTCACTAAAGAGCCTCAGGGCTGAATGAGAGGAAGCCCACTCTGCAAAGTGACATTTTTGAAGGAAACTTTCTTACACCTCCTTATTTCAAGGGGGATGCCACAAGGTTCCATCTGTTTGTAGCAAGTCTATTTTTAAGATCACCGCTGCTGATGTTATATCGTGGGTGATGGAAGTATCACACAGGGGGGCGGGGGGTCAATGATATTTACAATCACAACTAACCTCCTTTCCAGTAGAAATGGGCATTGCCGGTGGGGAAAGGGGTAGAAATTATACAGTTTCTGCAAACACATAAAGTCACTGAGTGCTTCTTGTTAATAACTACTTGTCTCTGATGCTCCTTTTTTAAAATATTAAAATTGACAAACAATACTTACCCTTCTGTATCTAGGCAGAGTGAGGAGGTGAAAGATACTATACTCCAAACCGCTTATTCTCAAGGTGGTGCGCTCTGTGCTCCTCTGTAGCCATGACGGCTCCTTCTGGGACACTGGTAAACACCATCTGGAGGATTCAGCATTAGGCAGTCCCAACTGCACATTAAAAACTAGCCTGTCTACTACTGTTTTTAAGAGTCAAGCTCCTAATCTGAACACCATGGCACAAGAACTGCTGTTTCTAACCTACGATAGCTTAGAACATGATGCTAGGAAGAACTGTTTGCCACTTTAAAAAAAAAAAGTAGTTTTAATGGCCAATTAAGCAATGTATCATTGACAAACTAGAGGGTAGCTACTGTGGGTCACCCTGCCAAAGGTTCCTTCCTGCACTCAGCCACCAATCCGGCAAACTGAGCATCTACTATGCACCCATCGGCAGTGCAGACGACACAGCGCTAAGAAGGAAAACCTCCAGCGCTCAGATGAAGACATTTGAGAGCTCACTATTTGGTAGTCAGTCAACCAGCTATACGGTTTCTTTACTTTCTAATACACAATTTATACATTAATATTTTATATTTACTGAGTAATAAGCCATCATATACTAAAATTATACTTAATGAATAAAAATCAGACATTACTGAGTTACCAAATATTTAAACAGAATAAAGATGATAAAAAGTGACAAGCTTAAGAGTCAAAATTCAGAATGGCCTTTCCCCAAGTAGTCCCAAACAAAGGATACCTAATATAGGAACAACTGCTACCCAATCCCATATACAGGGAGACAGAAAATGAATACATTGGCCAGTGCATTGTGACACACCAGACCATCTTAATGGGCTAGTACATATTAGCAGTAATACCCAGGGAGTGTATTTCTTAACAAATACTAAGACACATATATTGACTCTACGACATAAAGTACTCTCAAAATCCATTGACAGGCCAAGCTGAATGTAAGAATGTTAAGCATTTATTTTTCAACTAAGGTCTCATCCCTATTTCTGTTTTACAGTTTCTAAGTGTCATGCCCACCAACGAGCTGTAAGATGACCACCCCTCACAGTCAAGCTCAACCTAGCCTTCCTATCGACCCACATCCAGATGAATACAAGATCGCAGCCCTCGTCTTCTACAGCTGTATCTTCATCATTGGACTATTTGTTAATGTCACCGCCTTATGGGTTTTCAGTTGTACCACCAAGAAGAGAACCACCGTGACCATCTATATGATGAACGTGGCACTACTGGACTTGATATTTATAATGAGCTTACCCTTTCGGATGTTTTATTACGCAAAAGGTGAATGGCCTTTTGGAGAGTACTTTTGCCAGATTCTTGGGGCTCTCACAGTGTTTTACCCAAGTATTGCTCTGTGGCTTCTTGCCTTTATTAGTGCTGACAGATACATGGCCATCGTACAGCCGAAATATGCCAAGGAACTTAAAAACACGTGCAAGGCCGTGATGGCGTGTGTGGGCATCTGGATAATGACCCTGACCACCACCATCCCCCTCCTGCTGCTCTATGAAGACTCAGACACAGCCTCCTCCACCCCAGCCACCTGCCTCAAGATTTCTGACATCATTTACTTGAACGCTATTAACGCGCTGAACTTCACTCGACTGATATTTTTTTTCTTGATTCCTCTGTTCATCATGATTGGGTGCTACTTGGTCATTATCCATAGTCTCCTTCACGGTAAGACCTCTAAGCTGAAGCCAAAGGTCAAGGAGAAGTCGATCCGGATCATCATCACGCTGATGGTGCAGGTGCTGGTCTGCTTCATGCCCTTCCACATTTGCTTTGCTTTCCTGATGCTGGGAGGGGATGAGAACAGCTACAACCCCTGGGGAGCCTTCACCACCTTCCTCATGAACCTCAGCACTTGCCTGGACGTGATTCTCTACTACATCGTTTCGAAACAATTTCAGGCTCGAGTCATTAGCGTCATGCTCTACCGTAATTACCTTCGAAGCGTGCGCAGAAAGAGCTTCCGCTCAGGTAGCTTACGGTCACTAAGCAACATAAACAGTGAAATGTTATGAATCGTCACTGTTTGCCTTCAAGCTCTTTAAATACACTTTACTATCTATCTTAGGGTCAGTGGATATTCTCTAGGATATCACCAAGTCCCTTCTCTCCTGGAAAAAACAATAAAATAAACTTAAAAAACCATTCCTCTTTTGTGGGATCTTATTATTGTGGTAGCATAATTAAATATATTGAAACATTCTGGTTCATTATTTTTATATTAAAAACTTACATAAAACACTTGCATGAATGATTGGGAGAAAAGCATCCAATTCCCGTTTCAGATTCAAGCCTTATCTAACTACATCATTGTTTGGATTTAACCCTATATGCAAATGAGAACTACCGGATCTCAAATAATTGAGCTATTGTTTGAAATAATTTGAATTATTTTCCAACTAGATGCAGCTCCTTTTGGTTTGATTTACACTCAAAAATGGTGGTCTAAGTCCAGTTCTTTGTGTTCTAAGCATAAAACTTCTGGGATTCCTATAGAAACAACTATATCTAACTCATCACTGTTACTGACGTACAGGCAAATCTGCAGAAGCAAACACCCAAGGGGTGATACAGGTCATCGCCATCGGCCCCCCTCCACTGAATCCATTTTCCTTTGGAAACAGACTGCAGCCACTCAATAAATACTTACTGAGAGCCTAGTCTGGGCCAGACTCTACTTCAGACTAGTGGGGGAAACCAAACCTGAGACCCTGTTTCTGCCCAATAATCTAAGTTCATTCCCACGACATGAGGCTTCTGCTGTATGGTGAAATACGTCGTTCAGTTGCTAAGTCACATCCTATTCTTTGTGACCCCATGGACTGCAACACACCAGGCTCCTCTGTCCTCCATTATCTCCTAGAGTTTGCTCAAATTCATGTCCGTTGAGTCAGTGATGCTACTCTAACCATCCCAACCTCACCTGCCCCCTTTTCTTTTTGCCCTCAATCTTTCCTAGCATCAGGGTCTTTTCCCACGAGTGGGCTCTTCATATATGGTGGCCAAAGTATTGGAGCTTCAGCATCAGTCCTTCTGATGAGTATTCAGGGTTGATTTCCTTTAGGATTGACTGTTTTACTAGTCAGAGACTTTGGATTCATATCCAAGCCTTATCATTTAATTCCTCCTAAAGAAGTAACCAAGTGACTTCTCCATTTAAAAAGGAAAGGAAGTCAACTATAATCTGTAAACATATTACTCTAAATATTATGAAAGCACATAAATGAGTCAGCAGTAACTTCCTCTTTGCCGAACAGCCTGCATGACTCTTAGCATGATCATCTCCTAACGGGACTAAGAATCAAATAAATTCACTGGCTATAAATATATTTCTACAACATGGGAAAATAACTATTCTTAAAGAAAAAAAAAGAGATAAACACAAAGGAACCCAATCATAAAACAGCATTTTCATACCAGAAGATCTCTTAGATGGTCTTCCAGTCTAGTCCTTCTGCTTTAAATATAAAGAAAATGAGGTCCACAGAGGTTATGTGACTCGCTCAGCTAAAGCACCAGCATTAGAAACCAAGTTTAGCTCTCGTTTCATGTCAACCACCAATTTTTCAACAATAAAAAGCAAACAAGCTCACAGAATGTAAACATTCTCATAGCTACATAACGAAAAGGAGTCAAGATGGTACTGAGAGAAAACCACTTGAATTTTTTAGCTTTATTAGTCAGGTGAGCAAGATTCTTAAATATCACTAAGTGAATATTGCTAAAACAAGAGAAACCTCTATCTGATATGTGCTATACAGTCACAGCCTACTCTCAACCATACAGATTAATCTGCTCTTACATAATTCATTAAATGCAACTTCTCTGCAATGACTTTTCATGATGAGAAGAATTTGAGAGCATATGATACAACTGGAGTCTTTATCAAAAAAGCGAAAATGTATGTCACGGTTCTCACAATAAAACAGATAATCTAAAACACAGTTAATTAAAAATAATTTTATTCAGCACTGTTAATATGATATGTAAAACTTTAAATTCCACTTATTCTGGAGTGATTTGATTCTGGGAAACAATATATAACATCCACATACAAATACTAACAATAAAAAAAATAATAGGTATGTAAGGACAGTTTTGTGATAAGCATGGGTTATTGGAAGAAACTAATATATATAGCTACTTTCAAAACCTAATGGTTGTGTTGTCTGATTATCAAGTAACAGTAATGAGAATCTATTACATGCCAGGTATAATTTTTTTGTAAAGCACCAGAAAAAGAGATGAATACGTCTGTGGTTCAAAGACCTCACACCTCACAGTCTTAAGGGGCTACACTACAACCAAAGCTACCCCTTCAACATTACTGAGGGTGAGGCAGCAAGTACATAACGGTAAGCTGGTCTACCCTCAGTGGGCTAGGAGGGTGGCACAGGAGGCCCAGATAATGACAGTGATGATGTGAAGCAATTAACACTAACAGGCATTTTAATAAATGTCTTGGACTATATATAAAAAGGACAAATAATCCTGCTGAAGGACAAGAGGGTGCAGAAAGAAAACCAAGCAGATACAAGACTACAAATACACAGCAGGTCAAGAACGACCAATGGGAAAGCTGAATGACCAATGGGAAACTCTGGACTGGGGTCAGATTATAAGGGCTTGGAAGGAAAAGGGGGGAAAAAAAAAATACACACACACACACACACACACACACACACACACACACATGGGAGGGGGAAGTTACTACTGCTAGGATGTTTGCATAGGTTATTTAATTCGATCAAGTACAGAGCCCCCAATTTACATATGAGGATTTTCTACAAACTGAGCTCAGGAAATGTAACTTGAGAAGTAACTTACTCAAGATGACACACAACACACGGCAGAGCGAGGAGACCTCAATTATATCTGGTCTACGTGATGGCAAAGCCTATGCCACCCACACTATTCCAGACAGCCTTGATGCCATCTTGGAGTCTTGATTATTATTCTGAAGAAAATAAGGATCTAAAGGTTTTTATAAGGAAGATTAGTATGGTCAAACTTCTATTTTAGAAAGACAACTTCTGAAAACAATGCATGAAATGCTTTGGAGGTGACAGGTAGACTAGTTAGAGAATCATTATAAAAATCTAGGCAAGAAAAGTTAAAGATTAGTTAAGACTGAGATAATGACAACATATAATGAAGGGATGATTTACATAGCACTTCGAACGAATAAGGCCCAGTGACCCACTCCAATGATGAGAAAAGGGGAAAGAGTTCCAGCTTGGATGACTGTGTAGATGGAAATGCCTTTAATTAAAATAAAGAGTTCAGAAGGAGGAGGAGATGAGAGCACAGAAGGAGAGGTGACCAGAGGAGGTGAGAGCTTCTGAACACGACGAATTTTCTCTTAGAAGTCATTAGGAAATACGAGTAAAGATCAGGAAAGTAATATGAACCGGAAATAGAGAACTGGGACACAAACAACAGATGTTACCGATAGCTGAAGTCCTGAGACTGGACAAGATAGTGTAGAGAAAGCTTCTGGCGTAAGCGTGAGAAAGGAGCTGCCAAGAGTAATAAATAAGGTCAAAAAGGCCCAGGAGACAGCAGTATGCTAGCACTCAGGAGAGCAGGTTATTTCATGAAATAATGGGATGCCAAAAGCATCTATTGTGTGTGCTATTGAAAGGTCAAATAAGACAAGTGAAAATAAGCCACTGGCTTCAGAAATCAGTTGGTCACTAATGACCTTTATAGTTTTAATAGTGGTGAGCTTTAAAAGGGGAGAGACACAATTAAATAAGAAGCAAAGAACTGTTGGGAGTGCAGATAAATTTGGCACTGATGAGAAACAAAAAAACATTATATGGAAAATACAGCACATAATGCACATATATCACAGTGCCCAAAAGGTTTCCTGAGTTTCTGAAGCTTTGCTACCATCAAGTAAAAGATATATTTATAAAATGCAAAGTTTACTTATTGAAATAAAGATTTATATTCCAAGAAGTCTATGTTTGAGAATGCTTCAAGATTCAAATAAGCCATACAATAACAGAAAGGGAAATATTGTTTCATTTAGGTAATGTCTGAATTAACATCCACAGTCTTCCACAGGGGATCCTATAACTTTTGATTTACTCAAATTTGCAATTCTTGCTATCAGTTAAGATATAAATAGGCAAATGTCTTCTTGCCTTAAGAATTGGTTAAACACACACACACACATTACCCCCAACTTCAAAACTGAATCAATATTCCTTATATGTACCAGTTAGGATTCCATAAAGAAATGTCATTCATTACAAAGAAATAACTGTCACTCCAGTCTATGTACAATAGAAAAAAAAGTCCTCACAAGAGGACAACGTAAATAATAATCAAAAGCTATGTTACTACCTACCCCCTAAATTTATTCTAACACAAACATACATGTTATGCATAACCTTTCCACAACTCAATAGGTCTTAGAACCAAAAGAATTGGTCTCGATGAGAAATGTGTGGGAAAAACTAATCATTCAGTAATGCTGCTTATTTTCGGAATCAATACAGCATCATTCCTAATGACTACACCATCTTCCACAATAGCAGAATAGTTGAACTTCTTAATCTAACTGCAATTCCAACCCATGAAGCTCAAAAACTGCATAATTATGACACAGAACTTTATCTGTCTCCACTAAAAGATTATTCAGAATTAAACATTCATAAGACAACTAAAAATCGGCACTCATGCCAATAATTCAGTAAGTCCACTATAACTGTTAAGTATTAACGACATAAGTGTGAGAGCTATTAGATCACTAGCCGTATTTTAAAAATACAGATCCAAAGTGAAGCTGGATCAAGATACTTGCATAGCCTAATAGTTCTCAAAAACACACACTGAACATTAAAATAAGGCTTAAATTAGTACACATGAATTTTTAATAGATGGTATCTTTATTTCACAGTATCTCATCTCTTAAATACAGCCTCAGAAACTTCACTCAGAGATGTTTCAATATCATTTGTATGTGTTAACAACTCTGCTCCTTGCTGCTAGTTACTTCACAAACTAATACATGTTTTTTCATTTTGTTTTTAAAGAAGACCAACACAATACGAAAGCACAAACACTCTACAAGTTAGGCTGCCCGTTGCAGATTGCTCACAAAGTCGTAACCTGTATACTGATTTTCTTTTATATTTGGTGGAAATTTATAAACAATACCATTTTACAAAAGCATCATTCTTCAGAAGCCTAACTTCAGACAAATAAATTTTGTTTCCTAACTGAATCTAATTAAATGTTGTATTTTTGTGTTTAGGTAGTTAAAGTTACAAAGACGAAATTTAACTATGAAAACACAATTCTATCTTCAGGACCAGAACAGAAAATTCATTTCAAATTCTCTAAAATATGAGACTTGAAAGCTGAAAAAAAGACTGAGAATAAAATCTATTTTTCAGATCTATTTTATCTGCTTCAAGAACATAATGAAAATGTATGTATACACTGGATTTTTTATATATAAAATCAATTTTTACTACATCTAAAAGCTTAAAATATTATTTTACTGACTTTGATGTACAATAAGGCTTTAAATCAGATTTACATAGTTATGAATTAAGCTAATCTTTAGGAGCTACTTACAATCCAGAAGGCAAATTCCTGGCCATAGTGACACCAAAGGAATGCCGCACAGCTTCAACAAGGATGAAGTCACCCAGCGCGGACAAAACCCAGGAGCCCAGCAAAAAGGACTAAAAACAAAACAGGAAGAACATTAGAGGGAAGAGTCTTCTAAAAATAACCTTTATTCAATTAAAACCAACTCAGGTTTACACATATTTTTTTAAAGTTTCTTTTTGTTCCAATAGACTTTTCAAAATGAGGGATTAAAACCGTATTGATCAAATGTTATTAACTTCCATAATTTCTAAGTATGTTGAAGAAAAGATATTTACAGCATGATTTATTTTTACAAGTAATGCACAAACCATTAAGCAAATTAAGTGATAAGAAGTATATTAGAAGTCCTAATTAAAATGGTTATTGCCCACTTGCACTGATATTATTATCTACTTTCATCATTATTATTATTTTATTATGCTAAGGGCTTCAATTTCAAATTTTTATTTGGTTAATGTCCATGCTCCAAGTCAGACAGAGGATTATGTAATAAAAAGACAACTGTTAAAAATAACACCAAGCTAACAAAACTACTTAAAAATAAGAAAGCAAGTATCTTTTCCCTGTAACCGAAGTAACAAAGGGAAAATACATAAAAACTTACTGCAAATTTTCTGCTTCCATATCTTCTTTCAAATATCCTAAAATTATAAATAAGCAGACTACTGCAGAAAGTATCTTTCAGATCAAGGCAAATTATTCTTCCAGAAATCAACCTCCAGATCTATAGATAGGGAATTAAAAAAGAATAACAAATATGAGTAAGCTCTGTTGGGGGTCTCTTTGTTAGCAAATTTATCATGTTTACTTCAGACTGCTTATTTTTAACACTCTAAACTCAGATTTCCCAAGGCAGAACTGAAACTCTCCATCTCCATCTCTGTAGCAGCTCTTAAGAGACGCACACTGAGGGCATCCTAGGAGGTTCTGGCAGGAGAGTGGGGCTATTCTCACTCTTGGACAGAGGATGGTTGTCTTCCACCCAGGCAGGTCCCAGCCCTAGAGCACAGATGCCCACAAAGTGGTCCAGGAAAATGAGACTGGTGCCAACTTACCCAGATGAACCAAAGTATCACCACCCCATGATCGGAAAGGTGCCAACTTGGGGCCACAGGGCCCTGACACTCCCTTAACAGCAGTGTTTCTCAGGGCTGGCCAGATGCTAGAATCCCCTGGGGATCTTTCTAAAAAGTACACCAACTTTTAGGCTCTCTGACTGGGCTGTCTAGGGCAAGGTCTGGGCATCAAGAAAGAAAAAAGGTTACATAGGTGATTCTACTGCATGGACAGGGTNAAGTGGTCCAGGAAAATGAGACTGGTGCCAACTTAGCCAGATGAACCAAAGTATTACCACCCCATGATCGGAAAGGTGCCAACTCGGGGCCACAGGGCCCTGACACTCCCTTAACAGCAGTGTTTCTCAGGGCTGGCCAGATGCTAGAATCCCCTGGGGATCTTTCTAAAAAGTACACCAACTTTTAGGCTCTCTGACTGGGCTGTCTAGGGCAAGGTCTGGGCATCAAGAAAGAAAAAAGGTTACATAGGTGATTCTACTGCATGGACAGGGTTAAGAATCATTCTATTGTAGCAACTGGAATCATAATGGAAGCTCTACGATATTCCCACAGAAAGCAGTAGTATAGATAAATAACTCAGTCATAGGAACCTGGTGAAGCCCACCTGAGCAATGGCATTAATGACATCCTTATGAAGAAAAAGTGTCATGCTCAAGAACGGATTAACACACCTGCCAATGCAGGAGAGGCGGGTTCAATTTCTAATCCAGGAAGACCCCACATGCCTTGAAGCAACTAAGCCAGTGCACCACAACTACTGAGACTGCAAGCTGCAACGACTACAGCCCCCGCGCCCCAGAGCGCCTGCTCCCCAACAAGAGAAGCCACTGCAATGTGCAGCCCGAGAGCTGCAGCTGGAGAGCAGCCCCCACTTGCTGCAACTAGAGAAACGCCCCTAAAAACAAATAAATGAAAAATTAAAATATTTTTTAAGAAAAGAATGGACTATCATGCTTAAAATGGCTAATCAAGAATTTAACAAAGAAAAGGTGGCAGATTATAACCATAATTTGCACTAACATTCTGTGATACTGTGATTTATAAATTAGGAATGGGGCTTCCCTCGGGGCTCAACTGGTAAAGAATCCAATGCCAGTGCAGGAGATGCAAGAGACTGAAGTTTGATCCCTGGGTCAGGAAGATCCCCTGGAGAAGGAAACGGCAACCCGCTCTCCAGGAGACTGGTTGGCTACAATAAAGGCCATGGGGTTGCAAAGCGTTGGATATGACTGAGATGCGTGCGCATACACACACACACATTTAAAAATATATGTTTGGTCTTTGCCCCTGTTTCTAGCACAGAACTCTTAAAGCCCTTGGAATTTCCAGAGAGAAGAAAGCCATCACGGTGTCCTTCGTCAGATTAATGAGGTGACTTTTGGAAGCACCTAAGAATGGGGACTGGCTTCCAGGAAACCTACTCTGTGATTAGAAGGTTGGAGCCTTCAGTCCCACGCCCTGACCTCAGGGAGGTAGAGGAGCTGGAAGGTGGGTCAACTAACAGATGGCCTGTGATATAATCAATCCTGCCTGTGTAATGCCCTGGAGGAGGGCATGGCAACCCCCTCCAGTATTCTTGCCTGGAGAATCCCCATGGACAGAGGAGCCTGGCAGGCTACAGTCCACGGGATTGCAAGGAGTCAAACATGACTGAAGCAACTTAGCACACCTGCCCGCCTGTGTAATAAGTCTCCATAAAATCCTTAAAAGGACAGGCCTCTGAGAGCTTCCCGGGTGTTGAATACGTAGAGATTTGGGGAGAGTGGTACAAAAATCCAAGAGAAACTTCCTATTGATTTAACCACCACCATAAAAGAAATTCACAAACTCACAATCTGCTGGAGCTGAGAGAGCTTAGCACATCTAACAGATGCTCAAACTGAGGCAAGTTTCTGCAAACGTTAAGTATGCAAACTAATCATGCCAACAAAACAGACTTAACACTGTTTAAATCTCTTGAAATTAAAAATCCCATTTCCATAGTAAAAGGTGAAGTTGAAAAGAAACGTGCAAAAGCAAACTGGAAATACTGCAACTGCTTCATTATAATCTGCTTTGCTGAAAATTATCAATAAATACAACTGGAAAAGTGACTTGTTAACGGGATAGTAATAATAAATATTTCTTACAAACTGAGAGGCTATGAGACACTGAGACGGGCAGAAAGGAGGGCAAATCGGAGACAAGAGGCTTGCTGTCTCCTCCCGGGGCCAGTGGAGCAGTGCTCACCTGGAAGTCGTCCTTGACAGCCTGGAGGTCGTACACGAAGAACCTCTGACAGTGCGGCAGGACCAGGGCCAGCAGGAGGGACAGGGCGCTGGGGACCAGTAGAAGACTCTTGGACACAGGTGCCTTGTCTGGGGGGAAAACAACACGGCTTTCAGAACGCCTGTACCTAAGATTCTAAAGACCATACGAGTGAAGAGCAAGAGAATTCACTTCTTTTGAATTAGAATAAAGACAAAGTTCACATGCTCTGGAATTTAATTCTTATTAGCATACATTTTCAAAATATCGTCCTGCAGAGGTAAGTGATCAAAGGGCGCTGGGAAACGCATGGAATCTGCTGACGGGGCTTCGTTGTCATCTGGTTTTTATATGAAAACAAACCAAGTTTACTTTCATAGACTACCTTTCAGAAATGCAGCCACTGAAGTGTAAAGAAACAGAGAGGCATGCTTTCTATCAAACTGACCAGTCAGTTCTTGAGCGTGACTGGGATTCACATACATAAACATTTATTTTAAGAAATTTAAGTTGCTCAGTTGTGTCCGATTCTGCAATCCCACAGACTGCAGCCCACACGGCTCCTCTGTCCATGGGATTCTCCAGGCAACAATACTGGAGTAGGTTGCCATTCCCTTCTCCAGGGGATCTTCCTGACCTAGGAATCGAACCCAGGTCTCCTGCATTGTAGGCGGATTCTTTACCATCTGAGCCACCAGGGAAATTTAAGAAGCAGTTAAAAGTGCTAACATGGCTGACTGCAGTGGCCTGCTGAGACTTTCCACAATAGGCACCCCTGGAGCCTTGTCTGAATCTCACGCGGCCTTCAAACGACAGCTCGGTTTCCACTTCCTTCCAATCAGTCTCTCCCATCTTAGGGGGCGCTTTTCCCCCACCCTGCACCCATCTCCAGATACTACTTTACCAGTCAGGGTCTGGAACTTTGCTTTCCTGACTACATTAAAGGTTCCCAAGGAAGAATCTTTAATATGATTCTCTTCTATACGCTTCTGAAAGCTGGCTATAAAGGCTAGCACAGCTCCTTGAGGGAATGAAATATCCAGATCATCAACACTCAAGACCACAGGAAAGTGTCACCAAAAGGGACATTCTCAGATCATGTGAGGTGCACTTCAACGGTATTCATAATAAATTCCCTGGGAATGAATCCACTGATCACAGTTGGTGGTGTGGTTACCACACTTGTTTATGTATATAAAAATAGCCCAACTATTTCCTCTCTGGTAAGGTCTTACCAACAGCTAAACTCAAACCACGGGTAAAGTCGCTGCATACGGCCTCCACCACCAAGATGCAATCAAGGCTCCAGGGAATAAAGCTAACAGAGCTCCCCCCGACCTCCTAGAAAACAGAGCCCCCACCGCCCAGGAACTCAAACGTATAGGAAAGCACACAGCTGTGAGCCTGACCAATTCTATCGAGTGCAATTTCAACCGCAGTTCTCCTCACCTGTGAAATGAAGATAAGAGAAGCTCCCTCAGAAGTCCTATGAGAAGTAAATGAACTAAAGAATGAATGCAGGGAAAACTGCTCCAACCACCGCAATCACCATCCCAGGTGATGACTGCGGCAAGCTCCTCCCTTATCATTCAGACAGAACTGAGGATGAAGCATGGGTGATAAAGGTGCAGCTTGAAGGTTTCCTTCCTGACCCTGGACTTCACCTATGCTTGTGAAATGGGCCCCACCATTTATTCCTGCCTCTTCCTTGCAGCCTGTAGGAACCACTGTAGGTTCACGGTCTCAGATCTCAAACGGACACCTCCACAGAGCAGCAATGCTACTGCTTTTCTCCAGTAACCTTCGTGCTCCACATTCTCGGTGGCTTACATGTCGCCACATGAATAAGTGGACAGTCTGCTCTGGTGTCCTCACTCATATCTCTACAGTGAACAAGCTCCTGCAGCTGGGGACCACGCATCAACCCAAGGCCCTGGGTTACAGTAGCAGATGATGGACAAAGCTCCTCCCCTGTGGTGTTACAGTCTAGACAGCGGAGAAAAGAAAATACACAAAGTGAGCTAAATATGTATCATGACAGATAGAAATAAATGCTATGGGAAAATTAAGCAGGGTAAAGAGGGAGGCTGTGTGACCTACCATGGACTTCCTGCTCTCTTTCCAGGTAAGAGACAGGACTGCTGCCCACCCACACCTGCCCCTGACTGAAGTGGGACATGGTGATGTGACCTGCTTTGGCCAACTCAACATGATAGACGTCACTCCCAGGCAAACACCGGACAGCCAGTGACTGTCCTTAACCTGGGCCAGTGCTCAAGACGGAGGCTCGGCTATGAGCCGGATCCCAGGATGGAAGACAGGGTGGGACAGGTCCTCCTGGGTGACTCACAAGACAGGGAGGCCATCAGTGAGAAACAAAGCTTGTAGTTGCAGACCCCTGACGTTTTAAAGCTGTTGGCTGCTGCAGCCTAACTAGCCTGCCCTAGTGTAGGGGGAAACAGCGCTGGCAGGGAGAGAACAGGGTGCTTAGAAGGCCCTTCTAACAAGGTGAGGTATGAGCAGACGCCTCGGGACGTGGGCCCGGCAGGTGCCTGGGGAGCAGTGTTTCTGGCAGAGGGAAGGGCAAACCCAAGGGCTGTGAGACAGAAACACATTCCATACACTGAAATAAGGCTGTCAGGATGGCCAAGAGCAGAATGCGCGCAGAGCAGACAAGCAGGATATAAGCTCAGAGAAGTTGAGCAGCAAACAGTGGAGAGCCCTTAGAGGCCACAAGGACTTTACCCTTTCCTCGGAGAGTGGCAGGGTGCTCTGGGGGAGGCCAAGGAGATGATAACACGATCAGACGTGTTTTCAAAAAATCACTTTGGCTGCTATACCCCATGGGAGGCAAGTGGACAAGAAGCGAGACCAGTAAAGGAGGCCACCATGATAATCCAGACAAGAGATGATCAGCGCCTGGACCAGGGTGATTTGGGTTGGGGTGGTGAAAGTGGTCAGTACTGGCCTATGTTTTGAAGGTGAGAGTGGTCAGAACTGGTGTATGTTTTGAAGGTACAGCAAGCAGAATTGCTGGTTAATGGGATATAAGGCACGGGCAAATGGAGAAATCAAAGATGTCACCAAAGTTTCTGTTGTGAGCGGTAGGAGAAACGTTGCCAGTTCCTAAGCTGGGAAATCCTGTCACCTTCGCCCTTACCTTGCCTGCAAGGTCAACACCCATCTTGCAGAGTGTTCTCTAAGCCCACTGCCACCCCACCTACCAAGGCTCTAGCCTCTCCGCCAGTGCCACTCAAAGTCACCAGTCCACAGTGAGAACAGAGTGGTAACCAACACACTATGGCCTTCAGGTAGAAAGTCCTGCTATGAAAAAAACATCTGTACTGAACACACACTCTGCTCAAATGTCATCTTATCTGCGGCCACCCCATGTGATTCTGTCTCTCCTTTGTTTTAGTTTATTTTTTCATAGCACTTATCAACAAGTGACTTATTAAATAGTGATTCATCAAATCTATGATTCCAACTGACTGTAAGATACACCATTATTTTAGGTGTTACTTTTTGTTTTATGTACCTTTGTTTCTTTGTTGTTAGGTGTCTAATGGTTTGTGATGTCTATCTTCTTTGTGAATTGTACCTTTTATCATTAAAAATGTTCATCTTTAAAAAATAAAAAAAAA
>SJYQ01084716.1:607848-634234 GCA_006410935.1 Redunca redunca
AAAAAAAAAAAAAAAAAAGAAACACTGTCAAATATAATTCTAAGATGGCACCAAATGTAAAATACAACCCAAGGCTAAAAACACTACAATATGAGAAAAATTACAATTTGGAAGCAAGAAATCCATTTCTTTGGGTACTGCCCATCTCGCATCCTCAGTCCCCACTAGAATATAAGCTTCTTTTTTTTTTCAATTATTTATTTTAATTGGGGGCCAATTACTTTACAACATTGTAGTGGTTTTTGCCATATACTGACATGAATCAGCCATGGGTGTCCCCGTGCTCCCCGCCCTGAACCCCCCTCCCACCTCGAGTATAAGCGTCTTGAAGGCAGAGATTTTGTCTATGTGTTCACTGCTGCAGTATCCCTCACGCCTATTGCAGGATCAGGTCCATAAAGGCAGTCAACACATGTTTGTGTGTGGAAGGGTGACTAATATATAAGAGACGCTCACTAAATACTGGTGAAAGCAACCTAACATCCATGGTGGATAAGTGAATAAATAAAATGCAGTATATCCATATAATGGAATATAATCAATTATATTCAGTCTTTAAAAGGAAGGAAATCCTCATATGCTATAACATGGATAAACTTTTTGGACATTATCCTGAAATAAATAAATCACACACAAAATGATAAGCACACACAAAATGATAAGTATGATTCCATTTACATGAGCTATCTAAGTAGTCAAATTCAGAGACAGGAAGTAGAATGGCGGTTTCGAGGGGCTGGGGGGAGGGAAGAATAGGGAGCTGTTTAATGGGTATAGAGTTTCAGTTTTGCAAGATGAGAAGAGTTCTAGAGATAAATGCACAATAATGTGAGTGTACTTAATGCCACAGAACCATACACCAAAAAATGGTTAAGATGGCAAATTTTATGTTATGTATGTTTTACCACAATTAAAAATAAAGACTGAAAACAAATAAGTTATTTACTGACTTAATAACTGATCCTATTTTTTCAGCCATTTTCATTCTGTCTAGGACTGAACCACTAAAAATACAGATCCAAGTACTTAAATCAGAGAACTGTTAAGTTCTCCTCTTAAGGTGAGCAAAAATGAGGTCCCAAAAAACCAATGAGGAAAGCTACAAGATAATATACAATTGTCCAAGAAGTCCTACATCACAGGGAAAGTATACAGTATTACTATATACAGCAAGATTTACTCAAGACCTGTACATTTCACCATATGAAGTTTAAAGTAAAAAAAAAAAAGAACTTGAACAATGATTGCTGCTGCTGTTGCTGCTAAGTTGCTTCAGTAGTGTCCGACTCTGTGTGACCCCATAGATGGCAGCCCAACAGGCTCCCCCGTCCCTGGAATTCTCCAGGCAGGAACACTGGAGTGGGTTGCCATTTCCTTCTCCAATGAAGGAAAGTGAAAAGGGAAAGTGAAGTCGCTCAGTCATATCCGACTCTTAGCGACCCCATGGACTGCAGCCTACCAGGCTCCTCCATCCACGGGATCCTCCAGGCAAGAGTACTGGAGTGGGGTGCCATTGCCTTCTCCATGAACAATGAGAAGTTAACAACATGTACACGTAAGTGTTTAGAAATAAGTGACTACAACTTATTTTGAAGTCATCAAAAAAATAAGACAAATTGATGAAACAGAAAACAGATATTTAATAGAACAAATGTGCAAAATGTTACCTGCAGAATCTAAGTGGTAGGTATATGGTGTTTATTACAACCATTCTTCAACTTTTCAGCATGTTTGAAATTTTTCATAATAAAACATGGAGAGGGGTACACAGTGAATCACAGAATTTGAGAGCTGAGAAAACACTTCAAAATACATTAAGCAAAAACTTATACAAACAGATAAAGCCACAATTATAGTAGGAATCTTCAGCACTCCTGTCTCAGCAATCAGTGACACAAGTAGACAGGAAGTCAGCATCATGGACCGAAATGTCCACTGCCCTCCTCCAGATTCATGTGCTGAAGCTCTCACCACCAACTCCACTGTATTAAGAGAAAGGGTCTTTAAAGAGGTAATTTAAGGTTAAATGAAAATAAAAGACACTTACTCCTTGGAAGGAAAGTTATGACCATCCTAGATAGCATATTCAAAAGCAGAGACATTACTTTGCCAACAAAGGTCTGTCTAGTCAAGGCTATAGTTTTTCCTGTGGTCATGTATGGATGTGAGAGTTGGACTGTGAAGAAAGCTGAGTGCCAAAGAATTGATGCTTTTGAACTGTGGTGTTGGAGAAGACTCTTGAGAGTTCCTTGGACTGCAAGGAGATCCAACCAGTCCATCCTAAAGGAGATAAGTCCTGGGTGTTCTTTGGAAGGACTGATTTTGAAGCTGAAACTCCAGTACTTTGGCCACCTAATGCGAAGAGTTGACTCATTGGAAAAGACTCTGATGCTGGGAAGGATTGGGAGCAGGAGGAGAAGGGGACGACAGAGGATGAGATGGCTGGACGGCATCACCAACTCGATAGACCTGAGTCTGAATGAACTCTGGGAGTTGGTGATGGACAGGGAGGCTTGGCGTGCTGCGATTCATGGGGTCACAAAGAGTTGGACACGACTGAGCGACTGAACTGAACTGAAGAGAAAGGGTCTTTAAAGAGGTAATTTAAGGTTAAATGGGGTCATTAAGGTGGGGCCCTAATCCAATCTGTCCTTATAAGAGAAGGAAGAGGCGCCAGGGCTGCACACATACAGAGGAAAGACCACGTGAACACACAGGGAGAAGATAGCCATCACAAGCCAAGGAGAAAGGCCTCGCCAACCCCTTCATCTTGGACTTCCAGCCTCCTGAACTGTGAGCAAATAAACTTTGGTTGTTTAAGACACCCACACTGCAATACGCTATTATATCAATCAGTAAGAATATAGAAGACTTGAAAAACAGTATCAATCAATGTGACCTGATTGACATTTATAGAACACCCCACCCAACAATAGAAAATTACACATTTTTTTTTCAAATGCATATGGAACATTCTTCAAGATAGACCAATCATATTCTGGGCCATAAAACACACCTCAATAAATTTAAAGAAATTAAAATCATACAAAGTATGTTCCCTGACTACCACAAAATTAAAACTAGAAATCAACAACAGAAAGATGGATGAAAAATCTCCCAAATACAGTTGACCCTTGAACAACACAGGTCTGAACTTCAAGGGTTTACCTATGTGATTTTTTTTCCCCCAATAAATACATAATATGGCACTGCATGATCCATGGTTGGTTGAATCCACAGATGCAGAACTATGAAGGGCTGACTATACACTTAAACCTGGATTTTCAACTTCACGGGGGTCAGTGTTCCTAACCCCCATGTTGTTCAAGGATCAACTGTACTTGAAAATTAAACAACATACTTCAAAATAATATCTGGGTCAAAGAGGGAGTCACAAGGTAAAATAGAATATATATTAATAGAATAAAAAAAGCAAGCAAAATCTGTGGGTCGCAAACAAAGTAAGGAAATTTATAACAGTAAATGGTTACACAGGAAAAGAAAAGGTCTCAAATAATGACAAAGGCTACAAGCTTTAAAAAACCTAGAAAAAGACAAGCAAACTAAACCTCACCAGGCATATGGAAAGAATTATGAGCAGAAATCAATGAAATTGAAAATCAAAATATAACAGAGGAAAAAAAAATCAATGAACCTAAAAGCTAACTCTTTGACAAGATTAATAAAATGGATAGACCTCTAGCAGGACTGATCAGGGGAAAAAAAAGAGAAATCACAATAACCAGCATTAGGAATAACGGAGGGGGCATCACTACAGATGCCACAGACATTAAGAGCCTAATAAGGGGTTTATAGCATTGCAAAATGCACCTAATGCACTGGAGCATCCACTTAAAAATGGTTAGAATGCTTAAACCTTATGTATGCACTTTTATCATAAACAACTTTTAAAGGATAATATGGGAATATCAGAAATAACATTTTGGCCACAGATTTGACAACTTAAGATTAAACAGGCAAATTCCTTGAGAGATACAATCTATCAAAGCTCACTCGAAAAGAAATGAATAACTTGAACAGACCTATAGAAATGAAGAAACAATTCACAGCTAAATGTCTTGCAACACAGAAAACACCAGGCCTGACAGCTTCACTGATGAATGGTACCAATCACTTAAAGGAAAAAGAAAACCAACCTACACAAATTCATCCACCATGCAGAAAAGGAGAGAATCCTTCCGAATTCATTTTATGAAGCCAATGCTACACTCATACCAAAAACAAACCAAGACGCTAAAAGAAAATAACAGACCAATTATCTCTTAGAAACACAGATGCAAAACTCTCAACAAAATACCAGCAAATTGAATCCAGCTATACACAAAAAGGAGAGGGCAATGGCACCCCACTCCAGTACTCTTGCTGGAGGGTCCCACGGATGGAGGAGCCTGGTGGGCTGTGGTCCATGGGGTCTCGAAGAATCGACATGACTGAGCAACTTCACTTTCACTTTTCGCTTTCATCATTGGAGAAGGAAATGGCAACCCACTCCAGTGTTCTTGCCTGGAGAGTCCCAGGGACAGCGGAGTCTGTGGGGTCGCACAGAGTCGGACACGACTAAAGCAACTTAGCAGTAGCAACAGCATACACGAAAAAGATAATAGTCACAACCAAGTGAAGTTAAACCAGGAATGCAAAGCAAACCAATGTAATTCACAACATAAAGAAAAATATGCTGTGCAACTCTATTTGCATGTACAATTCACTGTACAATTATTTGCATATTCTACGATGCCAGTTTTTGTCTACTCACAGGACAAAACTGGACACTCACAGTTGGGCATTTAATAACAGGCTATTCTTATGCTCTGATCTTCCTACCAATACTATCCAACATTTATGGATTACTCAGCAGTACACAGTCCCATCCACAGCACCTTATGTGAACAACCTTGTTCCTGAAGGTCCTACACCTCAGGGCCTTTACACCCATTACTGCCTCTATTCAAAATGTTCTCCCCATGTCCAGCCTGTTCTCATCACCCTAGTCCTCATCTCAGACAGCACCTCAGAATGGCTTTCCCGCGTGACTCTGTATTTCAGTTCCGTCAGTCAGTCAGTTCAGTCACTCAGCTGTGTCCAGCTCTTTGCAACCCCATGGACTGCAGCATTGCATAGCAATTTTCACCATTTGAAATTCTTCTTTGAAAGTTTTACTTCTTTGTCTCCCTCATCAGAATGTAAACTTCATGAAGGTAAGATCCTATTTGTCTTGTTCACTGCTGTATTTCCATACCCAGGACAGTATCTGGAAACTAGGAGGGTTTTAGTATTTGGTGAAGGAAAGAGTTATATGAGGTAGGTAGTACTCTCTTCAAATTTAGAATAAGAGAAAATTGTGACTCAGAGTAAGTTACCTGTTCGTTATTACAAATGACTTAACCTGAGTTCCATTTAAAGAAAAGATAAGGCAAAGACAAGCAGGAAGCTAGTTTATTTTGGAATATGATTCCAGGGAACAGGGGTGAAGGATATTGGGAATAAAACATGGAAGAGTCAATACAAATATTCATTATGAAGTTAGCCACCTCTGTGAGTGACAAGATTATTCTGGGGAGCTACAGTCCAGAGCTGAGTCCCACAGGATTTTCTAAGAAGCCTTGTGAATGTAGCTCAGAAACATCACCCAGGGAAGAAACAGGAAAGCATTTTTATCCATCATCCCTCAAAAGTCTAGAGTGACCACAGAAAAGAAGGCCCATGGGAAGAATAGAGAAGTAAGTTTTACCAGATCAGACCAGCTTACACCAAACAAGAGTGTACAAACACGGGGAGTAAGAGGTGAGGCTGAAGGCACAGCGATGCTGTTCAAGACGTGGTGTCCGACCGATGGCCGGGGAGTGGCACGACCAGGTACAAACCCTGACAAATAAATAAAACTGCTCCCTACGCTGGCTGGCCACAGAGCTCCATGGTCCAAAGAGATTCTCATCTCCATGGTGGGTTTTAAGTGAAATAAAGACATGAAAAAGTAATAACAGAAATCAAAGTGGTACCCTGTGTAACAAAAGTAAATGCAGTTGTGAATGAAAATATAAAAAGATGGCAGCCTGGGATGGTGCAACACAGAGTGGCGGGTACTTCAGCTCAGGCTCGGGGTCGTGTCCGACCCTGCAACCTCCCGGACCGCAACACCCAGACCTCCCTGTCCATCACCAACTCCTGAGTTTATTCGAACTCATGCCCACTGAATCGGTAATGCCATCCAACCATCTCATCCTCTGTCATCCCCTTCTCCTCCTGCCTTCAATTTTTCACAGCAGCAGGGTCTTTTCCAATGAGTCAGTTCTTCATGTCAGGTGGCCAAAGTATTGGAGTTTCAGCTTCAACATCAGTCCTTCCAATGAACACCCAGGACTGATCTCTTTTAGGATGGACTGGTTGGATCTCCTTGCAGTCCAAGGGACTCTCACAAGTCTTCTCCAACACCACAGTTCAAAAGTATCAATTCTTTGGCGCTCAGCCTTCTTCACAGTCCAACTCTCACATCCATACATGACCACTGGAGAAACCATAGCCTTGACTAGATGGGCCTTTGTTGGCAAAGTAATGTCTCTGCTTTTCAATATGCTGTCTAGGTTGGTCATAACTTTTCTTCCAAGGAGCAAGAGTCTTTTAATTTCATGGCTGCAGTCACCATCTGCAGTGATTTTGGAGCCTCAAAAAAACAAAGTCTGTCACTGTTTCCATTGCTTCCCCATCAATTTGCCATGAAGTGATGGGACCAGATGCCATGATCTTAGTTTCCTGAATGTTGAGTTTCAAGCTAGCTTTTTCACTCTCCTCTTTCACTTTCATCAAGAGGCTCTTTAGTTCCTCTTTGCTTTCTGCCGTAAGGGTGGTATCATCTGCATATCTGAGGTTATTGATATTTCCCCCAGCAACCTTGATTCCAGCTTGTGCTTCATCCAGCCCAGCATTTCTCATGATGTACTCTGCTGCTGCTGCTGCTAAGTCACTTCAGTCATGTCCGACTCTGTGTGACCCCATAGACGGCAGCCCACCAGGCTCCCCCATCCCTGGGATACTCCAGGCAAGAACACTGGAGTAGGCTGCCATTTCCTTCTCCAATGCATGAAAATGAAAAGTGAAAGGAAGTCGCTCAGTCATGTCTGACCCTCAGGGACCCCATGGACTGCAGCCTACCAGTCTCCTCCGTCTATGGGATTTTCCAGGCAAGAGTACTGGAGTGGGGTGCCATTGCCTTCTCCAGATGTACTCTGTGTTTAAGCTAAATAAGCAGGGTTGCAATATACAGCCTTGACGTACTCCTTTCCCAATCTGGAACCAGTCTGTTGTTCCATGTCTAGTTCTAACTGTTGCTTCCTGACCTTATTAAATGCTAAACAGATCAAAGGTTTTAAAAATACATATAAAATCTCTGATTAAAAAAAAAATTTACATCTAGGAATTTAGCCCAAAGTAATTATCATGGATATACAAAAAGATTTTTGCTATAAACACACTCATCACAGCATTGCTTGTAACCGTGAAAAAACTAGGAACATGACTATCCAATAGGAAAATAAACTGTCCTATCCATAAAATGGAATAATATTCAATTTTAAGAACTAGGTTATAAAAAATATTTCATGCTTTGGAGAAATGTTCCTAAGTAGTAAGTGCAAAATATTTCTAGTAGCATTATTATATAACAGTTTTAAAAAAACAGTTCATACATTGGTTTTTTTTTTTTAAGCATCTGTCAAAGTATTAACAGTGGTAATCTCTGAGTGATCTGTTCATGGGAGGTTTTAATTTTTTATGCAAATATTTTAAGAATTAGAAAAAATAATTTTGGTTTAGCTAGTTATTAATTCAGTAAAAAGTGTCATTAAATCCTTACGCAGCAAGACAAGGCAAATCGCTAGCAATCTGCTGGCCCCTCTGTGAGTGCAACCAGGAAGTGGTTCATCCATGGAGAACCCAAGCAGGGATCAAATGGAAGGTTAAAAACAAGTCTCTTCTTTGCAATGGGTCCTTCTACTTTTGCAAATAGGGCTGTTACAAATTTTGAGAATGACAGGCAATACATTAATCTAAAAATAAAACGGAAAGCATCTATGGGAAAGACAACATAACACCAGAGTCTGGGGCGTTTCCTTTTGGGTCCCTCAACTCTCTGGCGTGACTGAGGCACACAGCCATCTCCCCTTGGCGGTGAGCAGCACCAGGCTACGGTGACTGTGTACTGTCCTGAAAGAATACCACGGTGCA
Source organism: Redunca redunca (assembly GCA_006410935.1). Classification (NCBI taxonomy): domain Eukaryota; kingdom Metazoa; phylum Chordata; class Mammalia; order Artiodactyla; family Bovidae; genus Redunca; species Redunca redunca. The sequence goes on from SJYQ01084716.1 coordinate 616,087, forward strand.
TGTGGAGTGCTTCATGCCAAGCACTGAGCTAAAAAAGCCCTCAGGAAATGCTCACAGAGCCTGAGGCACTCATCTGAATGTTTAAGTAAAAAATAGGTTAAAAAAGGTTAAATAACTTCCTCAAGGTCACAGCTGGTTAGTAGAGGGGCTTAGATCTGAACTTGTTCTGCCTGACTCCAAAGCAAAGGTTTTTCTAATATATAACAAGAAAATCTGATATCTTTGTATCCTAGTTCATGGTCCAAAAGGGTTTTCACTATTACTATTTTTAAAAACTTCACCTGTACCTTTTTGGTTCCTCGGAAAGTTAAACATAGAATCACCATGATGTCCTGGTGTTGGTCACTGTCATGCCCAATGCTGTGACCTCATGGACTGTAGGTCATGCAGCTTCTCTGTCCATGGGGTTCTCCAAGCAAGAACACTGGAGTGGGTAGCCATATGACCCAACAATTCATCTCCTAGTTATTTGCTCAGGAGGACTGAAAACAGATATTCAAACAAAAGCCTGAATATTCATCACAGCATACCCTAAGAGCCGAAAGAGTGGAAAGAACCCAAATGTTTATCAACAGATGAACAAACAGAATGAAGTACATCCATAAAACAGACCATTACTCAGTCATAAAAGGACACACCCTACTGACAGAGGCTACAATATAGAAGAATCTTGAAAAAATTACGCTGAGTGAAAGCAGCCAGAAACAAAAAGGCACAAACGATGATTCCATACACATGGAGTGCCCAGAATTCAAAAATGCAGGGACAGAAAGCAGATCAAAGTGGATTATTGGCAGGGGGAGGGGGGAATGGGAGGAGCTGCTTAGTGGGAGCTGTGCTTCTTTAGGGGGCGATAGACATGGTCCAAAATTAGAGATTGACCACTGCACAACAGTGTAAATGGGCCGGAAGCAAACAGCGGTACACCTTCAAATGGTTAAAATGGTGAGTTTTATGTTATGTGAATCCTACCTGAATAAAAATATTCATCTTTTAGGTACTGAAGACACTAACCACAGGTCTTGCAAAGCGTAGCCATGTGGGCTGTTACAGAGCATCGTAGCCCATGAGCGCTGCAGGGGGTGGGGATGAGAGGAACGAAAAGGCAGCAACCCTGCCTGTTCCCACAAGTCACCATGTCACAGCACACACGCCAAAAGCCCCGGTGTGGTTCGCACCCCTGGGAGGAGTGGCCGCCATATCCTACCAGTTTGGTTTTCCTATTTCTGACTACTTAACTTATTTGGTAAACTTCTCAGGGGTCCCCCAAAAATGGGGTGACTTGCTGCTTTACGAATTCACTTAAACTTTTTCATCGAAAAGGGGTTAAGCTAATGTGTGGAAGTCCATGAAAAGGCAGAAACCTGTGCCTCTGAGAGGGATGCCTTCAGCATCCACCTTCCTTTACTGTTCAGGACTATGAGTCTCCTAGAAGGAAACCTGATGAAAATACACCCTCAGTGACCAAGTGGAGGACAACGAGTGCCTTCTGGTGACCGTCCCCACAAAGACGTCCATAAAACTGGTCTATCGGGGTGGGGCTCGGGAGACACAAACCAAACACCTATCTGCAAGGCAGAGAAACCCAAGTCTGATTTTCAAGTTTGATGATCCGAGGAACCTCTTCCACTCCTGTCTGGTGGGAAAGTCTATGATTCAAGTCAATGTATGGCTAAAACCACTACAATATTGTAAAGTAATTAGCCTCCAAATAAAACAATTAAAAAATAAAATAGGGAACCAAGCAGAAAGTCTCTTAAGTCTGGACTTGTACACACAGCCTTTTAGCACCTAATCCATTTGTGTGTAGAGACGCTACTAAACATCGTAAACCACTGGTGCTGAGACTGGCAGGTCAACAGGAACACCAAACACCCACTTAAACTCCATAAACACTAAAATGAATTCTAAGTGGATTCAAGAATTGGATAAAAGCAATGAAACCAAAAAGACAGCTCCAGACAAAATACCAGTTCAAGATGACAGTTCTGATACCTGTCCACTTTTCCTCCCTTCCTAAGTCATACTGAAATAAGAGGGCCCTCAGAACACCAGAGAAAAATCTCCTTTCAGTCGTCCAGGGAACAATCAATAAAGACCAAGACCTGGGAAGGAGCAATGTGCAAACAGAATTATCCATCAGAATAATCTGGAGTATTCCTCAAACGTCAATCATTTCCATTTTGGCACCATAGTGAAAAGTGAAGTCGCTCAGTCGTGTCCGACTCTTAGCGACCCCAGGGACTACAGCCTACCAGGCTCCTCCGCCTGTGGGATTTTCCAGGCAAGAGTACTGGAGTGGGGTGCCATTGCCTTCTCCGATATATATATATGTCAGGAGAGTAAGTTTTGCTATATCCCAGTGCTACCTACTCTATTATTTAACACTTCAATTCACCTCACTATGATTTAGTTAAATAAATGTACTTTAAAAGAAACTTTATATCACTACAATAATTGCAAAATGAGTGCCACACTGTCATCAGTAGGTGATAACTATAAAAGTGAACACACTTTATGAAATTCTAACACTGCTGCTGACAGCCTGCCTCTTGTTCTCTAGGCCACAGCAGGAAACTGGCTGCTAATAGCAAGGCAGCTCGGACTAGCACCTGACTGAGACTTTCTCTCTGTTACAATCAAGAGGAGAAAGAAGTGACAAGGGAATTATTATCTCACAGTTGTCTCAATGGCCCTTGTGTGGAGCCCACATCCTGTGTAAAACCATCCCCATATAAATGGCACACATGCCTGCCTTGCCGTGACAGGTGGGCGGCCCTTCCACAAAACCCCACCCCCAGGCACATTCACATTTTCTCACACACAGCCATTCATCTGGCATTTTTCTCCCCTGTAGGAGGAAAGGCTTGGCCCCCAAAATAAAATTCAAGAAATGCCCTCTGAAGAAAGTGGCAATGCACTTGGGAGGACGCTGAGGTGTCTAAGAGCTGAGAAGGACTAGAAAAGAGCGCGGGGATCTTCAGGTTCCCCCAGGAGGTGCCAGCCTGGGGAACGCAGATCAGTGGGAGGGGGGGGGTGGTAAGAGAAAGGGCAGCCTTACTCAGAGTGAGAGTTACACAGAGCTGAGCCCCCCAGCCAGTCAGCAGGCCAGCAGGCGGGGATTTCCTCCTGCTCCTCACCTCTGCAGCCTAGTCACAAGCTCTGCACACCTGAACAGGGCCTGCAGGCAGCCCTGCAGGAGGTATGGGCCTCCTGGGGACAAAGACCAACCCACAAATAAAGAGGAAACCCACACCAGCTACTCTGGAATCCAGTCTCTCACTATGCACAAGAATGGCCAAGTGAGCATCTGCAAAGTTCACCCTGTGTCCTCTGCACCAAACGTTTACTGCAGGAGGGAGGCCAGGGGGAGAGAACAGAAGACTTCCAAGAAGAAAATGATGCAAGGGTCAAGAAGACGCAGTAGCTGAGGGTGAAATTAAGTAGTGAAGAAATAGCGAAAGAAATTAGGAGACTCCCTGAAGTAGCACCGGTTTTATGACCCAGGGCTCTATTTTCTTCTACGACTCCAGTCACACACCTTGGCTCAACAGCGGATGTGTGTCAGTGTGTGTGCTCGGTCATGTCCGACTCTTTGCTACCTCGTGGATTGTAGCCCGCTAGGCTCCTCTGTCCATGAGGCAAGAATAATGGAGTGGGTTGCCATTTCCTCCTCCAGGGGATAATGAATATACAATAATAATAATAATGTAAACATAGCTATTGTTATGATTTTCTGTGTGTGCATGTGTCTGAGAGAAAGAATGCACAGCTTAAGACCTTACATAGAAAAAACTCAAAAAGAATGAGCATTAAACTATCAGTAGCGCCGAAGAATTGATGCTTTTGAACTGTGGTGTTGGAGAAGACTCTTGAGAGTCCCTTGGACTGCAAGGAGATCCAACCAGTCCATTCTGAAGGAGATCAGCCCTGGGATTTCTTTGGAAGGAATGATGCTAAAGCTGAAGCTCCAGTNCCACCTCATGCGAAGAGTTGACTCATTAGGAAAGATTCTGATGCTGGGAGGGATTGGGGGCAGGAGGAGAAGGGGACGACAGAGGATGAGATGGCTGGATGGCATCACGGACTCGATGGACATGAGTCTGAGTGACCTCCGGGAGTTGGTGATGGACAGGGAGGCCTGGCGTGCTGCGATTCATGGGGTCACAAAGAGTCGGACACGACTGAGCGACTGAACTGAACTGAACTGAATAGTCATTTAGCTGGAGGAATATCTGACTATTCCTTTCTACATTACATTACTTGTGTAATTTGTAAATTTTTTGGCAGCAAGTATTTTTCAGTTTTGTCATAAGGCAAGACAAAAACAACATTAAAAGTCAGCTTTGAACATCATTAACAATGTTATTAATGATGGGGCAAATTTATTTAAGGCTAAATGAAAAAATCAGAACATGAAACTGTATATAGATCCAATTTTGCTTTTAAACATGTTTACGTACATACATATGGAAAAATTTACAGAACACCAAGATATGGGTTTGGGTGGGCTCTGGGAGCTGGTGATGGACAGGGAGGCCTGGCATGCTGCAGTTCATGGGGTCGCAAAGAGTCGGACACAACTGAGCGACTGAACTGAAGATGTAAACAGGGATGAACTCTCGGTGGCACAGCGAACTGGAATTCTACGTTCTTCCTTTTATTTCCCAAATTTTCTACAATGAAGACCATGCCCACTAAGTTTTAGAAACAAAAAGTTAATAAATTTAACAGTTAAATTTCCTTGTTGCAGGGTCCATAAGCCTGGAAGTACTAACTTGCATCATCAATCTTTAAAAAAACAATTAATACTGTGCTCTTTCCACTGTATCATGCTACATTCAAGGGACTAAGGTGACATAAGCATTGGAAAATGTCTGAGAACAGTGGCAATGTAACATAAAAATCCTATGAAAAATGTCTGGGAAAGGGAATCATGATTTACATAAGCAGTGCAGGGGATCACAAAGAGTTGGACATGACTGAGCAACTGAACAACAATAAAAATAACAATAATTTTCATTTATAATTTAAATGAGGGTTAAAATTTAAGCAATGTACAGCATGTGACGATAGGTAATAATACTGTATTGTATACTTGAAACTGGCTAGTAGATCCTGAATGTTTGCACACACACAAAAAACATGACTATGAGGTGTTGGTATGTTAATTACTTTGATCGCAGTAATCAGTTCACCATGTATGCCTATGACAAAACATCACATACAATATAAACATATAAAATTTTTGTCAACTATATCTCAATAAAGCTAGAAAAAATAAACTGAACAATATAATTTGGGGTTTAAATTTTTTAATTTAAAAAAAAATTTAAGCAGCCCCACACAGTACCAGTGTGTTCCACAAAGCACACTTCAAAAATGTTGCGGTCAATTATTATTTGATACTCTTTATCAGGTTGTACTTATTAAAATTCCACAGAAATACATTTTTAAAGTAGCTTGATTTAAGGCAGGTTCTGACTTAAACTGATACTGCCATAAGCTGAGAATGGGAAAAGGTGGAAAAGGCAGATAATGGGCTAAGTCACTTTAGTCGTGTCTGACTCTTTGCAACCCTATGGACTGTGGCCCGCCAGGCTCCTCTGTCCATGCAATTCTCCAGGCAGAATACTGGAGAGGGTTGCCATGCCCTCCTTCAGGGGATCTTCCCGACCCAGAAATTGAATACATGTCTCTTGAGTCTCCTGCATTGCAGGGAGATTCTTTACTGCTGAGCCACTGGGGAAGCCCAAGGTAGATAATGTACTTAGTTGCTCAGTCGTGTCTGACTCTTTGCAACCCATGGACTGTAGCCTGCCAGGCTTCTCTGTCCATGGGAATTCTCCAGGCAAGAATACTGGAGTGGGTTGCCATTCCCTAATTAGGAATTTTTTTTTTTTTGGTAGGAGCTAATCAAAGAAAGTAGGGAAAACCACTAGACCATTCAGGTATGATCTAAATCAAATCCCTTATGATTATACAGTGGAAGTGAGAAATAGATTTAAGGGACTAGATCTGACAGAGTGCCTGATGAACTATGGAATGAGGTTCATGACACTGCACAGGAGACAGGGATCAAGACCATCCCCGTGGAAAAGAAATGCAAAAAAGCAAAATGGCTGTCTGGGGAGGCCTTACAAATAGCTGTGAAAAAGAAGAGAAGCCAAAAGCAAAGGAGAAAAGGAAAGGTATAAGCACCTGAATGGAGAGTTCCAAAGGATAGCAAGAAGAGATAAGAAAGCCTTCCTCAGAGATCAATGCAAAGAAATAGAGGAAAACAACAGAATGAGAAAGACAAGAGATCTCTTCAAGAAAATTAGAGATACCAAGGGAACATTTCATGCAAAGATGGCCTTGATAAAGGACAGAAATGGTATGGACCTAACAGAAGCAGAAGATATTAAGAAGAGATGGCAAGAATACACGGAAGAACTGTACAAAGAAGATGTTTACAACCCAGATAATCACGATGGTGTGATCACTCACCTAGAGCCAGACATCCTGGAATGTGAAGTCAAGTGGGCCTTGGAAAGCATCACTATGAAGAAAGCTAGTGGAGGTGATGGAATTCCAGTTGAGCTATTTCAAATCCTGAAAGAGGATGCTGTGAAAGTGCTGCACTCAATATGCCAGCAAATTTGGAAAGCTCAGCAGTGGCCACAGGACTGGAAAAGGTCAGTTTTCATTCCAATCCCAAAGAAAGGCAATGCCAAAGAATACTCAAACTACTGCACAATTGCACTCATCTCACATGCTGGTAAAGTAATGCTCAAAATTCTCCAAGCTAGGCTTCAGCAATACATGTACCGTGAACTTCCAGATGTTCAAGCTGGTTTTAGAAAAGGCAGAGGAACCAGAGATCAAATTGCCAACATCCAAAGGATCATCTAAAAAGCCAGAGAGTTCCAGAAAAACATCTATTTCTGTTTTAGTGACTATGCCAAAGCCTTTGACTGTGTGGATCACAATAAACTGTGGAAAATTCTGAAAGAGGTGGGAATACCAGACCGCCTAACCTGCCTCTTGAGAAACCTGTATGCAGGTCAGGAAAAAACAGTTAGAACTGGACATGGAACAACAGCCTGGTTCCACATAGGAAAAGAAGTCCGTCAAGGCTGTATACTGTCACCCTGCTTATTTAACTTCTATGCAGAGTACATCAAGAGAAACACTGGGCTGAAGGAAGCACAAGCTGGAATCAAGATTGCCGGGAGAAATATCAATAACCTCAGATATGCAGATGACACCACCCTTATAGCATAAAGTGAAGAGGAACTAAAAAGCCTCTTGATGAAAGTGAAAGAGGAGAGTGAAAAAGTTGGCTTAAAGCTCAACATTCAGATAACGAAGATCATGGCATTTGGTCCCATCACTTCATGGCAAATAGATGAGGAAACAATGGAAACAGTCTCAGATTTTATTTTTGGGGGCTCCAAAATCACTGCAGATGGTGACTGCAGCCATGAAATTAAAATATGCTTACTCCTTGGAAGCAAAGTTATGACCAATCTAGATAGTATATTAAAAAGCAGAGACATTACTTTGCCAACAAAGGTCCATCGTCAAGGCTCTGGTTTTTCCAGTGGTCCTATATAGATGTGAGAGTTGGACTGTGAAGAAAGCTGATGTGAGAGTTGGACTGTGAAGAAAGCTGAGTGCTGAAGAAATGATGCTTTTGAACTGTGCTGTTGGAGAAGACTCTTGAGAATCCCTTGGACTGCAAGGAGGTCCAACCAGTCCATCCTAAAAGAGATCAGTCCTGGGTGTTCATTGGAAGGACTGATGCTAAAGCTGAAACTCCAGTAATTTGGCCACCTCATGAGAAGAGTTGACTCACTGGAAAAGACCCTGATGCTGGGAGGGACTGGGGGCAGGAGGAGAAGGGGACGACAGAGGATGAGATGGCTGGATGGCATCACTGAATCAATGGACATGAATTTGAGTGAACTCCAGGAGTTGGTGACGGACAGGGAGGCCTGGCGTGCTGCGATTCACGGGGTCGAAAAGAGTCGGACACGACTGAGCGACTGAACTGACTGAATATACTACGGCTGTTTTTATTTGCATAGTGTTCTTTTTACTTTCTCTTTATTAGTCAAGTTATTAATCAAGAAAGAGAAGGGGAAAAGAACACTATGCAAATAAAAACAACCACAGTATACTAGTTCCTACAAGAAAAAAAAAAATCCTAATTAGGACATAAAACATGTCTAGCGAAAACAGGACTGGATTTTGGTTCTGCTTAGGGAGAAAGAGGGAGACTCATGGACTGAAAGCCAACAGAAGGAACATGGTGGACCCAAGAGAAAGGAGCTGCAGCAGACACAAGAGGTGGAATGAAAAGCAACCTGCCAGGACTCAGAGTGAGTTTTCAGTGACCGGGAAATAAGCCCCACTGCTGAGCAGAACTGCTATATTCATCACGATCCTATGAACAGGGCCAAGTGGTCAAGAGAGAGACATGTAAATAAACTGGAGTCTGAGCAGTAGCAGTGTGCATTAGTTCGCAACACACAACATGGAGCCAGACTGGATTCCAATTCTAGCCCTGCTCCTCACCAGCTATAATCCTGGACAAGTTACTTAAATACCTACACCTCACCTTCCTCATCTGCAAACTGCGAGGAATAATTCAGAATAGTACCTCACGGGGTTGTTCTGAGAACTAACCAGCTGTTCAGATGGAGCCTAGTAATGTCACATAGCTGTTACACAGTAAAATTTACAGTGTGATACAAGTAAAACTGGTAATAATGCATAAGTAAAACTGATAATAATGCATACTTTATTAGTTGTTATTTGAAAAATTACAGAGATATGCAGAACTCTCATTTAAATGATGATTCTTTTTCCCAGGTGTTTTTCCTATGGCTTAGAAGTTATATTCCCATTGCTCCTAGTCAGAGACTAAATTCACATCAATTTAGTCTCCAATGTGGCATGACACAGTGAAAAAAAACACTGGCTTTGGAGGCAGGCACACCTGAGCTCAGTCCTAGCTCTTCCACATAATTTGGACAAATTACACTCTTGAGCCTCAACATACTCATTTGCAGAAAAAATACCTAGAGCTACTGTGAAAATTAAAAGTGATAACTTAAGTAAACCAATATTTTCTCCCTTAAAATTCCTGGTAATGTTGTAGGTACCATCCTGTGGGGCTAGAATTTGGCAGTATCAAAAGTTAAAATACTCTTTATTTAGTCTTCTTTTACTTCTAGGAATATTTGAAAATTAAGATGCTCTCAGCATTACTATAATGAAAAAAAAAAAAAAAACAATGGAGGGAAGCACAAACCTAACTGCAAGAATAGTATACTAAGAAAATGCTTATGACAAAGGAGAAAACAGCAGAATATACACACAGTCATTATGACTGCATTTTAAGAGTGTTGCATGAAATAAAGTCAAGTTAGAAAATAGTGTTCAAGTGTGATAAACTTAATTATTAATTTGGATATTCATTTTTGCAATGGAAAAAGTATAAACACCAAGATGTTAATAAATGATGTTTTTATTTCTTCCCACTACTTTTCCATGTTTCAGAATTTCCCTTGGTGAACATATATTCATTTTACAATAATAAAATCAGTTCATTTAAAACAAGAACATAAATGTATAGAGGGGAAAAGATTAAGAAAATTAACTGAGATGCTAACTGTGGTTTTTCTCTGTCTTGCAAGCTTTCTATAATGTGGTTAATCTTACTTTAGATTGAAAAGGAAAACATTGTTTTAAAAGCACCCTCCAGGTTTGCCCTTTCCTACTTAACATCTTTCCTTCTCAATCAAAATTCTTGAATAAAGAGTACTGTATTTCTCAAGAGTTTCAAAAAATCAGATCAGATCAGATCAGATCAGCCGTTCAGTCATGTCCGACTCTTCGTGACCCCATGAATTGCAGCACACCAGGCCTCCCTGTCCACCACCAACTCTCGGAGTTCACTCAAACTCAGGTCCATCGAGTCGGTGATGCCATCCAGCCATCTCATCCTCTGTCATCCCCTTCTCCTCCTGCCCCCAATCCCTCCCAGCATTAGGGTCTTTTCCAATGAGTCAACTTTTCTCATGAGGTGGCCAAAGTACTGGAGTTTCAGCTTTAGCATCATTCCTTCCAAAGAACACCCAGAGCTGATCTCCTTTAGAATGAACTGGTTGCATCTCCTTGTTTCAAAAAATATACTCCCTCAAAACTTTAGAAATCTGGGAAGCAGCTTATCCCCAAGAATCAGGCATTAAAAGCAACTGGTTCAGGGGTTTGGGCAAACCAGGCCTGCTAAGTTAATCCCTTACTGCAACAAGGAATGAAATCAGAACACAAATATACAAAGTCACCTCTAAAGAGGCCAGCCAAGTAATCCTTGGCCCTCAGAACAGAAACCTAACTAAAACAGGATGGCAAAATTGCAGGTTTCACTGAGGTATCGAAATATTAATACAAGAGTCGCTGAATACCCAAGGGAGACTCCACAACCAAGATGCAGATTTTACAAAGAAAGAGCAGCAAGAGAGTCCTCTCAGTCAGATCATGGGTATAAAGAGCAGAAGGGTGAGAGCTCTTTGCTGTGGAGAGAGGACATCACAAGGAAGATGAGTGGAGTGAACCACCAACCCACCCTGTGTACATCCAGGCCCTCGCATCAAGCTGAGCAAGGGGTGAGCTGAATACGTGAGCCCTGATAGGAGGTGGGGGGTAGTGGGTTTCTGGAAAGCAGGAGGAGGAGAAGCCATGTTGATCAATGAGATAAAAAATGCACTACCAGGACAAAGAATCAGCAATTCCATCAGAGCAGAGGTGGACCACAAGCCAGAGGCATTGTCTTTGATTCAGTCCCAAAGTACCCTCAAGCAAGCCAAACAGGCCTTAGAAGGAAGAAACTGCAGATGGACCTGTTTCAGGAAGCTAAGGAAGAGTCACCAAATGAAGCCCACCAGCCTAACAATACATCCCCCAGGTCAGGGGAGCAACCCGTATGAGTGCCTCCCCAGACACCGTAAGAACCTACAGGACAGAGTCAGCTTAAACCACTGGCCAGGCGCAGAGAGAAGCATAAGAAGCGTCCGAGCTCCTCACCATTCCTTCGTCCTCCCACTCTGCCCCATCTAGAAACCAGGAAGGAGAAACCGGAAATTTCAGGGTCAGATGGGACATAAAAGGTCAGAAGCTAGTTACATCACTTTCTCTGACAAGGGGTTACCAGCTACAAATCCCAAATGGGAGAAAGAAGGAGGAAAAGTCTTAAATTTGAATGAAGGCTGAATGAACTGAACTAGGTACTTTCAATGTCTAAAGGGGGAGAAAATCTTAACTGGGAGAAAGAGGGAGAAAAAGTCTTACCTTTGAATGAGGCTGAACACACTGAATTGGGTACTTTCGATCTCTAAACTGAGCTTATGTTTTGTGACTTCTGTTCCCTAAGGTTACTGCCACCTGAATGTACCTTTTGTCTATCACTTATCACTGAATCCTGAGCTCTTAGAAGAATAGCTGACTCACGGGTACAGTAAATAGCCGTTGAATCAATAACTTAAAGAGTGCATAAAAAGTCATAAGGCCTGATGCCTTTTTATAAAGGCAAAAAGCTTTCCAAGCCAAGTGCATTTTAAAGAAATGGTGAGAGACAAAAATATTTACTTTGATCATCTCCCACAACTTATGTATTCAACACACTGAGTACATACCTGAAGAAAGAATATATCAGAACATGGTATGGCCCTTCCTGGGAGCACCACCACAGCCACAGTGGGAAACTATTGAAGTGTCCATGTCAGTGCGATGCTGCTGAGAGAGTGCTCGGCTTCTGAGGCAACATCCTAAAGCTGAAATGAGGGTGAGGTTTGTAGACCCTGAATGACCCACTGGTCCTTACGGCTCACCCATCTCTAGAGTGAGAAGAAAGTCCTTACCATAGGCTGGCACCACTGCTACTGCGGATTCATCAACTGCATTTGACTTAAGCTTCCTAACTAAGGTTTTTGGATAAAGAGAAGAGTTTCACTCAAAGGAAATTTCCAGCTCAGCTGAGAACGAATTTCTCATTCCGATAAATTTACACTGGTTCCCAACTCAGGGCTGTGTGAGCTTTAGTTAGCATGATACCCTTGGGTACTGACAACCATCTGAATCTCCAAAAGGCTGACTCCAGCTCTGTCTTCCTGAGACTCGCTCAGCTGTCCATCCCAACAGTCCACTCTATTTCTACTCTCTACTTTTGGCTCATGGGCTTCCCTGGTGACTCAGTGGTAAAGAATCCACCTGCTAATGCAAGAGACCCAGGTTCCATCGCTGGTTGGGAAGATGCCCTGGGAAAGAAAATGGCAAGCACTCCAGTATTCTTGCCTAAAGAATCCCCATGGACAGTGGAGCCTGGTGGGCTATAGTCTATGGGGTCATTAAGAGTCAGATATGGCTTAGCAACTAAGCAACAACAACCTCTAGTTCACTCTTTACTTCGACAGAAATAGGTTTTGGCCTTAATGATCCACTGAAATTGCTCATCTTAAAGTGACAATAACGTATAGCCAAATTCAGGAGCCCCTGAGGATGTGAAAGAAACTAAGGAGAGGAGAGGAGAAAGTCAAAGGACAAGGAATTTTAGAAAGGTACAGACTACCAGGTATAAAATAAATAAGATACAAGGAGGTAATGTACAGCACAGAGGATATGGCCAATATTTTATAATAACTTTGAATGGAAGGCAATCTATAATGCGAATCACTATGCTATACACCTGACACTAATATAAGATTGTAAACCAATGATATTTCTATTAAAAAAAAAATGTACAAAAAGTGTTCATCAAGGCCAGTGTGAGAGAACATTCCACTAAGACAAGGAGTGAGAGGCCCGTATGTGGACAAGAAGTCTCCGGTCACTCACCCTTGGTGGTTGTGGGGGAGGGAAGCAGGCACTGTGTACGCCAGGCCACAGCCGGTGACCATCAAAGAAAAAAAAACAGCTAATTAACTGCAGAGCTTAAGAGTGAAGGGAAGAGAGAAAAGAAAAAAGTGAAGACATCTTTCAAGAAGCTTGGTAGGGAAGAAGAAACAAAGTCGTTAGCAGTTGGGCACATACAGAATGCAGTCAATGGATGAAGTGGTTATGCTTCTGGATTTTTAAGACTCCAAAGAAGTCTCTAGTTAAAAATACTTCACCCTAAGACTATACTTTCAGGGATCATTTCCATAGGTTGCTACTAGAGAAGTCTCTCTGCTGTATGACACAGGGAACTCAAACCGGGGCTCTGTGACAACTGAGAGGGATGGGATGTGGTGGGAGGTAGGAGGAAGGTTCAAGAGGGAGGGGACACATGTATGCCTATGGTCGATTCGTGCTGATGTATGGCAGAAACCAGCGCAATACTGTAAAGCAACTATCCTTCAATCAAAATAAATTAATTAAAATAGAAAAAGAAAAAAATACTTCACCCTGTTTATTTGCTGTGCAAAACTCTAGGAGTTTACACATGATAAATGTTTTCATCTTCATAACCACCGGAAAAAAAACAGGAAATAACCTCTCCTTTCCATAGAATAGGGATCTGAAATATCCTGGGGGTCTCCGAAGGGCCCACAGGAGAAAGCACCAGCTTTAACTCATGCGGGAAGAGAGGAGGGAGTGTCACTAGAAAAGGCAGCAGAGGATGACTTCCTTGGTTGCCCAGTGGTTAAGACTCTGAGCTCCCAATGCTGGAGCCACGGGTTCAATCCCTGGTCAGGGAACCAGATCCCACATGCTGCAACTAAGACCCACTGCAGCCAAATAAATAACAAAAATAAGCTTTAAAAGAATGAGTTAAGAATAGACAAAGAGTGGGCCTCAATTAGAAGAATTCTCTTAGATTAGGGGGGAAAAAAGGACTACGTTCACATGCCTAACAAACCCTTACTTGTCCCTCCAAAATCAGCTTGAACATCATCTACATTAGCACGTCTCCTCCTACACCTGCTAAAGAATGGATACAAACAAGTTAGCGAGAGGATGTGCCCAGGCACGGCCATGGGTGCCAACACCCATGGCCCTTATATCTGGGATGGAGTAAGCGTGGGAACAGTCTGGATGATGAGACAACGGAATCCAAGAAATGTAACTGAGCAGCCGTGCCGAGGACTCAGCTCGCACAGACGCCACACACTAGGACGAGGCTGGGGCTTTGCCAGGTCAGAGCAGGGCAGGGATCCCAGGTCGCCAAGGGCCTCGATGGGAACGCAACTCAGGGAATCAACCGTGGTCTCCAGACTGGAACTGGAAGATGCCAGAAATGAGCTGTAAACTGGAGACAAGGAGATCAGAAGTCTGGCTATCAGAGTCACTGTGAGAGAGTGGGAAGAAGGTGCAGGAGTTTGTTTACAAAGAAAGCAGGCAAATCAAACTAGGTCGGATGAGGACAGTTTTCTCCTAGAGAAACACCCATATCTGCCTAGTCTGCTGTCTCCTGTCTCCACTGCGCCTTCAACACTGGACCAGAACTGCCGAAAGTTTTACTTTGCCAACAAACGTCTGTCTAGTCAAGGTTATGGTTTTTCCAGTGGTCATGAATGGATGTGAGAGTTGGACTATGAAGAAAGCTGAGTGCCGAAGAATTGATGCTTTTGAACTGTGATGTTGGAGAAGACTCTTGAGAGTCCCTTGGACTGCAAGGAGATCCAACCAGTCCATTCTGAAGGAGATCTGTCCTGGGTGTTCTTTGGAAGGAATGATGCTAAAGCTGAAACTCCAGTACTTTGGCCACCTCATGCAGAGAGTTGACTCATTGGAAAAGACTCTGATGCTGGGAGGGATTGGGGGCAGGAGGAGAAGGGGACGGCAGAGGATGAGATGGCTGGATGGCATCACGGACTCGGTGGACGTGAGTCTGAGTGAACTCCGGGAGTTGGTGATGGACAGGGAGGCCTGGTGTGCTGCAATTCATGGGGTCGCCAAGAGTCGGACATGACTGAGCGACTGGACTGAACTGAACTGAACTGAAAGTTCTGTCCTCAGCCTTCCGGCTCTACTTGCTGCTCCCGGTGTCCTCATTCACATCCAGGGCACAACCCCATAATGGCCCACGTCCAGGCCAGCTCCCTCTCTAAAGATGGCCCTTGGATTATCTCCGACTGGACTTCCCAGGCCCTCAGACACTAAATGTCTTCCCCCCAAATGAGCCCGCCGTTTCTACACTCCCTGCCTCCGTGAACAGGAACGTACCCGGTCACCTTCAGCTCCTTTCTCTCCCGATCTCATGAGCTCTACTGACACAGCCTACACATTTTTAGATAATCTTCCTTCTCCCCTACGTCTATCCCCACTGCTCCCACCTTCACTGAAGCTGTCAGCCTCTCCCACAGGACTCTGGGCCCCTCCTGCTGGCCATCCTATTGCCTTGACCTAAATCCATCCCTCAGCATCTTCCCCCTGGTTTTATTTTATTTTTTTAAGTCGCTCAGTCATGTCCGACTCTTTGTGACCCCATGGGCTGTAGCCTACCAGGCTCCTCCCTCCATGGGATTCTCCAGGCAAGAGTACTGGAGTGGGTTGCCATTTCCTTCTCCATTCCCCCTGATTTTAAAAATTCAGATCTCTAATGGCCACATTAGCTCTTCTGAATGTGGCTCCCTGGAGATGGGACCAGGAATCTGAAAACTCTGTGGCTGCTGTCGCAGCCAGGACAGAGGCAGCGTATGGAAAACCCTGCTCGCATCCCCAAGGGGAAGCTTCCATCTTGCCGCCCACAGCAGCGTGAAGTCTCCCCAACCAGAGTTTCAGAGCTTCACCCTCTCCTGCTTCCTGAACTCGGCTCTACCATCCGCTCCTGTCTGTGTTCCTGGGGAGGGGCAGCTGGCCACGTCTCCTCTTCAGGTTCCATCCCCAGCCCTCGACTCACTGGCCTCTGAATGACATCACTGCACACACCTCTGTGCAGGAAGTGCTCCCCTCCGCTGGAATCAGCAATCCCCTAACTCATCACCTCCGGCCTCTCTGCCGGGCCCTGCCCAGGCTCCGTCCCCTACAGAGGCCCTCTCCCTACTCACACACCTGAGCAGCTCATGCTCAGGCCACAAAAGTCAGCTGAAGCATCTCCCCAAGATAGAAGTATTAACAGCGCCTCTCCCCTCTCGAGCCCACCCCTTGCCAGGAACCCACAGCACCCAGTACAGACATTGTCTCATTGCTTTTTGTCAACTTTTCTCCCACTAGACACTGAACTCCTTGAGGGTGGGACCTGCAGTTGGAATACATCAGACACACAATGAGTACTGATTGCTTGAATCCACGGTCAGAGTGAGTACACTGTGAAGTAAGTCATGGGAACGCTTACTAATAAATGTAAGAAATAATACATCTATTACTCAACACGTAGTCATCTCTAAGCAAGGATCTAAAATGAGGCATGAACACGAGTCCTAAGCACGTTTATCCTCATGCGAAGAGTTGACTCATTGGAAAAGACTCTGATGCTGGGAGGGATTGGGGGCAGGAAGAGAAGGGGACGACAGAGGATGAGATGGCTGGATGGCATCACTGACTCAATGGATGCGAGTCTGAGTGGACTCCGGGAGTTGGTGACAGACAGGAAGGCCTGGCGTGCTGCGATTCATGGGGTCGCAAAGAGTCAGACACGACTGAGCGACTGAACTGACTGAATTACCCAACGGCAGTACAGTTTCAAAGACATGGTTGCAAATGCCTTTTGCTTGATTCACGGCCCTGGCAGCACCAGCTTTCTTCAACAGCTGGAAAACGCCCTGCTGTGCCTGCTTGAGAGTCTCTGCGCTTGTGTCTCCCCTTCTGCAAGATGTTCAACAAAAACTCACCTGTTGGCTCCACACCATTTCGGTCACCATCCTGAACATCTTCTCTGACTATGATGGCTAAAGCAGCATTCTTTGCATTCTTCTGGCATCCTGCTATAGTCCTCTATAACTACAGTCTACGCCACTACCCTCGAATTTTCCTCACGACACTTACCACTATGTGCAATCACATGGTAACATACTTATTGGATGCTGGTCTGCTTCTTCCTGTGTACCACTTTATCCTCTGTACACAAGCAGTATGTGGCTTATGTACATAGTCAACAGACACTTGCAGAATAAATAAATAAATGAGAGAGAGATGAAAGCAAGTGTAACATGAAAACACCATCATCTACTAGTCACAGAGGTGGAAATACGCAGGTGGTAGGAAACAGCCGGGATTTTTCCCTTAAAAAACATTTCTTGGGGCAGGGTTAGGCAAACATTCATCCTCAGGACACTTAGGATCAGAACTCTCATTTACCAAAGGGTACACAACTTATCTAAAGGAAATCACTTCCCTTTCAGTGGGGAGCCTTGCAAAGAAAAACTTCAGAGCAAGGAAAATTTTCCTGCCTAGACTTGCCAAAAGACCAGTCCGGGGAAAAAAATGGTGCCTAAACAACACGGTAAGCTCTGCAAACACTGGGACCAAGACTTGTCCAATGACAAGTCCCCAGAACCCAGCAAGAGTTGTCACATCCCCAGAAACCAACCCATAAGAGTTGCTCAAAATGTTTGTTAAAGGAGCATATAAGACATGGACTTCTGAGGGATGGCCATTCCACCCATTTTTATGCTTCAGATACATTTATTTCAGAAACAAGGCAAGACAGTTAAGGAAGAGCCTCGGGCCTAGGCCTCTCCCTGGGCTGCAGTCTGGCTCCTAGAAATCAATACTTATCAACCATGTGCCACAAGTAATCATCTCTTACCTTCCCCAGAGTCACCTTATGTCAAATTTGAATATACTTTGGCAACATAACGGCTAACAAAGCATAGTAACCAGTAACAGATTTTGCTTGCTCTTTTAATTTTTTAATGTTTTTTGATTAGCAAGGAAGGATAGCTCAAAATGACAAAAGAAAACAAATAATACTGAAGAATTGTACCATTGATTGTGGTGCTGGAGAAGACTCTTAAGAGTTCCTCGGACTGCAAGGAGATCAAACCTGTCCATCCTAAAAGAAATCAACCCTGAATATTCATTGGAAGGACTGATGCTGAAGCTGAAGCTCCAACACTTTGGCCACCTGATGCAGAGTCGACTCATTGGAAAAGACCCTGATGCTGGCAAAGACTGAGGGCAGGAGGAGAAGGGGACGACAGAGGATGAGATGGTTGGATGGCATGAATGGACATGAATT
>SJYQ01084746.1:0-11195 GCA_006410935.1 Redunca redunca
AGGATGCTGGGATTGTCGGGGAACACTGCAGAGGCGGCAGAACCCCGGGGTGAGGAGTGGAGAACCAGCCCTGGCTCTGAGCTGGCACTCCTGCTAGGAATCCTGAATCCCGCTCCACCAGGACAGCCTGGCCCCTCTGCCTGGCTGGATGGCTGCCGGTTGGGGTGGACGGATAAGGCGGGGAGAGGAAGGACCACTGGGGGCTGCCCAGGCCTGCGGTGCCCCCTGCTGGCTGTTGGGGAAGACACGGGAATGTGCTTTCCCCTCCGCTGTGCCCCAGATAAATTCCAGAACAACTGATGATCTCGACTAAAAAAAGAAAAACCATAATAGTGCTATAATAAACCATCTGAGACTATTTTTATGATCTTGGGTTGGGAATGACCTTTCTAAGTGCAACAGGACACCTAGAAACTGAAGAAGGACGTATGGATAGAGTTGACCCAGGCAGAAATTAAACACAGATGCTGTAGACAAAGTTCAGAGGCACCAGGGAGGACAGGCCTGACTGAGGATGATGGTGGGCAGGAGGGTTAGGGAGTTGCCAGTGGAGGGTGGGTGGTGGGTGGGCAGAGAGAGCCCTAAGAACACAGAGCTCAGTGATGGTCAGTGTATACGGCCCCCTGGCCAGGCCACAGCCCCAGTGGCTCCATGACCTGTAACCTGGGTATGCCGTGGAGCTACTCTGGAGATATGGTGACATCCATAACCAGCTGACTTTTAAGTATAGCAGATGACCCTCGATGGTCTGGGGGGGCCTCGTCCAATCAGCCGAGGGCCTTAAGAGGGAAACTGAGGTCTCCCTGAAGAGGAAGAAGCTTGCTAGTAGACTACAGTGTTGGCTCCTGCCCAAGCCCCAGCCTGCTACGTAAGTCTGAAAGCATCACAACCTCATGAGCCAATTTCTTGCCATAAATTTTCCTGTGTACATGTGCATTCATGTATGCCAAAACACACACACACACGCCCCGACTGGTTCTGTCTGGAGCACTCTCACTGCTGTGTGTGTGTAAGTCGCTCAGTCGTGTTCAACTCTTTGCGACCCCGTGGACTGGAGCCCACCAGGCTCCTTTGTCTGCGGGATTCTCCAGGCAAGAATCCTGGAGTGGGGTGCCATTTCCTTCTCCACTCACTGATATGAACCCCTGTAAATAAACAAGGAAGATGTAACCCACCCCTCAGAAAAGCAGCTCAACTTTGCAGCCAGTCAGGCCATGTTTCCCCCTCTCTGGAGGTGCAGAGGGGAGACGGGGTCAGGCCCCACGCCCCCACAGACAGAGCCAGAGTTGCACACACTGGCCTGGAAACAGAGGCAGAGTCACAGGGCAGGCTGCAAAGGGAAACTCACTCTCCTAGCACCTTCTGTGCGCCAGACCCCAGTCCGGCCTTTTCCAGGGGGTGCAGTGCCCAGGGGGCAGGAGTTCTGGTGCCCAAGTGTCCGTGCTGTGGCCTCCTGTGGCTGGCTCACCAGGGTCACCTCGGAGTCAGGCACACGGACATGCAAGAGAACTGGTGACCAAGTATGAACCAAAGCGCAAGCCTCCCCCGTGGGAGCAGCCCCGGTGAGTGCCAGCAACACATCCCCACCTTTGGGGAACAGCACCCTCCTTCTCCCTTTGAGGAGCCCTCCCATCCCACTCTCAGTCTGTGGTGCTGGGAAGAGTCAAGTGCTTCCCTAAATGGTTCTAGAGATGAGCACGGGATGTGGTCCAGGCCAATGATCGCTGGCTTGGAACTCTCCTGGAAAAGCTAGGGGTAAGGACAGCGTCCTGCTCGGGCTGTCACGTAGGTGGGACCGAACTGACAGATATGACTGGTGCCTGGAGCCAACCATGCTTGAAGCTGTCCTAAACCCTGACTCTTCACTCTCGCCACATCTGCTCCTACCTTTGGCGGCCTCAATGAGCACCTTTAAGCCTCCATTCTCCTGCACGATCATCTTGGCGTGGTCGTGGGCATGGCCAAAGGGCACACGGATGTCGTCGTCAAAGGTCATGACGCGCAGGGCCCCGCAGGCCTCACGGACCACGTCGGCACAGTGGCTGTGCCGGGCGATGGCGCCAGTCAGCAGGGGCAGCACGCCGGCCTTCACCAGGCTCTGCCGATTCCGCTCGTGCTTCAGGCAGGCGTGGCGCACACAGCGGATCCCGGAGCAGGTCACGCGGGCCGAGTCAGCGTTGTGGGCCAGCGTGGCCACGAGCAGCTGCAGGCCCTGGGTGTCCAGGAGGTCGGGCTGGCCATCCGTCAGGGCAGACAGGGCACTGAGGGCCTGGAGGAGGAGGCCCTGGTCACCCGCCGCGGCCAACTTCCAGGCCTCCAGGAGGATGGAGTAGGCCCCCTTCTCGGCTGCCAGAAAACGGCAGGCCTTCTGCCGCTTGCACTGCTCACAAAAGCGGGCAAGGTGTGCGGACACCTCCTGGGGGTGCGAGCGGGCCACAGACTGCTGCAGGTCATCCAGGGCCTAGGGGACGGGGGAGAAACGTCAGGGCCAGTTCAGTCCGAGGAAGCTCACAGTGACCGTGCTGGGCCCCACTGGGATCCCTCTGCCTGGGATCTGGGCCTCGGTGGAAGTTCTGTGGGGCCAGTTCCGGCTGGGGCTGCTTCCACACCTGTGCTTTTAGGAGCACTGACTGGGCTTGAGAGGCCACAGAGAGAGCGCGAGACAGAGGCCTGGCTATCTCAGTGTCCCCGACAAGGAGCCACACACACGGAAGTACAGACATGAGACATTCTAGCCCTGGGTGCCGGTGCAGGAAGTCCCCAAGTGAGGCCATCCAGCTGAGGTTAGTCAACCCAGCAAAATCACCAGGAACAATAAAATGGCTATTGTTTGGGGCTGTTTGTTAGGCAGCCAAACTAGCTGACACACCCACCAACGGCCAGCTCCCTAAGGAAGGTGAAAGCCACCTCCACCGGTTCTGCCCATATCATATGCCTACTGCTTGTGTCTCTCCTTCACTCCACAAGTATTTACTGAACAACTGGCCAATGAAACCAGACGGTACACATGGTTGGTTTACCATGTGCAACTCTAAGCCCTTGGGGGAAAAAATCGTAATGAGAGACAACAATCTGAATGGGACAGACAAGTCTAGCGGCCACTCTAGGCCCTGACTGTGGACCTGCCTCAGCTTGAGCCCACGATGAACCCGCGCTCTCGGAGCTTATGGCATTCTTTGCATCCAGCCCTAAGGAGAGTGGGTCTACAGATACCATCAGCCCTGCCGTGATAGTCAACAATGCCTGTCAGCCAATCCTTGCTGAGCTCAAATTTGTGGACTTAACTAAGCATATGTTATGATGAAACTGAATATTGAGAAATTAGTTAAAACCAGAATGTGTGACTTGAATAAACATTTCTTCAAAGATACACATACAAATGGCCACTAAGCACATGAAAAGGTGCTCAACATCATTAATGGCTGCTGCTAAGTCACTTCAGTCGTGTCCGACTCTGTGCGACCCCAGAGACGGCAGCCCACCAGGCTCCTCTGTCCCTGGGATTCTCCAGGCAGGACTATTGGAGTGGGTTGCCATTTCCTTCTCCAATGCATGCATGCATGCTAAGTCGCTTCAGTCGTGCCCAACTTTGTGTAACCCTATGGACAGCAGCCCACCAGGCTCCTCTGTCCATGAAATTTTCTAGGCAAGAATACTGGAGTGGGTTGCCATTTCCTTCTCCCATTAATCACTGCTGCTGCTGCCGCCGCCAAGTCACTTCAGTCGTGTCCGACTCTGTGCGACCCCAGAGACGGCACCCCACCAGGCTCCCCCGTCCCTGGGATTCTCCAGACTACTGGAGTGGGTGCCATTTCCTTCTCCAATGCATGCATGCATGCTAAGTCGCTTCAGTCGTGCCCGACTCTGTGCCACCCTATGGACAACAGCCCACCAGGCTCCTCTGTCCACGGGATTTTCTAGGCAAGAATACTGGAGTGGGTTGCCATTTCCTTCTCCCACTAATCACTGCTGCTGCTGCTGCTAAGTCACTTCAGTCGTGTCTGACTCTGTGCGACTCCAGAGACGGCAGCCCACCAGGCTCCCCCGTTCTTGGGATTCTCCAGGCAAGACTACTGGAGTGGGGTGCCATCTCCTTCTCCCACTAATCACTAGGGAAATGCAAATCAAAACCACAGTGAGACACCATCACACCCATGAAGGTGGCTACTGTTACAACAAAAGAAACAGAAAATAACAAGAGCTAGCAAGGATGTGGCAAAAACTGGAACCCTGTGTACTGTTGGTGGGAATATAAAATGGTGCAGCTGCTGTGGAAAGCAAGTTCAGTGGTTCCTCAAAAAATTAAAACCAAGTGATCCAGCAATTCTAGATACACACCCCAAAGAACTGAAAACAGAAGCTCAAAAATATGTTGGCACACCCACGTTCATAGCAGCATTATTTACAACAGCCAAAAGGCAGAAGCAACCCAAATGCCCATCAGTGAGGGAATAAATAAATGTGGTGTTTCCATAAATGGAATATTATTCAGCCACAATAAGGAAAGAAATTCTGACAAGTAGTACAACACAGATGTACCTTGAGGACATCAAGCTAGATGAAATAAACCAGTCACAAAAGGACGAATACTGTACAATTTCCCTTAGGTTCACACCCAGGGCCACCTCCTCCAGCTTCTCTTTTTATTACTACTTTCTTTTGCAGCTAGGTGAGTCACTTTTTCCTCTTTGGATCTCAATTTTCCCATCTGTTAAATGGGGTTGATAACCCCACCCTTGCAGGTATCTTTGGGCTAATAACTGAGATGGCACAAAGCAAGAGCCTGGTATAGAACTGAATTCACAGATGGTTCTCAATAAACACGAGAATTTTCTGTTGTTTTACCAACGGCTTACCAGTTTGATGGATGACCTTAATGAAAAGACTGAACCTCTGTGAGCTGTATTTTCCTTGTTTGGTTCACGGTAGAGTGAGGGCAGGCTCTGGGTCTCTGTTCACCCATCAGAAAGCCAGGGATGATGTACTTACCTCACACAGGCCAGTTTAAGTGTGGTGAGGAGGGGCTATAATGTGTCAGTAAACAGTGGATGGTCAATAAGCGACAGCCTATGATTGCACTCTCTCTTCCTGGGCTTCTTGCCCATTTTACTGAGCAAATTCAGAGCTTGGGAGGCCCGAGAGAGGGCCTCCAGGGGGCCCTCCACCCCAAGGCTCCCAACACCAGGGCAAACATGAACACTGTCCACCCCTTAGGCCTAGAGGGCTATCCATTCCCTGTCTACTCTGTCAGCTCTAATCCCACAACGTCACACGTGGGTGGGTGGGCAGAGCACGGGGGCCCCCACGAAGCCCTCAGACATTGACTCAGGAAACCCTAGCTGCATACTCAGGCTTGCCTGTGCTTGCTGGGCTGGCTTGGACCTTCTGAGTCTGCGCCTGCCATCTGGAAACACGGCAAAAGGTGCTCCCGACAGAGTAATGAGGTGATGCAGAATCACACATGTGAGGCCCACGTGGGCTGCCCTCTCCTACCTGCAGGATGTCATGTATGGGATCCTGGGGTCCATCCGCAGAGACTTTTGGGGTCATCTTTACAATGTTGCTCAGATCAACCCCTGTGGGAGGGCGGGGAAGTCAGGAAACAAGAGACAGTCGTCAACCCCGCGGGCCTGTAGCAGTCATACCTGGTGTCCCTTCAGCTGGGACCACCCTACTCTGGAGGCCTTCTGGGATCTGCCCAGCTCTCCACCTCACCCCTCCCTGCCTGGGCAGGGACCAGCAGCCATGCCTATGTGGGGTGTGGGGTCTCTGCACCTTGGCCTTGCACCAGCCAATAGGGGCAGAGGAGCAGAGAGGATGCACACCAGTGCTGCAGTGAGGGATGCACTCTGCCTGGTGGGCTCAGAGGGGAGTGCCACCTGTGTTCTCCTCCCTGGGGGCTCCCACTGGTCTTCACCCTGGCTGCATACCACCCTTGCTGGCAGACCCAGAAAAGCCCCCCAATGTGCAGAACATGTCTAGGTGCCCCTCCCGTCCCTGTCCAATGTTTAGTCCCTACTCTGTGCCCGGGATGCCAGCTCCTGACCTGGAAGGTTGGATCCCTGGACTTCCTCGCCCTCTGGCGTCTGACTGGGTTGGCCAATGGGAAGCCGGATCTGAGAGCAGAGGCAGGAGGAGTGCGAGGATAGGGTGTTCATTCCCAGGTTCCTGCCTCTGCCTCTGTCAGGTGACCCCCGTCCCTTGCATGGCCTGTCGTGGAAGGGGGGAGGTCCTGCTGTGGGCAGCACTGTCTCCCAACCCTGCCCACATGACTGCAAACAGCTCCCTCCTAACCATTCTCCTCCACGGTCTGGCTAGGACATGCTACCTGTTTTCAGAGGCTGGTGACCAATACCCCTTCTGCCTCCATGGACTCACACTGGGGTGCAGGGGGGGCAGGGTGGCAGGTGGCCCTGTTTCTTCGGAGGGAGGTCAAGAAAAGTCTCTTCAAGGAAGTGACCATTGAAATGAGACCCACCTGGAAAGACCCAGCCCTGTAGATGTCAGGGTGCGGTCTAGGCGAGTAGAGGATAGGCATCATCGAGGTGGGAGGGGGTGGCCAGCCTGCCTGGGGCACAGTGTAGAGAGAGGACACTGCCCGGGGCAATCATGCCAGGAAGGATGTGCTCAAGGCGGGACACCACTCTTTTACACATGAGGCGCCATGGACAGGATCTCCCTGGTGGTCCAGTGGTTAAGACCCCATGCTTTAGACTCAGGGAGCGTGGGTTTGATCCCTGGTCAGGGAACTTGGATCCCATGTGCCAAGTGGTGTGGCAACAAGAACAACAAAAAGAGCCGTGGACTGAAGGTGACTCTGAGGCGAAGAGCCAGACCAGCACCGAGACCCAGTCACACCGCCCTACCTTGTGATTCAAACTGCTCCACGGCCTCTCTCACCGCCTCCTCCGGCCCCATCTCAAACTCCTGGATGTTCTCGCGAACAGCTGCGTCAAAGGTCTCCTGGGTGATGCGCTTGGAAGCCATCTTTATTTCCTCCACGTGGGGCCAAGGACACCCAGTAGCTGCTCTCAAGCTGAAAAGGTAGAAGTTAGACTTGTTGAGGGTCAGAGGGCAACTGGGAACCTGGCCACCATCTAGAGAGCACCTTCCAAGAGGCTAGAGGCTGTAACTGTCCTGGAAAAATTCTAACAGCCTGAGTCACAGCAAAGGGTGATATCCCAACAGCCACAGAATGCCTAAAAGGACACAAGAAGGCAGGTAGTTTAGTGCATTTTGTCTAAATGGGGCATGTTAATATAACGTATGCCCTTATGGTAAACAGTTGCTGTTGTTGTTTAGTTGCTAAGTTGTGTCCGACCCTTTCCAACCCTATGGACTGTAGCCCGCCAGGCTCTGCTGTGCCTGGAATTCTCCTGGCAAGAATACTGGCGTGAGTTGCCGTTTCCTTCTCCAGGGGACCTCTTGGGCCCAGGGATCGAATCCCCACCTGCTGCATTAGCAGGTTGACTGTTTTACGGCTGAGCCACCAGGGAAGCTCCAGTGGTGAAAAGCAGCAGTAATAAAATAAAGGTAAAACAGTATCTTAATAATACATGCTGTGGAATTTCCCTGGTGGTCCAGCGGCTAGGACTCTGCACTCTCAGTGCAGGGGGCCCGGTTTTGATCCCCGATCAGGAAACTAGATCCTACACGCTGCAACTAAGAGTTTGCACGCCACCACTAAAAAGCCCACTTGCCACAGTGAAGATCAAAGGTTCCTCCACAGCTGAGACCCGGAGCAGCCAAATACATAAATAGTTAAAAAGTTATAATAATATGGTGTACGTTATGTGATTATAATAATATAATATAAAGTTATACTACTCTATTATACAGTTATGTACTTTGTATATAATTATATAACAAAATAATGTTATCATAGCATACCATGACACTAATAAAATATAAATAAAATTAATAATTAAAATTAATATTAAATCATACCTATTACTTATCACTNTTTCACTTTTTTATTATTTTTTATTACTAATAATAAATAAGTAAATTAGAAGCTAGTAGAAATAGTTACCTGTAAGAGGAGGTAGAGAAAAGGGTGGTGAGAACAGGAATAGAAGCTGGATTACTCTCTCTTAATGTACCTTGCTTTAGAGGGTTGAATTTGGAACTCAAGTAAATGATTTATGTGATTAAGAAAAGCAATATGCCAAAATAAAAATAAAAGCAATCCCTAAAAATTAACAGCAAAATGAAACCCATGAACCGAACAGGATGTCTATGTGAATGAGGTCATTTCAAGCAATTTTAAAACACAGTGATACGACCGCATCTTCTAACTGGGATCTACCCTGAAGATGAAAGTGAAAGTCGCTCAGTCACGTCTGACTCTTTGCAACCCCATGGACCTGTGGAATTCTCTAGGCCAGAATACTGGAGTGGGTAGCCTTTCCCTTCTCCAGGGGATCCTTCCCAACCCAGGGATCGAACCTAGGTCTCCCACACTGCAGGCGGATTCTTTTACCAGCTGAGCCACAAGGGAAGCCCAAGAATACTGGAATGGGTAGCCTGTCCCTTCTCCAGCAGATCTTCCTAACTCAAAAGATAGAACTGCAAAAGAAAATCTTCAACAGTTTTCAGTAATCATGTTATTGGAAACCTCATTAGTAATATCATTTGGAAATGACTACAGATATAGTAAATAAGTAATGATGTTTGTATCATGAATAATCAGCATAAAAGAAAATAAGATTTTAACAAAATCGGGGAGGTAAAAAGTCATAACTCCTAAATTTGAGTTGGAAATACGATATGAACTCATTTTCTCTTAAGCAAATAAAGAACCAATTTTCTCTTAATATGAACTGAAAGTGCCTGGAGAAAGTAATACTACCACACAGCAGTGAGCACCCTGAACACCAACTGTGGTCTCTCCCATTTCCCACGAAAGAAACCAGGGCCCTTGGAGTAAGAGTTGATTCCAGTTTTAGGCAGGAAACAGGCCAGAGGAGCCAGGAGCATCAAGTGAGACCAGAAAGCAAAGAAGCATCTAAAGACCACTGGGGTCATGTCAAAGGACTCAGGAGCCAACCCTCTGGGGCACCTGCTAGCTAAAGATGGGACAAGTGAGCATTAAAAAACAAAACAAAAACTTCTGAGCCCACAAGCCAAAACGAAGATCCCATGTGCTGCAATGAAGACTCCAGGCACCCAAATAAATAAACAAGTATTTAAAAAATAATTTTTTTAAGGACACTCTCTTATACATTCACAGCAAAACTGAAATTTAACACAAGAGATTTAACACTGACAATGATGCTATTTTCTAACATACAGTACACGATGGACTTTCTTGGTTACTGTAATATCGTCTTTTAGAACAATTTTGTTTTTTTCTGGTCCTGGGTCCATTCCAGAATCATGTAGCAAGCACAGAAACTGAGTTAGGGAGATGAAGGCAAAGATGGCAGTAGGCCCATGGCATGGGCGTGTGCAAATGTGTGCCGTGGGGGGACAAGCCACCCAAGCCCTCACTTGTCTTTGTGGAGGCAGCACAGGATGTGACTGTTCCACCCGTGTTTGTGCAGAAGCTCAGGGTCAGGTGGGGGAGGACAGGCTCCAGGGCAAGCGGGAGCAGTGCTATTGGTGTGACACAGGGACAAAGAATCTGCCTCACAGAATGTAGTGCAAATCCAACCCACCAATTTCAATAAAGCACCGAGGACAGGATCTGGCACAGAGCTCAATAAACATCGCTTAGTTGTCCTCTTCCTCTTTTGCTTAAGAAGTGCTTCGGCCAGTTCCTTAGTGGGTAGGGGATTTTAGGGACTTAAACACCTTGTCTCTCTCCCTTGCAGATCTCCCCCTTTATTTCCCAGAACAGGGAACTGTTCAATGGTTCAGTGTTCAATCGTTGCTAAGGATTTCCAAATCAAAG
The DNA here is from genome assembly GCA_006410935.1 of Redunca redunca. Taxonomy (NCBI): domain Eukaryota; kingdom Metazoa; phylum Chordata; class Mammalia; order Artiodactyla; family Bovidae; genus Redunca; species Redunca redunca. The sequence continues at coordinate 9,896 of SJYQ01084746.1, forward strand.
CGGGAAGAAAAGAGTAAGGATCTTCTGTTTCAAGATAAAGAGCTTCTCCAACCTGGCGGTCTGTGTGCTGCAATGAAAGATCCCGCATGACAGAGTGAAGATTTTGGTGCTGCAGCTAAGATCCGATGCAGCCAAATAAACAATTTTCTTTTTTAAGATACAAGAATTTCTCAGTGGGGAGCCTGCTCTGGTGAGGGTAAAGGGTCCTGGCCAGTTCTGGGGCTGGGTGTTACTGGGGGGACTCTGCTTCCGGCTCTGCCACCACATGTTGCTTCCACCACCCTGGCCATGCTTCAGACCCAAGTGGGCCACTGATGAGAGGCCACTGGGTCACAGAAGAAGTCATAAAGGGGAATGTCGTTGTGTCTACTTTAAGGATGACGAATCTGAAGCTCAGAGATGCAGCAAGAAACCTGGCCAAGATCCTTTTCTGTCTCATTAACACTTTCCCTCCACCTAGCTCCTCTGAGGAGCTTCGACCCAAGGTGCCTCTTCATAGGAGCCTTCCCTGGCTACTCAGACAGAGCCTGTGTATCCTCGGCTCCTCCCAACTCAGGAACCTCTCTCTGCCCAGCCCTGCGATCCCTGGGCTAGGGAGGTCAGTGTCCGGCTCTGGAACCACCACTTACGAGTCCTTTGAGGTCCCCTGGGTCCAGCACAGCCTGTGTGTGGGGCTGGGGGCAGCGAGGAAAGTACAGGGCTGGAGCTCATGAGAAAGATGGTGCCTGGGAATGGTCACCTGGGAGTCACCTGGGGAACAGCGCAGGCCGGGAAAGGAGAGAAACAGCATTACCAGCCTTCACGCTGCGTCCAAGGCAGGCTGGGCTGCAATATTCATTGCAGCACTATTTACAACAACCAGGACCTGGAAGCAACCTAGATGTCCATCAGCAGTTGAATGGATAAGGAAGTTATGGTACATAGACACGATAGAAGATTACTCAGCTATAAAAAGGAAAGCATTTGAGCCAGTCCTAATGAAATGGATGAATATGGAGTCTGTTATACAGAGTGAAGTGAAAAAAAGAAAGACAGATACTGTATATTGACGCATATATATGGAATTTAGAAAGACGGTAATGACGATCCTACATGCAGGGCAGCAAAGGAGACACAGATGTAAAGAACAGACTTTTGGATTCAGTGGGAGAAGGCGAGAGTGGGATGATTTGAGAGAACAGCATTGAAACACGTGTATTACCATATGTAAAATAGCTGACCAGTGCAAGTTTCATGCATGAAGCAGGGCACCCAAAGCCAATGCTCTGGGACAACCCAGAGGGATGGGGTGGGGAGGGAG
>SJYQ01084880.1:0-55554 GCA_006410935.1 Redunca redunca
TGGGATTTTCCAGGCAACAGTGCTGGAGTGGATTGCCATTTCCTTCTCCAGGGGATCTTCCCGACCCAGGAATCAGACCCAGGTCTCCTGCATTGCAGGCAGATGCTTTACTGTCTGAGCCACCAGGGAAGCCCTTTTAAGAAAATAACCCCACCCAAATGATTATTTCAATCAGAATTTTTACATCTACACTGTGACGATGGGATATGGAGAAATGGTATAGACAGCAAATAACATTAGTCATGAGGGGGCAGAGTGGAAGATACTAAAATTTAAGAACTTAATAAGAGAAAATAAGCATGAATGTATATCTCAAATGAAGGATATCCACAGTATGTTGCATTAAGAATATATAACTTTTAAGGTAACAGAAGAAAATTTCATCTCTACAGTGAAAAACAGGAAAAGATATTTCAAATGAAACAAATGAATGCACTGAAAATTTTAAAAAATAAGATAGGAGGAATAAGTCCTAAATAATCTATGCAAGTCAATTAAAAATCATAAATTAAAAAATGAAGATTCTCAGATTAGGTGAAAACAATAAATTTCAAGACTCTACTGACTATTAAAAAATACATTTACTACAAAGACATGTCATAAGGGAAAAATTTTAAAAACATATGCAAAAACAAAAATATGAACCAAAAGAAAATTCATAAAAATCTTAACGATTGAAATAGAATTTAAGCAGTCGTATCCTAAGACAAAAGAAAGCTAAATATACTGGCTAAAGGAACTATGGGCTTCCCAGGTGGCGCAGCGGTAAAGAAACTGCCTGCCAATGCAGGAGACTCAAAAGATGTGGATTCGATCCTTGGGTCGGGAAGACCCCCTAGAGTAGTAAATGGCAACCCTCTCCAGTATTCTTGCTTGAAAAATTCATGGCAGACGAGCCTGGCAGGCTACAGTCCACAGGGTGGCAGAGTTGGACACGTCCGAGCAAGTGAGCGCACATGTACGAAGAGGAACTTCGGGAAAAGAAGTCGCAGCCATCATAGTAGGTAACAAACCTGATTCCAGAATATGCAGCCACCAGAATGACAGGGAGAAGCAGACCAGCAATTCTAGCCAGAGATCTTAACACAGTCCACGTAGCAACTATTAGATCAAACAGGAAGAAATCAAGTATCTGCAGAATATGATCAACAAGTGAGCCTCTAAATATATATAGAATTCTATATAGAGTTCCATGTAGAGTTTTTCTTCCTAAGCACTCATGGAAGATTTTTTTTTTAATATAAAGATTATTAGTCAATAAAGGAGAGCCTGGATAAATTCCAAGATACCAGTAGCATACAGGATTTGTCCTCTGATAATAATGCAGTAAATCAGGAATTCATAACAAAAGGATAGCTGAAAAAGAATCCTTTCTTTATAAATTGAATGTTATCAAATATCTTGAGCTAAGCAAGGCAATCATAAAGAATATTCAAAAGTATTTAGAATTAGATAATTTGAAATGTATGAGACATGACTAAAGCAGGACATAAAAGGAATGCATAGCTTTAGCCATTTTTGCTAGGAAACAAAAATGTTAACTGTAAAGGAGGCAAACATTCAAATGAGAAACTGAAAAGGAACAACAGAGCAAACAAAATACTAGAAGCCAAGAAATGATGCAAATGACAGCATAAATCTGTGAAACTGGGAACAACAACATCAAAATGATGAAAAAACTTAACAAAGTAAAAAACTGGTTTCTTTAAAAGATTTAACCAACCAGCAGAAAAACTTCTGACAATTTTAATAGGAAAATAAGAAGAAAATGCATAATGCTTATCTACAAAGGATAAACTGAAAAAGATGAAATAGCTGCAAACACAATAGATATAAAAATAAAAACATTATCATCTACTATATACTAAAGAATTTAAAAATTGATGAAATTGGTAACCCCTCCCCCAAAATACCAAACTGTACATGAAGAAATTGAGAACTTAAAACAACCAAAATGTTTTCAGTAAATTGAAATGTCAATGCTGTTTTTAAAAAACCCTTCAAATCTATTTTTTCAAGAGACTTCTACCAAATTCTTGAGGGCAATCTAATTCCTCTCTTATATAAGCTGATCCAAAAAACTGAAAAACAGTGAACGTTATCCAGCTTAATTTTTTATGAAGTACAAATAATGTAAACTATAAAAACCATATAAGAAACATAAGAAAATATAAGTCCACATCATTTATGAACATAGGTATAAAAATTGTAAATAAATTCAACAGACTATTGAAAATAGTCCAGAATAATCAAGTAGGTTTTATCTCATGTATGCAGGGAGCTTGTAATCAAAAGAAAATCTAGCAACAAAATACACCAGATGAACATGAGGATAACCACGATTAACTGAAATGTAATGATAGACCCACTGCAGTTAACTGTACTATTCTCCTTGCTTTGGCAGAGACTGTAAAGGTTAAATACAAAAAACCTACTGTAAGCATTTTACTTAACAGAGAAACCTGAGATATGTCCATCTTAATGATACTCAACTCAAGAACACTATGAATTCTACTTTTAAAGATAGTATTGGCTATCCTGGACAACATTAGTCAAGAAAAAGAAAAAAAAGGAAGAAGAAAAGATAGCTAAGAATTAAAGGGAAAAGAGATTAACATGGCTTTATTTGCAGATAAAACATCTAGTAAAACCAGTGATATTGATAGTGAACTTACTGAAACAAGTTTATCAAACAGAAGTTCAACTCTAAAAGCAGAATTTCTCTATCCTAATAATGAGCTTCCCTTGTGGCTCAGATGGGAAAGAATTCGCCTGCAATGCCTGTAACCCTAATAATGGGCTTCCCAGTTGGCACTAGTGGTAAAGAACCCACTTGCCAGTGCTGGACACAAAAGAGATGAGACACGGGTTTGATGCCTGGGTCAGGAAGACCCCCCAGGAGAAGGAAATGGCAACCCACTCTAGCGTTCTTGCCTGGAGAATCCCGTGGACAGAGGAGCCTGGCAGGCTTCAGTCCACAGGGTTGCAAAGAGTCAATCACGACTGAAGCAACTTAGCATGTACGGACTATCCTAGTAATAACCAACTGGAAAATATAATTTAAAAACTAATATAAAAAAATACTGTAGGGAATCTCAAAGTAAACTTAAGCAAGACTATACAAGATCTCTGTGGAGGAAAAAATAATAAACTTTAACAAAGGACAAATAAAATGACCTGAATAACAGAGAGACTTAATATTATGAAAATCAATTCTTCAAAACTTAAACTATAAATTCAATGTTATTATATATTGAAATTTAAAAAGGGATTTAAAAAGTATATTTGATATTCTAAAATGTTTATAAAGAAATAAATGTCTACTATATAGTTAACCTAATCTTGAAAATAAAAAGTAAAAAAAGATGAACCTTCCCTGTCAGCCATGAATATTTATATTGCCAAAATAATAAACACAAGTGGACCAACTGAAACAGAACAGAAATCCCAGAGGCATCCCCGTATACAGGTGGAATGTTATACAATACATGTGATAGCGGATTCATAGGAAATAATAAGTTTTTGGCTCATGAGAACCAATTATATAGAGAAAAAAACTGCATCAGAGGTGGAACTCTAATTTAATTAAATATTTATATGTCCAGAAAAAATTATAAAGGTAATGGAAAAAATGGAGAAGTACACCTTTGTGACTTAAGAGAAAAGAAATGATTTCTGGGACCAAATTTCTGAAGAGGAACCATAATGAAAAAATGAATTTGATTAATCAGCTGAAGATTTCTAATCAAAATAGAACACTGTAATAAGGTTGTGAAAGTGAAGTCACTCTTTGCGACCCCGTGGACTGTAGCCTACCAAGCTCCTCGTCCTTGGGATTCTCCAGGCAGGAATACTGGAGTGGGTACCATTTCCTTCTCCGGGGGATCTTCCCGACCCAGGGATTGAACCCGGGTTTCCCGCATTGGAGGCAGACGCTTTAACGTCTGAGCCACCAGGGAAGCCCATGTAATAAGGTTAATAGATGACAAATTGAGCTGTTTGCAAGAATGAGCTCCCACTTTTCACTTGACGCAGCTGGAAAAGGTCAGATATTGGCCTAATTGTTGGGGCATGAAAATGGATATATGCATTCTGAAGGGCAAACTGGCAAAATTTAATTCTATCAGATGAACCCCTAAGTTATGACCCAGCAGTTCCACTCTGGGTATGTATTCTTCAGAAAATGATATGCAAGTTCATAAAGAGTCAAACAGAAGGATTTGTACATTTGAAGTATTGCTTGCTTCAGCCAAGAGTTGAAGCAATCAGGATGTCTTTCACTGGAGCTGTGGATAGGTAAAATACAATGCAATACACATTAGCAATACCATAAATCAGTGAAAAGTAACACAGAAGATGTACACACAGCGATGTGTATGGTTTCTTCCTAAAAGTATGCAGTGCTGCATTTAAAAAAAAAGTTAGAAAAAAATTATCTAATACAATTTATATACTAAAAATACAGACATGTATAACAAAATAAAGAAGCTTATTTTACAAAAATTTGCACAAAAAATACACATTAAGTCATTATAATGATGGCCTTTGAGGGGTTTCTGGGCTCAGATGGTAAAGAATCTACCTGCAATGCGGGAAACCCAGGTTTCATCCCTGGGTCAGGAAGATCCCCTGGAGAAGGGCATGGCAACCCACTCCAGTATTCTTCGCTGGAGAATTTCAAGGACAGAGGATCTGGGTGGGCTAGAGTCCATGAGGTTACAAAGAGTTGGTCACAACTGAGTGACTCACACTAGAGGGGAAGGAGAATTAAGTGGGAACTGGGAATAAAATGTAATAAATAGAACAGATAAAACAAGAAGACTGCACACACAGATGTTGCAAGTTCTACAAGGACAGGGATTCTGATCTCTGCTCAACATTTTCCAAATACATGAACGTGACATGAGTTGAGGAATATGGTTCTTGTATCTCTATATATCCAAGTTCCAATTACTTGGTTGAATCATAGGAAAATGTAGTTTTTTGTAGGTCATAATTGTCAGCAATTTCATACAATTCAATTTAACAGAAAAGGGCAATTGGAGAATAATTAATTAAAGGTTCTTAGGAATATAAATTTGGAGAAGGAAATGGCAACCCACTCCAGTGTTCTTGCCTGGAGAATCCCAGGGATGGGGGAGCCTGGTGGGCTGCCCTCTATGGGGTTGCACAGAGTCAGACATGACTGAAGTGACTTAGCAGCAGTAGCAGCAGCAGGGAATATAAATAGCCACTGTGAAGACTTGTAGGAGATAACACAAAAGACAAACCAAATTAGATTCCAGTTTTTCATGATTAATTAAAAATCATATACACTGATATAATATACTGATTATTGTCCTTGAATTTAACTACCCTTAAGTCATCAACACCATTTCCTTACAATATCAGTTATCTATTTTACTAAGCGATGTAAACCTTGCATCTTTTATCATGCTTATCTGTTTTTTCACTGCCAATATTTAAATGTGCCTTTTAAAAATCTTTCACTGTTGGAAGATTTTCCAAAACTTAAAGTGTAGTTTATGTAAGATAACTTCTGAAAAGTATCAATTATAGTCACTTTAAATCTCTTGAAATTATAAGAGGCACTTGTGCCTTCTCTTTTTATTAAACTATTTTATTCCGATTAGAATACAAAAATCTGTACATATTTAATATATACAAGATGATGAGTTTAGAGATACGTATACACCCATGAAACCATCACCACAATCAAGTTATAAACATATCTATCCCCTCCAAAAGTTTCCCTCCATCCTACCTATTTGTTTAGTGATAAGAACACTTAAAATCTATCCTCTTAGCAAATCTCAGTATTGTTAAGTATAGGCACTATACTGTAAGTATATACATCTCTAGGACTTATTTAGCATAACTGAAATTTTATACCCTTAGACTAACACCTCTCCAGCCCCTGGTAACCACCATTCTATTCTTTGCTCCTGTGAGTTTGACTAGTTTAGATTCCTTCTGTAAGTGGGATTGTGTGGTATTTGTTCTTTGAAGGCATTTTGTTTGATTTTATAGAAGTGATTGTTCAGAAAACAGATAAGAGGAAGTGGGAGGAAACTGAAAGAAAGCATGTATGTATTTCCTCTTACCTGTGATTTGGACAATTAATTTTGTAAAATCAGAAACTCCTTAAAATTTATCAAATATACTCTTATTAGATTTTATTTTTGACTGAGCTAAGCTGAATTACCTCTTGTAACTAAACTTTTTGGAGGTTATTATTAAATTCTTCCCTGAAAACTTTCTCATCATGCTTTATATCAGGGCTCACTATGTCAGGCATCCTTGAGAGAGGTGTTTTTTACTCAACAAATATTCCATATTGAATGGCAAAATGAAATAGGCACTATGCTTCCTAAAAATAAAGCAAAAAGCATAAGGGCAAAACTATATTTTCCTTTGTTGCACTGACTATGTTTTTCTTAGGTAAAAAGTCAACTCAAGAAAAACAGACCATAGCTGAGAACTAGCTTTATAATGGGTGAAAGAACCAACTAAAATGATAAATTGAGAAGAAAAAAAAAAGATGTAGCCTTTGTGATCTCAAGTGAAGCTGTTTCTAGGTGATTTTTGAACTACACTTATTAAATGAAAATCTCTGCTTGCAGCAATAACACGATACAATCTTTGTTCCATGGGAGCTGATAATCGTAAAGGTCAAAAAAAGGCAGCCCAACTCACTTGACTTATCTTCGGTATGCTTTGAGGGAAATAACTGCTTTGATGGAAATTTTACCTTGACAGTGAAGCGTTTTTTCTTTGGTGGATCCCAAACCATGCCAGTCGAATGAATGAACGCACGCAGAGGAGTTAAGGATGTCACCAGTACATATGCTTTAAGAATTACAGATAAATCTTTGGCTCTCAAGAGTGTTTCTTGTGGAGCAAGGGCTGTGGTTTGATTCCTAAAAAATACAAAATGAAATTAAAGCTCCATAATTTGGAGTGAGTATGTAATTTGCAAATTACCTCAGCACTTTGTACACCCCATCTTTCACTCCTTAGGCCCCAGCCTTCAGTGTATGGGCTTCCTTAAACAAAAACTAAAATAATACCAAAAATAAAGTTTAAAGATCTAAAAAAATGTTAACATTAGTCACATCTGGTACCATCCCAACAAAAGAGGCACATATAAAAGTTTAGGAAACCCCTGAAATCTTCGTGTTCTGCCCTTATCTACCTTAGTTCTATCTTTTCCTCTACAAGATATTGTTTCTCAGTAGTGGACAGATCATGAAAAGTATGCCAAAATACTTTCCCCACTAATTCGATTCTACCTCTGGTGGCTCAGACGGTAAAGTGTCTGCCTACAATGTTCCATCCCTGAGTTGGGACGATCCTCTGGAGAAGGCAATGGCAACCCACTCCAGTACTCTTGCCTGGAAAATCCCATGCACGGAGGAACCCGGTAGGCTACAGTCCATGGGGTCGCAAAGAGTCGGACACCACTGAGCGACTAAACTTTCACTTTTCACTTTCACAATCCACAGGTGGCGCTAGTGGTAAAGAACCTGCCTGCTAATGCAGGAGACGAAAGAGACCGGGTTCGATCCCTGGGTTGGGAAGATCCCCTGGAGAAGGGCATGGCAACCCACTCCAGTATTCTTGCCTGGAGAATCCCCATGGGCAGAAGAGCCTGGCAGGCTACAGTCCATGGGGTCTCAAACAGTTGGGCATGCCTGAAGCGTCTGAGCACTCATGCACGCAATAATCTACACCATATGATCATTAAGGGTTAATTTGAGGGATGAAGTTTCAGGAAACACTTCAGTCTAAAAAAGGGAAAAAAAAAAAAAAAACCACTAGTTGAATATTCTGTGATGAAGCAAATAGACTTTCATCATGTGTGTATGTGTGTTAGTCTCTCCGTTGTGTTTGCAATTCGGCTCTTCGTCCACGCAATTCTCCAGGCAAGAATACCGGAGTGAGTTGCCAGTTGCCTTCACTTGGGGATCTATCTGACCAGGGGATGGAACCTGCGACTCCCGCATTACAGGAAGATTCTTTACCGTCTGAGTCACCATGGAAGCCCACATCCATCATAAATGGTACCAAAATATGTGTGTGTGTGTGTGTGTGTGTGTGTGTGTGTGAGTCGATCAGTCATGTCCGACTCTTTGCAACCCCATGGACTGTAGCCCACCAGGCTCCTCTGTCCATGGAATTCTCCAGGCAAGAATACTGGAGTGGGTTGCCATTTCCTTCTCCAACCAAAATGTATAGCTATTTTCTCTTCTGCACCCTATTTCTGTATTTCAATTATCTAAGTTTGGTCAATGAAAAGAGAGTGCTATTTCATCTTTTGAAGTCTACATAAGCAGAAATGCATATGATTCTTCAAATACTACTTAAAAATTATAAAATGACATGAGGCAAACTGTTCCGCACCTTGGATAAGATAATTAAAATCTCTTAGTTTTTCACTGTAATTTATCTACATGACAAAATCATTTCCCTGGGAGCAACTTAAGTAACTTGGTACCCTACAGTTGTTTTCTTAGAGCCCTAAAAAAATAACTAGAAAAAAATCATTCAGCCATACTCATAGACTAAGGCTTGTTATTTGAATATAAAATGGAAGTTAAAACTTTATAGTTTCACACTGTCAAGCCTTTAAATTCAATTTCCATTAATGTAACTTTCTAGATAAGAGTCCTATTTACCCAAATGTTTATTCTATGGCAAGAGAGGTTTGAATTAGCTAGAAGAAAATAGATGGTGTATTCTTTATTAAGAAGAGATAGTTGAAAATTTATGTAACAGAACCTAAAATTTCAAACATGTAAAACCCCTAGATGTGTCTAGTGCTTTTTTTCTTATTGGCTATCTTCTAAAATGCATGCCTGGTGTAACAATTCAAGATGATTAGCTTACAGCTGTTCACGTCTCCAGTCCCCAGGTTTCCACATTTGCGACTTCAGTGTTTTTAAAAGGTGACTTGAAGTCCTCAGCTTTAATTGTGTGCTCTGATTCAGACACACAGAAGGGCTCACCAGAAGTCGTAATTCTGGAAAGATTCAAAAGAGCAAAAGACAGTCATTTTATTATTTCCTTTTGGAGTGGCTTCCAAAATAGAGTCTTGCTGTGTTAACCTCCTGGGTCCGAGGGAAACAGGCAGCAAATTTTCTCTCCATTCTGAATCAAGGTTAGATCCATCAAGCATGAAGGCATGTTTAGAGAGGCCTTTCCTTAGTGGTATGTTCTCTTACCACATACTAGTAAACCAACTGTAATAACATTAAAATTTTCTTGCTCAGGAGAGGAAGTAGATATAATGTCTCCCTCTCCCTCCCCAGGAGGGTCTATCTTCTGTACGGCTAAGAGATGCACTCTTGATTCAGGGAATGGTGGTGTAGGAACTGACTTCTGTTTGTGATGAGAATACTACAAAGACAACTTGAGTTGACTTCCTGACAATGCAGTCCTTCAAAAGCTAGAGTTTGTCATGCTTCTTGACCTTGATAACCTCAAGAAGTGTTCCATTATTTTGTAGAATATTATTTGTGCTTAGTCGCTCAGTCATGTCTGACTCTTTGAGACCTCATGAACTATAGCCCACCAGGCTCCTCTCCTTTGTCCATGGGATTTTCCAGACAAGAATACTGGAGTGGGTTGCCATTTCCTTCTCCAAGAATATTATTTAGTGAGTTTTTTAAGTGTATAAAAGTAAAAACCACCAAGATGACTTATTTATGAACACATATTGATAGAAGGTAATTCTGTATATCCATATCAGCATATACAGAATTACTTTATACTTCGGAGAAGGCAATGGCACCCCACTCCAGCACTCTTGCCTGGAAAATCCCATGGAAGGAGCAGCCTGGTAGGCTGCAGTCCATGGGGTCGCTAAGAGTCGGACACGACTGAATGACTTCACTTTGACTTTTCACTTTCATGCACTGGAGAAGGAAATGGCAACCCACTCCAGTGTTCTTGTCTGGAGAATCCCAGGGATGGCGGAGCCTGGTGGGCTGCCGTCTATGAGGTCACACAGAATCGGACACGACTGAAGCGACTTAGCAGTCTTAATGGTTTGGGGTGTTCCATTTAATGAACATATTTAATTTAACCATTCCCTTATTGTTGTGTATTTAGATTATTTTTGTAATGTTTTTCTTCTGCTATTTCAAAAATACTATAATGAGCACTCTTAACATCTAATCTGGTGTGCTTTTACAAGTTTATCTAGGGATGAATTTAAATCTATATGTGTAATTTTTGGGTCAATGGGTAAATGCACTGTAAATTTGATCAACATTACTCAATTGCCTTCTAAAAAGGTTGCCCCAGTTTCACTCTCTCCAACAGCATATTAAGAGTTGTTTCCTTACTGCCAGGTCATAGAGCTTTATTTTTAAATTATACAATTTATCTAGCCCCCCAAATAGAATAAAGCCTTTAAATCATTTCCCCTCCTTGTGCATGTTTCATCAATACTAACAGTCTAATTTAAAATACTTCATGCTCTTAAGTAAAAGTCAGCAGAAGTCAAGCTGTTCAATGTATTCCCATATCTCATTATTTAGCACAGTGTGATCTTTCTCAAAAACTGATAGCCTGTTTGTAAGACTTCCTTATTAATGAAGTTCTAATATATCATAATAAAGGAAATATTCAAATTGCTTGTTTCTAGAGGTGACAAATGAAGAGCCATTAAGGTAATTTCTTTCCCTGAGCGTCACAACTACAAGAGAGTTTAAGCATCAATACAGTCCTTTACCTTTGCAGTAAGAAAATAGGTGTTTTTCCCCCTGTCCCCCTGCAACTAAATAGACATGGGTGACTCAATGGTAGAATTCTTGCCTGCTATGCAGGAGGCCAGGGTTCAGTTCTTGGCCCATGCAGCCACAGGGTCCCCTTGGGCTTCCCAGGTGGCTCAGATGGTAAAGAATCTGCCTGCAATGTTGGAGGCCTGGGTTTGATCCCTAGGTCAGGAAGTTGTCCCCCGGAGAAGGAAATGGCAACCCACTCCAGTATTCTTGCTTGCCTGGCAGGCTATAGTCCACGTCGCAAAGAGTTGGACATGACTAAGTGACTAACACCTTTACTTTCCCTTTTACCTTTGCTACCAGGAAGCACGGCACCAGTTTGAAGTCCAAGCAGAGGTGAGTTGGTAAAACCTAAACATATTAAGTGTTTCACCAAGGTAAGAGCTCAATGGTTTTGAAGAAGTAGTCAGCAAATATGTCAAAAGAATACATGATTTCATGTCACCTTAGTTCAAGTGGAGAAGCCTAAACATGTAGTTGAAGCAATCCAATGTAGGAACTGCCAAGAATATGTCAAATTTCCAAATCAGCCCCTGAAACTGTGACAGTAATAAAATTGAATATTGATTAAAGTAAATATTACCTTTTGTGATATATATATATATATATATATATATCAGACATTCCATTATATCGTTCCAGGTTTGGAGGTTACTTTGAACAATTCTAAACCAAAAATCAAACAAAAATCCCCACAACTCTAATTAGACCTCCCCCGACACCTAAAATTATTTAATTTCCCTTGATTACAGCTAAAAATTATAAATAAGTTCCATCAATATCTTTTAAAACTGGAACTACATTTTATGAAGCTTTAATAAATAACTGTGGAAGCTTTAAGTATCCTAAGTTCTTGTTTAACAGAGTCAAAAATTTGTTCGTAGTCACTGTAACCTATAATGTTATCACATGTGTGCTAAGTGGCTTCAGTCATGTCTGACTCTTTGTGACCCCCACGGACTGTAGCCCACCAGACTCCTCTGTCCATGGAATTTTCCAGGAAAGAATACCAGAGTGGGTAGCCATTCCCTTCTCCAAGGTATCTTCCTGACCCAGGTATCAAACCTGGGCTTCCTGCACTGCAGGCAAATTCTTTACCATCTGAGCCACCAGGGAAACCCAAAACCTTATTGGGCATATCTGTCAAGGTCTTCTCAGTAAACCAGTTCAATCCACTTATTTAAATATTCTCTTCCCCTTATCCCTTGACCCTCAGACACAGAGAGGAGCCTAGAAGTCTCCTACCAACAATGTCAAAACCAGCTTCTGGGTTTGGAAGGAATTTGGGAGATGAGGTGCTATTTAGTCTTCTAAATGGCCTGGCAGTTCATTAACATGCTTATTTTCAGAAAGTAATTAAATACTGAGGGCTCAGTGTCCATCTTTCGGGTTTTGCTACCCCACTTTGAGTTCACAATGGGTAGCAGATGTGAGGTATCAAAGATGCTCTCTTATCTATTGGCTATTCCTGGCTCTTCTGAAAGAGTCCTGAAGCCATAAATTGACTGCTCCCTTAGAGTAAAAAGAACAATTTGTTAAAGATGCATGAAGACTGCTCTTTCATATGTTCTAATATCTGGTTGGCTGGGTCCTAAGTACCTGCTGACTGTTGTGTTGTTTTCTATGAAGGAAGATTAAACTTGGGGTTTCATTTTACTTCTTACCAACCAATGATTAATGGGCTTGTGACACTGTCAAGGAGTCTTCTAGAATACAGGATCTCATTCTCCAGGAATCTTTTGAACTTCCCACATCACAGACCATAAGACTGATACAAGTATGCAATAAATATCTGTTGTAGCAATGAACTAGTTTGGGGAGGGGATGGTGTTAAGCTAATGTGCAGTTGGAGAACAATGAGCATTTCAATGTATTAAAAAAATTTTATTTGGTTATTTATTCTTTCACTTCTATGTGGCATGTAATTACATACATCATAGGCAAAGACTAAACACTGGAAAACACTTGTACTAGCAAAGATTAGCTGCCAAATTTACATTGTGTTTGATTTAATGTTTTACCCCGTGGCTAATAATGAATAGGAAAGTGATAGTGAAAGTATAATTATATTTCACAAGTGTTTAAATATTGTCTTGCATTTCATATTAGGAAGCTAAATTTAGCCACTAATTTCTTACTTTAAAACTTCTAGTGAAGATAAAAGCCCTTAATTAATAATTAACAATTGGTTTTGAGATTAGAAGAGTAGATAAGTATTTATGAATGTATTCACTGTTCTTCCTGCTGGAGGGCGTTTACAAGTTTTACTCCTTAGCCTGCAAGATAGCCTCAGAACTTTCATGTACAGCAAATTTAAACAGAACAATTGATATATGTACAAGCTAAAGTTGTAACCAGGAAATTATCAGTCAGGGCACTGGGAGAGAACAGATAGATGACAGAGTCAAAGGAATAAGCGAAGACACTACCAGAGACTAGCCAAAATAGATAGTCAACAAGGACCTACTGTAGAGCACAGGGAATTCTATTAATACTCACTACTCTATAATAGGGCTTCCCATGTGGCACTAGAGGTAAAAAAAAAAAAAAAAAAAAAAGCACTTGCCAATGCAGGAAAAAAAAAGAAACTCGAGTCTGACCCCTGGGTTGGGAAGATCCTCTAGAGAAGGGTATGGCAACCCACTCCAGTATTCTTGCCCGGAGAATCCCATGGACCGAGTAACCTGGTATGCTATAGTCCATAGGGTCGCAAAGAGTCAGACATGACTGAAACAACTCAGCATGCACACACCCTATAATAACCTGTATGGGAAAAGAATCTGAGAAAGAATTAGATGTATGAACGTGTGTAACTAAAGCACTTTGCTTTTCACCTGAAACTAACACAGCACTGTCAATCAGCTCTGCGTGCGTGCGCGCTCAGTCGATTCAGTCACGTCCTACTCTTTGCGACCCCATCGACTGTAGCTCGCCAGGCTTCTCTGTCTGTGGAATTCTCCAGGCAAAAATACTGGAGTGGGTTGCCATGCTCTCCTCCAGGGGATCTTTCCAACCCAGGAATCAAACCCTTTTACATCTCCTGCATTGGCATGCAGGTTCTTTATCCCCAGCACCACTTGGGAAGCCTGAATCAAGTATGCTCCAATATAAAATTAAAAAGAGAGACTATCAAAGAAAGAGTTGATAATAAAAGCAAGAGTAGAGTTGCAAGAAACAATGCCAGGCAGTGAAGCTCCCAGGGCTGAACGACAGAAGCTCTTACCACCCCTAGCCCAGGAGGGAGCTGATTACAGACCCAGGCAAAAGGCACAGCTGTGGGAGAGGACACAGGGAAGCAAGAGTGAGGGCCACAGGGAGAAGTACCCAGGCACTTCCAAGCCAGGGTCCTGCAGGGAAGCAGCCAGGGAGTAAATGCTCTCCCCGCGAGCTCTGGTCTCCATTGGCAGGGATGGCTGTTCTCCCAACATGGTGTTCGTTAGAGGGTGTGATTTTCTATGATCTCATCAGGGCACTGCACCACTGGGGCAGCTCCAGTGGGGGGCAGAGACGGACAGCTCAAGATGAACTGTCTACGCCGAGTCCTCATGGCAGCAGAACCCCTGAAACCATGCTGAGCACAGGAAGCCAGGAAGGGAAGGACACCAGCAGACAGCCAAGGGACCGGCTGCGCCTGGTAAGGAAGGGGCCATTCCATAAGGGAGGGTTTCGGGACCCAGGTTCTGTTTGCTTTTACCACGCAAGCTGAACCCGGGCCTGAGAAGACCTGGGTGAAACCCATAAAGACACCTGTTCTAAACTGCCCAGCTCATTGTAATTTAGTCGCTAACCAATATATATTTTTAAAATTTTCAAATGATATTCCAAATAACATTTATTTTAAAAATTCTAATTCCTGTCTCTAAATGGGTTCTTATTCATAGGTTATATGACCATGAGCTAATTCCTTAAGTTTTCTAAGTTCTGTGTCTTTATGTGAAAAATGAGAATAATAATAGTAATGTTAAAAAGAAGAACCTATCTCATATGGACGCTGACAGGATTAAATACAGAATTTCCTTTAAAGTCCTTTGCAGAGCACTGGGCATATGTTAAATGTTCAAAAAAACATGCTAAATAGCTACTGGTTGTAGTAATTTAGTGTAGTCTTTTTCTATAGTATAGAAAACCTGTTTGTCACTTTGGAAGCTTTGAAGTGTAACTAAAATGCTATTCCTTTTGAATTCATCCAACACTAAGGGGTTCTCACCACTGCTGGCTATCCAAAAAAGGCTAATCTATTAAATTTTCTTTTATGTGATTCTTAAACATCTGACATTTCACATTAGTTAGTTAAGAAGAAAGCAGAAGCATGAGTAGTAAGCACAAATATGTAGTCTAAAATTAAACATAGCAGCCTTACTGTAGAAGGCTTATAAAGACACGTGCAACTTCTAGTGACTCTCCTCAAGTTTAGCATTGTGGTTGACCAGTAAAGCTGTTAAAAGAGTTCTTTATTAAGGATAAGTTTCCATAGATGGGGTAAACCAAGGGCTAACCCAGTTACTACAATATTTATGTCTGTTCTGTATTTTGTTCAGGAAAAGACCTTTGCAAACAACCAGTACAAGGAGTTCTTAGTCAACAGAAACAGATCTTAGTTAACAGATTTATTACACATAAATAAAACTCCCTAGACAATTCATGACACATGGATGAAACTCCCTGGACTATTTCAGACCTACACTTGAACTTAAATGCTATAATCTGAGGATTTATATACTTTAAACACATCAGTTCCTTAACACAATTTTACTTTTATTTTAAGCAAGTGGCATTAGCTAAAGAGTACCTTTGAGAAAATGGATATACCAAACACATAAAGGCATGATTAATACATAATTCTAGGCTGAAGTCAGGCAACTCAAAATTCCTGTTTTGAGACCTGACATTATTATATTATTACCTATGTGGCTTTGATACCAATAGTTGACACTCTGTAGTTTCAGCATATCTTTCCTGTGTTTGTTACTACATAAGAGTGTCAAACCACAAATACAAATGGCATAGTAATTCAATACAGTACTTTTTTGTGGTAAAGAATAACTTCCACTTTATTTTATAGGAAATGAGATGCAGTCCATGTCCTGATGTAAGTGGAGACACAATCTGAGCCATAAAAATGACCAGATCAATTTCATAGCAATGTACTTTAAAGGAATAGTCATTGCATAAAGTTTCCACCAACTTACCAATCAATCAATCAACTGTTTACTGAGAATTCAGTAAAGTAAATGCAAGCCATAAATGCCCTCTTTTCTGTTCTTTTTCAGTGGAAGTGTCAAAGTCATGCAATTCTACAAAAATAATTTTCCCCATGGACTGCTCCGTGTATTGACCATGGCAACATAAAAACCTTGAATTCTGCTCATTTTCCTTGGTAATAAAAGCTATGCTTAGACTACAACTTCAATTTTCTTGCCATGTGACTTCACGGCAATGACCAAACAGCATGAAAGATTGTTTTCTTACCTTATGGCAACTTAATTTACTTTGATGCTTTTCTACATAAATTTTCCAGGGGAAAAGAAAAGGGAAGAAAATACTTTACTACTTCAGTAAGACCAAAGATTAATAATTTGGTATAAATCAGTGAGCATCATTAATAACAATTTGAAACACAACTTCCAACAAATATTAGTACCTAGAATGCAACAAATATGATAATAGAGTAGCTGTCTAGGCCCACTCACTGTGAAATAAGTTAATCACTTTATTAATATTAAACATTTTCTGGAGTAAACTATGAAACTTTACTGATATCATCTACATCAGAATAAGTAATGACTTATTAGAGGTTTGTAACAGTGATTCAAAATTCTCTTTAAGTATATTGAAGTCAATCTCAATTTAAATGTAATACACAAATACAGTGAGTCATTGCGCCTATTTTAAATGAAACCATGCATAAACATAGCTCTTATTTAATGGCAATTTGACAGACCAACTCCATCTTCAATTTTCACCCTATATTTTTGGTATAATAAAGTATACATGATATTTCTATCAATTTCCTTCTCTACTCCTATAGTATTTAAAAATAAACTTATTATATGTGAACCAGTACATATTTAAAATATCAATATTTTCATAATATCTGACTCTAAGAGTGAGACAAATAGAGAACACGCAGAGACTAGAGGCAGTTGCCCAAATGAAATCTAATGAGGGCCAGAGGGCCCAGTGCCAGAAATAGGTCAAGAATATGACAATAGGTCAGAAAAGATTTCTGGTTATAACACTGAAAAAATACATCCCAACGGAACCATTGTGTTCTCAGGTTCTTTCCCTCCAATTAATCAGCAATATGATTGGAGTCTGTGGCTGTCAGTGTTAGCTGGGTGACACAGGAGTCCACTCTTCATAGATGAGGACAAAAACAGACAAGGGTCAGAAGCCAGGCAGAACCTGGTCAGAGTTTCTAAAACAATGTCTCAGTTCCACCCTGAGCCGGATAAGCCCATCAGCCAGATACATTTGGCCTATTTTGCATCTTTGGGGCTTCCCTGGTGTCTCCGTGGTAAGGAATCCGCCTGCAATGTGGGAGTCATGGGTTCAATCACTGGGTTGGGAAGATTCCCTGGAGGAGGAAATGGCAACCCACTACAGTATTCTTACCTGGAGAATTCCATGGACAGAGGAGCCTAGCAGGCTACAGGAGCCTTTGCACAAAGTGAAAGGAGCCTTTTCGACCTTGCAAAGAGTCAGACACAGCAGAGTGACTGAACTAACCAAAGTGGGGAAGAGTCTTCATATCTGAAATGTTAAGTAACTGTTGGTCTTTAAAGATGTTAATTAGGTGATTAATTTTGAATTTTTCCCCCTAAACTCTCTACTCTGGTAGAATTTAGGCCAGGACATTAAACCCAAATAACTATTTTCTAATATAAGAATACTCTTCATGTTTTCTCCATACATCTCTCATCTTTTGTACTGCCAAGATGCTTTTAGCATACATGTGCCTGTGTGTATCACATGTATTACCTAACTTATATATGTGACATTTAATATATAACATAAATACATATTTGTGTTACATAAAATATTAGTTCTATATACATATAGTATTTTTCAGAGATTTAATACACTATAACTCAGACTACAGAGTTTTCACATCAGCATTTTATTTCAATTAACACCACTCGTTTGCATGTTCCTGTAACAGCAATCCCAGACTGAACTTCCAGTCTAAACTGCTATGTGTGGTTGTTGCTGTTGTTTAGTTGATAAATCACATCCAACTCTTTGCAATCCCATGGACTGTAGCCTGCCAGGCTCCTCTGTCCATGGGATTTGCCAGGCAAGAATACTGGAGTGGGTTTCCGTTTCCTCCTCCAGGGGGTCTTCCTGACCCAGGGATCAAACCCGTATCTCCTGCATTGCAGGTGGAGTCTTTACCACTGAGCCACCAGCAAAAGCCAAGCTGCTATTTATACTTTAAATAGGTGGGTAGAGGATACTAAGTCATTTATATTTTGCTATTTCTTATGAAACACACTAAATGTTTTAGGGAAAACAATTCTCTGGCACCCAATAATATCTCAGTCATTTCAATAAATTAGGGATGGGCAGTCATTGCTTTAAAAAATTCTGTGAGCTATGGCATCACTCAGGGGTTCAAAGTCATGAAATGACAGTCAGACTCTCTGCTAGAATTTGACTCTGTAGACTCAGTCAATGGAAGCTGAATCAAAAGCTTGGATTGTAAGTAGTGGAAAACATTCAAGCTCATTTTAAGTCTAAAGAATTCAAGCTATCTTTAAGTAAAGGGAAAATGAATGAGTAACAGTGAAAAAAATATCAAAGTATAGGTTTTCTGTTCCTCTTTTCCCCTCTAAGAGAGAATGATACTTGCTAATTTGGGAACCAAGTTTGTAATGTTGTTTGAAGTAATGGGGGGAAAAAATTGATCTTTAAGCAACATAAATGAATCAGAAAGAGAAGAGTGTAAAAAGAGACAACAAGGAGAGAGGATGTACAGGATGGGGTTTTGGTGAGCTGACAGGGTTGCCTAGGGAAAAAAAAAAAAAAGAGGGTTATAAAAGCAGAATTTGGCAGAAATTTGGGTTGAGTAAGGCTAATTCCCCTTTAGCTGCCATTTTGTCCCTAGATCTCCTTCCTTCCAAAAAAGGGTACTGAAAAATTTAAATGACGCCTGAGGTTTATTTACAAATAAACCGTGTTATTGTTGGAGGGGGTGTTTTATTTGTTTGCTTACCACAACAGAATGCTCAGCATTCTCTCTAAGGGGCCATTTTTTTCTGGGCCCCCTGCCATGCCCAGGGCCAAGGTCAGGTCCCTTCCGCCCAGTTGGCTGCTGGGGTGGGCCACTACGAGAGAAAGGCAGGTGAGCAAAATCTGATTTAGAGAAAAAGTACACAAGGTCTCTATTATGAGAAAAGTTGAACTTAAGAGTGTTCATTCAATTTCCTAGATCTAGAGTGAAAAGTGACAAAAGTTCACGGCTGCCACCACCCACCAAATGAATAGCTTTCAGCTCGCTGCCTCACAGTCACTCACCCAGCCTCCACTCGCCGCTATGGGCTGATTTCTCTGAGAATGCTGCGTTTATTCAGCATTTTCTTCAAGAAATCTGGCTTTTATTTACTAAATTGCTTACACCATTCACGGTATCCATTGGTCTCAGGAGCTTCAGGTGACATTAGGACACATATTTCTGACTAGAAATTTTCAAAATTGGCATGAGGCTCTAGGATTTGGGGTTGTTTTTTCAGTTTTGCTTCCCTTGTGAGCTATATTTCATATACTTAAGGACTTTTCACCCACCAAACGGCTTAAAATGTTGTTCCAGTAGCTTACAAACACGAAAATATTCTATTAAAATCTGTCTTAAAGGTAAAACTTCCCTTAATTAAAAGAGTACACCTGGTACTTTGCTTATTTTGCTCTTGGCATAACACATGTAGATTTACCAATAGACCATGTAACTGGAAAATTTTAAATGTCACTTTGTGGGTGATCTTTGCTTTTTATAGCCTTCTATGAATATGGTTTAAAGTCCTCTCCCTTAAATGACACAGGCTTTTCTAAAACTGGTGAATGACCTACAGAGGACTAAGAGAAGGAATCTAGAAAAAGGAACATTTCCAAATACTGAGCTGAAACGATAAATTAGGCATAATCAGTTTACTTAACCACATAATCTTTCTCTTTTTCTTCTTAATTCTGTATTTAGAGACAAAGTAAATACTCCTGCTCCTGCAGTATTGGAACACAAGAATATAAATATAAATAGTTATAGCTTTATATTTGAAGGATAATTGCAGCCGTATTTCCATGTTCTGTTCAAGAGAAATATTTCAGGTACAGTCATCACATTGTTAGAACTCAATGATGTTAAACACAACCATCCCAACCCCCAAAAACAAGAAAAGAAAAGACACTCACTTTTCGTTGTTGTTCTCTGAAACCATATAGTCAACGAGGGATGACAAGAATGCAATCTGGTTATTATTTATGAGCGTATTGGAGTTTTAGTGTGACAACAATCTGAATTCAACTAGGAATTCACCATGCCTGGCCCTGATTGGAAGAACGTGGGTGAGACCTATCAGTAAGAAAACTGTCCTAAAGAAGAAAGAGTGGGTGGAAGAGAAGGCCAAGGATAACAGGACAAGAAAGAGGGGGGCAGCATTTAGTATGTTGCTCCAATATTCCATAGGCCTTACTTCCACCCCAGGTTTCATGTCAGAAGCTAAAACAATACTGACAAAAAATGTTTTTTTTCAGTGAGAGTGTAACATTCCATGCAATAGAAAAAAATTATAATGTAAAGAAAGATTTTGACTATTTATTTATTTTACTACTACTAAGTCAGTTTAGTGTTGACTTATTCTGGCTTCTGAGAACACCAGTGGACTTTCAGCCAATGGACAAGACAGTGACTGGTACCTGGGACATGCCCCCAATAGTTTCAGCAGCAGCCAGGGGAGAAGCAGGCACCCCATGAACCTCAGGATCCCTGACACTGGGCATGGGACAGCACAGACAATGGCAGGCGCAGCAGCAGTCTCTTCCACGTGGAACTCTAATGGTAGGATACCTTTGGTGGGTGTGACCAGTGGTGTGCACTGGCAGCAGAGGACCATGGGGCAACAGAAGTACAGTAACTAGTGGATGTGGCATCAAGTGCAAGAGGACTGAGTTCATGGGCAGATAAGATACACCCTCTGAGACAAAGGGGGGCATTTGAGGCCATCACAGTGATTGAGAATGCTACTGAAATTTAATGGATGAGGGTTATAAAGGCTAGCTCTCTGCCTGTCTAGGATAAGGCTGATGTTTATTTGGAATGCATTGGTAAGGAGCAGAGCCCAGTGCCTGTTTGAATAATTAGATGTCTATTCTCATGGGCCAGGGCACATACCGCAACACCTGCTGCTATGATGAACATCACTCTGTGCAAAACAATAAATTCTCCCCTATCCCATATCACTTTTGAATGTCTTGCTGGACACCGATGTGGACGAAAAGCCTGTTGGTAATTATTTGAACCTAGATCTTGACTCCACTTTATGTATAAGCCCTAGGCCTTTTACCCAATTTCAATATACCCTGAATTTTTCAGGAATGCAATTTCATAGTCAAGCAAAGGAACACTATACTTTGGTTTGCTTGTAGCTTTCTCAAGAGTTGTTCACCAATAGCAATGTGATGCATGGAATCTTGGTTTCCTTACGATATTAACTGCACCAATCTGAATTTGCACCTCACATTCAGGGAGACTCAAATAAAAGGGGGAGCATTTGACTATTTCATTAGACTTTATGATATCATTAGGCATAAACATTTACATATTGGACTTTTCTGGTGGCTCATTGGTAAAGAACCTGCCTGCCAGTGTAGGAGACCCAAGAGATGTAAGTTCAATCCCTGGGTCGGGAAGATCCCCTGGAGGAGGGCATGGCAACCCACTCCAGTATTCCTGCCTGGAGAAGGCCATGGACGGAGAAACCTGGCAGGCTGCAGTCCGTAGCGTTGCAAAGAGTTGGACAAGACTGAAGCGATTGAGCACAGCACCAACATTTACATATTACATTACAAATTGTTATACTACAAAGCACTTTCCTTTGGGGCTTCCTAGATGGCGCTAGTGGTAAAGAATCTGCCTGCATTACAGGAGACAAGAGTTTGATCTCTGGGTTGGGAAGATTTCCTGAAGAAGAAAATGGCAATCCACTCCAATATTCTTGCCTGGGAAATTCCATGGACAGAGGAGCCTGGCGGGCTACAGTCCATGGGGCCACAAAGAGTCAGACATGACTAAGCACATGAGCACTTTCCTTCTATTTGTCCATTACATTAAGGATTGTTGAAATTACGTGTATAGGTTAGTTATAGACACTTCCTTCTAGATCAACAAGAGATCAATAAATAAATTTATCAGAAAAGAATGTGAGGTCAGATAGGAATAAATGAAAAGAATGTTTTAGGATGATCCAAAAGTGACCGGAAGCAGGATTTTGAGAGAAGGGGGCTGAAGATGGTGAGTGTAGGTGGAGGCAAAGAAATATTTTTGTGACCATTTTAAGAAACTAGCTTTATTCCCAGGTTAGTGAATCCTAAAAAAACATGAGTCTCACCAACTAGATAAGAGCACTTGTTGGTAGTACTTATCAACTAATATTTATGGAAATGCTTATTAAATACTTAACATTTGTGGGTTGCTGGCTCTGTGTGAGAGGCATTGTTCCAAGTACTTTACATGTAGGAACTCTTATCCTTTCACCAATCCCCAGAGGCAAAATCATTATTGTCCCTACACTTCAGACAGAAAACAGAAGAACAGAGAAGGTAAGAAACTTGCCCAAGGACAGTGGGCTATTAAGAGGCCAAGAAGGGATTCACACACATGCAGCCAGATTCAGTCTGCTCTTGCCACTCCCCAGCAGCAGATGCACCATCAGGTCAAAGCAATTACTTCCTCTGAAAACCATTTTCGAGAACCATTAATCCCACAGAAATCATATATCACCCACAAAACATAATTTGGTTCTACTTACATTTATTAATTTCACATTCCTAGAATGGTGCTTTATAAACCCTTCTGGCAGCAAAACCAGTGAATTCTAAAAGCCCTTCCTTGAAGGTCAGAAGAGTAGCCTTAAAGAGCCAGGACAATTAATACTTGGTCCTTCCACATGGCCCGAGGTGGTCACTATCATTCCAGAGGCCCAGACCTCAGGTTGGTGGTACACCCACATCTGAGTTGCCCCGAGCCCCAGACCTACGGCTGTGGTATGAAGTTTGCCACAGTAAAATTTCTAGTTTGCCTAAAAATGGTTGTGTATGGTTTGAGGAGCTGACCCCGAGTAGGCACATCAGATAAAAGGTAACAGAAGAAAGGTAAAGAAGACCCTCAGAGGATGATATGGCTGGATGGCATCACCGACTCAACAGACATGAATGTGAATAAACTCCAGGAGACAGTGGAAGACCGGGCAGCCTGGCATGCTGCAGTCCATGGGGCTGCCTAGAGTCGGGCACAACTTAGCGACTGAACAACAACAAACGGGACCCTCAAGAGAGAAAGGGCCAGTGAGTGATGAGAACCTGAGCTTTTGACTCCCGAGGGCTCTCAATTCCCATCTGTTTCTGAGTTCCCAATTAAAAGGCTAAAACAAACAAACAAAAAAGACTAACAAAAAACAAAACAAAAACAATTTCCCACCTGCAGCAAATTCACTT
This sequence comes from Redunca redunca, assembly GCA_006410935.1. Lineage (NCBI taxonomy): Eukaryota > Metazoa > Chordata > Mammalia > Artiodactyla > Bovidae > Redunca > Redunca redunca. The sequence continues at coordinate 23,493 of SJYQ01084880.1, forward strand.
AACGTCTCCTTATATGTAAATATAGTAAATAAGAAATTATAAGAATTACGTTAGTGGATCAAATAATAATAATAGAGTGGTAAACAAGTTCTCTTTTCACTAGACCCAGGTATTAGGCTTTCTTAAATAGTTCTTTTCTTATTTTCTTGCATTATAAAGGATAGACTTAAAATACAGTATTGCAGCTCAAGCTTATTACAAAAGGTCGCACATGGTAACTAAGATATGGATCTTTGCCTTTCCAGCTGTGTCTGTAGCTCAGACATTCTTGAAGCTTCCATTCCTTTATCTAAAGAAGATACGTCAGTATTTGCCCCATGGATGCTTACAGAGGGTTAAAAGAGTAAGCAGATCACATGCTTGACACGGCAACTAACACATGACACGTAAAGAATTAGTGTTACTACATGTTATTATTTGAAGGTAATTTATCTATAATATAACCTTGCGGCATAAATCATGAAGACCCAGTGTATTTATAAAACAAACACAAAACTAGTACTAATCCTGTTTGATCTGTACTCAACCTCTAACTTTAGATAATACTTAAGTATAAATAGGCTTTCTTTTCATCAAAATGTCTCTAAAAAGAACAATATATATTGCTGTGACAGTTTTATGTCAATCTGAAAAGCTGAACATCTCATTCAATTTTCCTCTCCAAATCGATTCATGGATATCTTGAGTAATACAGAAATAATGCCTTATATGTTACTTTTATAGATTTACAACACATATTCTTCTATAAAGCATTTTCATGACAACTCTGTGAAGAAAGAATGGTCAGTAAAATTGTTTCCTTCTTACAAGTGCAAAAATGAGGCACAAATGGGCTACATACTTTTCCCAGGGTCACATTACTATAGGTCATAACTGGGTGCATTTTTTTTCTCATATAAGACCACAGGATTCCTGACTTGAAGGCTGAAGGTTAGAATTCTTCTGATCTCTTAGGCTAGGATTCTTACCAGTATTTATGAGCATCTTATGAAGATTCAGAAATGAAAGGGGCAAGACAGTCCTTCAAAAGACCCTCTCAGCTAATGTGGCTAAATTACCTACTTTTGTCTATTGAGGGGTAAGTTGACCCGTCCATAAGCTACACCTTTTCTTCTGAAATGACCATCAACACTGGGATTGTACTGCTGCTATGATTCTCTGCATACGAAGTTGCTTCAGCTGTGTCTGACTCTTTGCCACCCTGTGGACTGTAGCCTGCCAGGTTCCTGTGTCCATGGGATTCTCTAGGCAAGAATACCCGTGGGTTGCCATGCCCTTCTCCAGGGGATCTTCCTGACCCAGGGATGGAACCTACATCTCTTGGGTCTGCATTGGCAGGCGGGTTCTTCACCACTAACACCACCTTATGACTCTATGGTATCATCAATTAAAATGCCTCAGAAGAAAAGAGAAAATTCCATATTATCGTTAGATGGAGGTAACAGAAGTTTAAAAAAAAAAAAAATAGTCCCCAAAGTGTGAAGCAGTGAATCACAGGATTTGAATGGGGTTTACCATAAAATAAGAGTCTGTGCATCTCTCCCAGACAGAAGCACACCCAACCCATCATCAAAGAGTAAAGCATATTCCCAAATGATCCTATTCATTCAGTTAATTATACTTCTGCCAAGATATGTATCCTTCCTAATCACAACTTCAACTACAAATGAAGGAGTCTAAGATTCTATTTAGGGAAATAAATGTATTTCACTTTGTTTGTAGCTTGCAGCAACTCTTATTTTGGATTTTTATCAATATATATTTCAATAGGATCTGTCAGACTGGAAGACATTAAATGGCTATTAAAATGTATCAGCCCTAATACACTGTATTATTAATTATTATGATTACAATAAGAAGTTCAATAGACTAGCCATTAGAGCATCATCTTCCCATGAATAATGTGTTATATAACATACACTTTATGAAGCTGTGTGCCTTAAAGCTAATGTATCACTTTAGTGGGTTTTCATTTCCTAATGTTGATGATGTCTTACAAGTCAAAAATCAGTTCCCAGTTCCAAAGTTCCATGAAAATGAGCAAGCCATGAGCACTGCAAATCTACTAACATTGTTTTCCTTTTATAACATTTGCAGTTTTGTTGTTGTTGTTCAATATCTACTTCTCCCACCAGGAGACTAGGTAAGAGATTCAACATACTACATCCTCCAACACCAAAATCTGTGTGTGTGTGTCTATCTCTCTGTCTCTGCATATATACGCAGGAACAAATAAATCAAAATTATAGAACAGTTCTCCTTTGCTTATTTAGTTTACTCACAAAGCAAGGCAAGTGTATAAATTCTGGGATTTCACTACTTAAGCAGCTAAATCCTAGAACCTGATTTCACTCTGCACTCTTCTTAATCTAGCTCTTGTAATCTCCAAGTAGTGTAAACCCTGATGGCTTAAAATAAAGGGCTTTGCCATTCCTGTAAGAAGTTTTTTCCAACTGTTTTAAAGTAAGTTATGTTTTGGGGCCTGCGGTAGTCCATGGGGTCACAAAGAGTTGGACATGACTGAGTGACTGAATTGACTGACTGAAGTTTTTTTGGGGGGTTTCTTATCAGGATACCAGATTCACTGCTATCATTTCTGTTACAAACACCGTGGATCAGGAAGAAATGACATGTGGAATATCACACTCACTGCTTGGGTGATGTGTTTGCTGAGGAAAGAGTAAACAAACATGCTAGAGTTTATTATACTGAGTCATGGAACGTGTCTACACACAGCGAGGAATAAACTATTGATTAATAGCTGCAGGCTGGGCAAACAGGGTAAACAAATCCATGAAGTACAAGCAGAGTTTACTGAGGTTTTATTATGTAATGCAAAGGAACCCAGTTTTGTTGTTTAAAGCTGTTTATGCTTTAACAAGTTATTCAGATGCAACGCTACTCTCCTATGTATAGCATACAAATAAGTAAATGGGGACTTGCTGGAAAGATCTGAATGACAAAAGTGAGGATCTGTCTTATCACCTCTTCTTTTATGGTCTGTTGAAATCAGAATTAATCATCAGAATCATACACATTGTTGAAAGTGGGCTACGCAAGCTTGCTCCTCATGTGTCCCAGTGTCTGGCACAAGATAACAAACTCTCCAAGTGAAATAAATCAATATACCTACATGATGGCAGGAGATACACAAGTCACGCACCAGAAATGTAAAGTTCACCAAGTCAGTTCAAGTTTAAAAGGTCGAGGCCACTGAACCAAAGAGCAGAGGGATTAATCAGCTCCCTCAGCTCATCGGTTTCAAGTACAATCTCAGAGATGTCAAGGACTTGCCAAACGTTTACTGGAAAATGGACATGCTGTCCCTTTCACACTGGCCTGATGCCAAAATCGCAAAGTATAACTCCATGCAAAACACCAGAGCAAGAAGCACCTTTGGGTCAATGAGTTTGGTCTAGCTTCTTTCAAAGAAAAAGCGAGTCCCCCAAAGCTCAACAAGCTGACCCTCCCACCCTAGTGCTACCAGCCTGCACCGACCCTCCCTCCTATCTTGCCTGTGGCCAGGTGTGAAGCACTTCACAGTATGTATCCCAGACACATCGACAAGCCTGCATCTTAGTTTACGAGATATGCCAAATGGAAGGAAGATGTATGTAGTTTACAACTAACAGGCTATAATAAGCAGCAAATATTTTTTTCCCATTTTCAAGGAAATGAAGCAAGGTGATGCTATCGCTTTCTCAAAATCTCCATTTGATTCTGTCTGTGATTAGTTCATTTAGAGATTTATGGCTCACAGGCAGAATGATCAATTTTATGGATAGGTCAGACTCAGGAAGTGATCAGTGCATTCACATGATTCAACAGTTTCCATGAAATTCTGACTGGTCTGCAATGGAGTCTAAAATTCTTATCCATAGAATTATTATTAGGGGTTGAAGTATATACAATTTTTTTTTGGTATACTTGAAGGAGAAAAGTATAGCCAAATGAACTAATTTCTCATATTAGCTAGCTCTGGAGAGCAGAGAAAGGTCTGAGAACTAGGGTTCAAGGCAGAAAGTAAGAAAGAGAAGGAAACATGGATCTTCTCTTACTTTAAAATGAATCAGGTTTCCCTGGTGGCTCAGTGGTAAAGAAACCACCTGTCAATGCAGGAGACATGGGTTTGATCCATGATCCAGGAGGATCCCACATGCTGCGGAGCAACTAAGTCACCACAACTGTTGAGCCTGTGCTCTAGTCTGGCAACCGCGACTACTGAGCCCATGTGTTGCAACTACTGAAGCCCAGCTGCCCCGGAGCCTGTTGCCCGCAACAAGAGAAGCCCGAATAATGAGAAGTCCGTGTATGGCAACTAGAGAGTAGCCCTCGCTCACCACACCTAGAGAAAAGACCGCGCAGCAACAGAGACCCAAAACAGCCAAAAATAAATTAAATAAAATTATAAAACGAATCATTTAGGCAAACTGAGATGTCTGCCTGAAGAATTCCATCTGTGCCGTATACTAAGTCGCTTCAGTTGTGTTCAGCTCTTTGTGAACCTGTAGACTGTAGCCCGCCAGGCTCCCCTGTCCATCAGATTCTCCAGTCTAGCATACTGGAGTGAGTTTCCATTTTCTTTTCCAGGAGATCTTCTGAACCCAGGGATCAAATCTGCATCTCTTATGTCTCCTGCACTAGCAGGTGGGTTCTTTACCACTAGTACCATGGGCTTTATCATAACCCATCAATAAATATTTATCAAAAATTGATAATAACTGACATTCATTCTTTTTGTCTGTCCAATCTCTCTCTTCCTTTGGGGATCTGGTCTCCTCTCACCAGATAGATCTGGTGAACTACCAATCACAGTTCCTTCCTCTTTCTATCCTTGGCTGTTACAGACTGAAATGTATCCCCTGAAAATTCATGTTAAAGCCCTAGCTCTCAGTATCTCAGAATGTGACTGTGTTTGGAGAAAAACATCTTTAAAGAGATGATAAAATTAGATGAGGTCATTAGGGTAAAAGCAGGAAAAGTGAAAATGAAAGATGCTCAGTCATGTCTCACTCTTTGTGACCCCATGGACTATACAGTCCATGGAATTCTCTAGGCCAGAATACTGGAGTGGGTAGCCTTTCCCTTCTCCAGGGGGTCTTCCCCACCCAGGGCTGAACCAAGGTTTCCTGCATTGCAGGCAGATTCTTTACTAACTGAGCTGTCAGGGAAGCCGCAAAGCAGGTGAAGGAGAGAGCCACAGCCTCGTGTTAGGACAGTAAAGGGAGCTTGAGCAGAGAGTTAGGCTGGGAGATAATGGGAAACCAGGGAGAAATGTAGGGACCTCAGCCTGTTCAGAGCCTTGAATGTCACCCAGAGGAGTTTGGAGGAGAGAAAGTGAAAGTGAAGTTGCTCAGCCGTGTCTGACTCTTTGCGACCCCAAGGGCTGTAGCCTACCAGGCTCCTCCATCCGTGGGATTTTCCAGGCAAGAGTACTGGAGTGGGTTGCCATTTCCTTCTCCGGGGGATCTTTCCAACCCAGGGATCAGACCCAGATCTCCTGCATTGTAGGCAGACGCTTTACCGTCTGAGCCACCAGGGAAAAGTGGCTAAGAAAGCAGACTCCAGACTCATGCGGACTATGTGCAGATATCATTTGTTAGATGTCTGACACTGAAAAGTTTACTTAATTTCTCTACACTTGAGTAAAATAGGAATAATAATGATGACTACCTCACAGAGACATTGTGAGTACTAAATGAATTAATATATATGTGTATATATTTTTATAATAAAATATATTATTAATATATATTTTACATAGATCTTGCATACATAGGTAAAATATATAATAATGTAAGATATATATAACATATATTAGGGTTACTCTTCTAACTTTTTTCTTAAACATATGGTGTGAATATTTTTCTATGCCAGTAGATGTATATCTGCCATTATTTTTAATGTCCTCACAGTTTCCCACTGAAAAAATATGCCATGATTTATTCATGCTTGAATTGAATAGTAGTCTAGTATGTAAAAATTGTTCATGAACGGGGAAGGTAGGGAAAATTATGTAGTTTCACTAAATTTAAATTTTCTTCTTTCTTTTTGCTTATCTGTATTTTCTATTCTTTTCATAACGAATGTATCTCACTAGCACAACAACAGCATAAAAAAAGGGAAAGCGAACAGGAGTTTAAAAATGCATGTCTGATCATTTTTCAAATTTGATTTCTATTTTCCTTCACATGGTGGCCAAAAATGCTAACAGGACACAAGAAAGAGAAGAACATTTCTACAAACTTCCATACTTGAAAACAGAATCACGCTTGATAAATAGAATCCACCCCCACTGACCACTGTTCATGCTCTCTATACTAAAGTTCTTTATCGAGAGCCATGGTTCCAAGCCCAAAGTCTTCAGAGGATTTTTATGGGTCAGACAGGTGGGAGGCAGTGGCCTTTGGGGGCCACAAGGGGGAAAAACAGAAAGGGCAAAGAAGAGGATAAAGAGGGAAGGACCCTACCCTTTTCCCATCGAACCAAAGTCATTTCTTCCTACATTACATAGGGTTTCTGGGTTGTGTGTGTGTGTGTGTGTGCGCGCGCGCGCGCGCGTGCTCGCAAGCGTGCGCATGTGTGTGAGGAGGTTTTAAGTGGTTCTTTTTTAAAGACAAAGAAAAATAATCCACCTCACATCCATGCAACCAAGATCAATTCTCTCTTTCTGATTTAGGTTTTCTGGCTACAGCTCAGACATCTTCACTTTCTTTCACAGGATCCACAGAGGAAAAATGTTGAAGCACAATGTCAGCAAGAAGTATTGGATTTATTTCCTCTGTCCTGAATGCAGAACCATTAAGATGAAGAAAACTGCCCAGAGAGCTGATCTATAAGAAGCCCTAAAACATTACTGGATAAGAGAAAAGAGACTCCTCTTACCACTGTCTCTCTACATTGTCCTTAGCCTCCTCTCTAAAGAAATGGTGAACATATATTTAAAGATTTGGGGGTTGAAATGGTACAAAAATACAAGCCTGCCCATAAGAAGTCTATATCCATCTCCAGACTGCATGCATGAGGAGAAACAACAATGTGATAAAGTGTTGAGTATATTCTTTTTAGACAGGAATAAGGTGACCAGTCTCTGGGCTGCAATGATAATCACCCAGAAGTGGATACCAGTCATGTAATTTATTGGTATCTTTCTGCTTTGTGTGTGTAATATGATAGCAGTCCTCTAGTTCTTTCATGGATACAAATACCTTATTACTCAAAATGGGTAATTATATCTTGGAGGAAGGAGACAGTATTTTCCACTTTTCCTGCTGGCACTCTGCTTCATAGAGCCAGCTCAATACTGAATTTGTTCAGTGAGTAAAGGGATAAATCCATCCAAGTATCACCAAAGCCCTCTAATGATCAGCTGGGTCCCCTTCCACCACTCTATAAAGAGTTATTTGCTCAGTCGTGTATGACTCTTTGTGACACCATGGACTATAGCCCATCAGGCTCCTCTGTCCATGGAATCTTCCAGGCAAGAATACTGGAGTGGGTAGCCATTCCCTTCTCCAGGGGATCTTTCCAAACCAGAGATGGAACCCAGGTCTCCTGCACTGCAGGCAGATTCTTTACCATCTGAGCCACCAGGGAAACCCTTCCACCACTCTAACCCCCTCCATTAGTATCCTCTCCAGTCTTCCATTTAAAAATATTAGATGAACTATTATATACCAGGAATTATGCCCATACACTGGAACTTGAAAACAGGGTGTCTTAGTCCTTGTAGGGAGACAAACATACACAAATACAACTAAGACACACTGTGACTAGGCTATTCTGGAAGCTTTCACAAGTACAATAGAAACGAAGAGGAAAGAAAATGTATCTGTCTCAGCAAATCAGGTGGACTTTACTTGGAAGACAGACCTGAGTAAAAAGAGCTTAGATTTTCAATATAAAATATATTTACTTCATATTTGCTTCATTTGCAAAACAATATGCTCAACTGAGAAGGAATGTGTCATCTTCTTATCACTTAACTTTTCTGAGACAAACAGCTGAATGACAGATGTAAGCTCCCAGCATCTAACTTGTTTAGCCCAACTGATGGCTTGCTAAAACCATAGAAGACATTCTTTTAGAAGCCACACCCAAACCATCAGCACTTTCTGCCAGCTTTTCTTTTGAAATATATCCTGATCATGCAAGAGAGGGTCTTCTCTACTCCACTGAATTGAACAGAGCATTAAGAACCACAATTTGCTTCCATCAGCTTTAGAATGTATGGAAATTCCTCTGATAGTTTCCTATATTGTGAGTGCTAGGGCTAGTATTCAAAAATTTTTAATGTGTATCCCTCTAGGAGGGAAATTAGGACAGAATGCCTCAGGGGGCACTAGCTACTTGTGTCGGTGGTGGTGGCTGAGCTAACAACTGCAGGAGTAGTATGATTTTTTTTTCCATTTTAGCAAGTGAGGAAGACATCGAAAGAACAGAGAACTTGTGTGTTTTCTCCAGTGTTTACTGTGTAGGAGCAGAGAAGACGGATTGTAAGATTTTTCTGAATTGGTGGCTTAAGAGTTGATGTTTAAGGAAAAATATATTTAAGGAAAAATATATACACTTGTAGGGAAATACTCCAAGTGGTAAACTCAGTGGTCCAGGCTTGGTAGGAAAGAAATTATGACTGAATACAGCCAAGGGACTCGGAGAAAGTAGCAGAATTAAGAGTGACAAAAGTGACATCTGAGGTTCCAGGCTCAGAGATATTGAAGGAGTGAAAAAGCCAGAAAGCCAGTGATTATAAAGTGGTGAATTAAAGCCTCAAAGATAGATATAGTTGTCTGTAATGCAAATTACTAATCAGCAAGGCTGCTCAAATGGGAGGCTGAAGATGAAAAGAAATGAAGGTCATGGATTTGATGAGATCAAAGAACTATGATGATGAATGGGTCATTGGTGTGGGCATCAAAACTGACAAGAATGATGGCGGGTGGTGATTTTCTTATTGAATATTCTGAATGATCAGGATGTTAACAGATGAGAGGAAGAAGGGGTAGCAAAGAGATGCCAACAATTCCTCCCAATATCGGAGATTAAGGTTTTAGTAGAACACCCAGCTTCACTGTCCTTAGGGATTAGGAAAGAAAGTTACCATCTCATGAAGTGAGTGGAAGCTGGAGTTACCAAGTGTGTAGAGAAATGCAAATATGCTAAGAGAAAGGAGCTTAGAGAAGTGCGAGGACACAAACGTGGGGCAAGAAGGACCAGGCTACCAGATGGGTCTGAATGTTAGTGGTAACTGAATTCTACAGGTCTGAGAAACATGGGGGAACGTTACATGTCCAACAGTGCCGCTCTGTCAAGTTTTATCTTGGCAATGTACATGGTACTGCCTTGCACCTTCCTATGTTTTCAACTCCTCTTCTTAAAGTCCAAATGACTTACATTAATGAGTCTATGAATTTGATGACAAGACAAATATTGAAAATGCACAGGTCATTTGATCTTGCAAGCTTCTGAATTGTTATGAACTTCTTATGTCACATACTAGGCTCTCATAAAAACTTGGGTGTGTGGCTTCTGTTCTCAATAAAATCTATCCCTGGCTCAAGTCAGAGCATAAGAGCTAGTTACCTGGGCCTTGCTGTTTAGTCCCTAGACAGACTGCAGTGAGCAGGCCGAATAAATTTGTCTTATTTCTGAAAGAAATGGGGGGAAAGATCACTCTAGCTAGTGTTTATAATGAACTGGATTATTCAGAAGCAAGAAAAGAAATGGGAAGGGTATGAGAGCACGTTGACTTGGACAAGACTGGTCATGGTAGAGATGGAGGAAAGTAGACGGATTCAGTAAGTCTTGGGAGTGAACGGCTTGCTGGTAAACTGAATAGGAATTTGAATGCACTTCCAGAAATTCTACCAATTAGAAATTCATTGGGTTTGCAAACTTCTTTTATAAAAATGCAAATACATGTAAGAAGCTTATGACTGGGGTGAGGGTGTAATTTAGTTTGAATTAGTTCCATCAGCTTACTTTATTCTATCACCTAGCTGAAGTCAGTCATACTAAAGAGGTGAGGGTTTTACTTGGGGAAAGAATGTTTTGCACAAAGAATACAATCATGTGTGGGACAGAAGTGGAAAGGCAGAGCATGACGGCACGTTCAGAGGACACATGGAGGGAGTTCAGCATTTGAGAGCATGGAGAAGAAGAAAACTCCGGTGCTCTCTGAAAGTCTGCCTGATTGCCTCATAGAGCTGTGTACCCAATTTTCTTTAATACTGGGAACCTCATTACTCACATTCTTGTTTGAAGGAGAACAATACTGTAGAGGAAAGGAAAAAATGAAGTCAATAAAAATTCTCAAATGGTATTAAGTATTGATAATTTCCATGTTGCTTTGTTTAAATTAAAGCTAGTCTACTTGATTCCCTGAAAATATTTCACTGGTGTCATACGATAAACAGAAATTTTTAAACCTAGAATTTTAAAAACAATCACCAATTCCATGTAAGATAAATAACTAATACTGGTTGATATTTGAAAATAAGTTCAATTATGTTATTAAAAGATATACTTTATATTTGGTAGTAAATATCTATATTTTTTTAAAAGTCCAGGTTTGTTGACATACTGCAAAGGTTTGTTGACATACAGCAACAGAGTTAAACTCTGTTTATCATTTCCCTTTTCCTTTTCTTTTTTTATATATTCACATGTTACTGAAAAGTTGAGGCCGGAGATCTTAAAATGTTCAAAATGGTATCTTTGAGTACAAGTTTGAATACATTTCAAATTTCACATGAAAGCTAGTACTCAGAACTAAGATAAAACTGGAAAGAATGAGCCATAGCCAAAACTTTGGCACACTACTAACCAAGGCTTCTTGGATGGCATAAAAGAGGACAAAAACAATTGAAAACTCAAATAAAACAGTTTCCCTGGTGTTTTGTTTTGTACTTATATTTCAAATATAGAAAAGAAATCTTTTTATAAAAAATAAAACTTAATAAAAAGCAATTTCCCGGTGGTGTGTAATGGTAAAGAATCCACCTGTCTGTAGGAGATTCAGGAGACATGGGTTCAACCCCTGAGTTAGTAAGATTCCTTAGAATAGGAAATGCAGCCCACTCCAGCATTCTTGTCTGGAAAATTCTATGGACAGAGGAGTCTGGAAGTCTACGATCCATGGGGTCACAAAGAGTCAGACACAACTGAGCACGCACGTGTGCACACGCAATAAAAAGCAACAAAAGTCACTAGTAGAAAATTTGGGCCAATGAAAAATTCTGAAGCATTTGTCTTCAAACACAAACACATTAAATGGCAAGATAAAAATAAACCTTCGGGCTAGCCAGTAAAAATTCCATGGATTTGTGCCTTTCCATGTGAGTCACAAGTCTAATAGCAGGTACACTCTATGCAGCTGGGATACGGAACAGACTGTGTTAGTCTTACAGGCTGTCTTTAAACTCTCCCCTACATCTGGCTCAGAGTCTGTCCTGCCGCACTTGCAAGGTCCCATTCAGATTCATCAGGATGATCATCCCTGCCTTCGTAGCATCCGTGGGTACCTACTGCTCAAGATAAAGCCTGGCACAGCATGTCTGTATGGGAAAAAGGCACAGAGGAATTATGGAATCTCAGAGTTATTAATAATTGCCAAATGTCTTATTTTTATTGATTAAAAAAAAAAGCCTGAAGTGCAAACCAGGCTTCAAATCTTGTTCCAATTTATACATTGATTAAGCTTCAGAACTCAAACCTGTCAGATATTCTTTTCTGAAATCGTTATGAGATACTTCTTCATGTATTTTTCACATTTTTGCATCATTTGCAAACAGAGGCACTAAGACTCTGTTCTGAACTATCTTTTCAAGGATATTTATGCAGCAGATAGTCTTGAAAGATACAGATGGTGTCTGTCTCCAGATCAAAGAGACAGTTTTGCCCAGTATAAAAAAAATAATGGGTCTTTCTGGGGCAAAGGGTAGGCACACTCATGGACCTTATGAACATTCAAACTCTAAGCTAGGAGCTCTGCTCTTGAAATGCAAACCACTTAGTATACAAGTGTCACGACCTAGACCTCTTCACTCGCCCTGTGGGAGTTGGGATTCACTGAACCACTGCAAATGCTGATAATCTGTCTGCCTGTCTTGCTATAAATAATAAAGTCATTTGTCTCTGACCCAGGTGTCTCCTGTCTTCTGCCAGCTCCCATGAAACTGGCAGGCAGACTTGTGAACTTGGAAGAAGGTGAATTCTGACTCTTCACAGGTTTGGCAGAAACATAAAATTGTAGTGATAATCCACCACATAAAGAGAAAAAATATTGAAAGTCCTGTTGTTGGACTTTTCACATCTAGGATGACCCAGTTACCATTTTGGAGTACTATGTGTTAGTATATTAATGGTATGTATATAAATACCTATTAGTTGTCAAATAATATTACATACACATAATTCCACAGACTATATAGTCCATGGAGTCGCAACTGAGCAACTTTCACTTTCATAGACATACCTGTATACTTAATTTTTAAAAATTAAATTTGTGAAATGGGTCTCACTATCCTCACTTTATAGCTTAAAAAAAAAATAAAACCAACAACAACTCAAATTTACCTCACACACCTTATAAGTGGCAGAGCTAAAAATCTCTGGTTTCAAAATCTGTGTTTTGTCTGTCTCAAAATGGCATAGATCACTTTAGTTTTAAATAAAATGACTAAAGTATATAGTATTATGTTTAGTTTTACCATCTTTTTAATAGTACTTACTTTTAAAAATATTTTTAGGGACAGGCATGATGTTATCTGATCTGTATTCAATATTAAATATTCAGTATTCACAACAAGTAATGTGTTTTTTAATCCTATTAATATTAATGTTATATTGTATACTGTATATCCATAGGCATTGTCTCCAACATAAGCTATTGTTTATAAAGTCTATACCAAAAAACAGTGCTATAGACCTATTCCTTTAAAGCTACACATCTAAGAAAATTATCTTCAGCTATAGAAAGATAACATTACAGGAGAAATAATTCCATTAAAAAGGCTGTATATTCCATGAAATTGCCTTGTTAATCACAGAGATACATAGAAAATGACAAACTAAACAGAATGAGGAAAGGACTATATATATCTAGAACTTATAGATGATTTTGAGAATAAGAAATGTTTAAAGCAGCAAGTAGACTAAAATTTTTTAATCTTATGGAAGCAAAATGTAAACTTAGATAAGAGTTGTTTGGGGAATTTTTTTGAAACTGGTAATTCATATCTGGCTACAAACAGGCTTTCATTAACATGTTTCTATTCTGCTAACTCCAGTGCTTATCAGTCATTTTGAAATGCAAACAGCCACAAAGAAAAACATACTTTAAAAGTATGTAGGTTCTGTTCAAAATGTAAACAAATGTTTTAAAAATTGACTTAATTAAAGGATTTCTAGATACATATTAATAATGCACTGATGGGAATAATCAGTTTACTTGCATCTCACAAAAACATTTTTTTATAAAATAATATTCACTAAAGTTTACATAAACAAAACAAAGAGATCATGGAGTCAGTTACAAGTGTCATATAAATGATTCCTGCATAACCAAGTTTATATATCAATTATTTATTTTAAAGAAAGTGAAAGTGAAGTCGCTCAGTCATGTCCAACTCTTTGCGACCCGTGGACTGTAGTCCACCAAGTTCCTCTGACCATGGGATTCTCCAGGCAAGAACACTGGAGTGGGTTGCCATTTCCTTCTCCAGGGGATCTTCCCGACCCAGGGATGAAACTCAGGTCTCCCACACTGCAGGCAGACGCGTTAACCTCTGCACCACCAAGTACCTTAAATTGAAAGTTTAATTGCTAATTTATGACTATTTTAATCTTTGGTAAATGACAATAGAAGACGGTAGTCTTTATAGTGGGACATATCAACGTGGTACATGTTTGCTGTAGAAGCAGAAACCCCATGGAAAAGCTGATGGGTTAAGATACCAGTTTTATGATTCAACTCAGAAATTAATTTTAAAAACATAATTAAAACTATGTGCATTTAAATATTAGTGATATAGTGTAATACTTTCTAGGGACAAACATTAGGTGTGTTTTAAACTAGAAATCTGAGGAACTTTTTCATTGATGAGTTTTCAAGTAGGCTACAACTACATCAATGAAGACTCATATGCAATCTGATGTTTTCTTTCCACTCTGAGACTCTATGAGGAGGCGAGATGGTAATTTTTGTCCCAAATTTCTAAAGTTGTTGAGACAAATTGAGAGACCTCCAGGAAGCAAGATTGGAGTCACTTAAAGAAATATATTTTTTTAAAACCTCAAGGTTTATATAATTAAGAAGTACTATAATAATTGCTTTTAAAATGAAGCAACAATTATTTTGAAGACAAATACACAGGAAGCAAAAGAATATTCATCTAGAAATTTAGAAGGCAAAACTAAGAGAAAGAATTTCAATGTTTTGTGCTATTCCTTATCATCAAGGTCTTTCTCTTTGGCAAAACCTTGTGAATTCTAGAAGATTTGTGAAGGTGGCATTGATGAACGAAGGAGCTTAGTATGCTGATCTGAGGGCTCCTTAGTTGGTGTCTGCTGAGGAAGCCTATATATCTCGAAGATTTATGCATAAGGAAACAAATGAAAGATTACCTGGAAATCTTGTAATGAGTTGACATAATCCTTCCTTTCTGCAAAGCTGATGCTGTATTTCTGTTAAGGTGTTTACCTGAAAGGAAAGGGAAAAGTTCTAATGAGTTAAGCATTCATAAACACTAAGGCAAAGAAAACACAAACAGCCCACAGGGTACAGGTATGAAGTATTGTCTACACCGTTCACTCCCTATCTTCAAATCTCTGTAAGTCAACATTCAAATGCAAAATAATAGAGTGGTTTATTTGATAATAAAAGATAAAAATTGCCCTTAGGAAATTTCAAAATATTTGGGAACATTTTTTAAAACACAGACATATTTCAATGTCATGATATTGAATCACAGACATCTAGTACTAATGCTTAACATGTTGGCATTTATAGTTTTCACGGATGCTAAGTTGCTTAGTCATGTCTGACTCTTTGCAACCTCACGGACTATAGCCCGTCAGGCTCCTCTGTCCAAGGGATTCTCCAGACAGGTATACTGGAGTGGGTTGCTATGCCCTCCTACAGGGGAATCTTCCCACCGCACGGATCAAACCCACATCTCTTATGTCTCCTGCATTAGTAGATGGGTTGCTTACCACTAGCACTACCTAGGGAGAAGGCAACGGTGACCCACTCCAGTATTCTTGCCTGGAAACTCCCATGGACGGAGGAGCCTGGTGGGCTGCAGTCCATGGGGTAGCTAGGAGTCAGACACGATTGAGCGACTTCACTTTCACTTTTCACTTTCATGCATTGGAGAAGGAAATGGCAACCCACTCAGTGTTCTCGCCTGGAGAATCCCAGGGACGGGGGAGCCTGGTAGGCTGCCGTCTGTGGGTCACACAGGATCGGACACGACTGAAGCGACTTAGCAGCAGCAGCAGCAGCCCTACCTAGGAAGACCTTTTCATTTCATGCTACTCTGTGCTGTTGTGTCCTGCTCTTTGCGACCCCATGAACTGGTGGCTCCTCATCTGTGGGATTTCCCAGGCAAGACTACTAGAACTGGTTGCCGTTTTCTTCTCCAGGGGATCTTCCTGACCCACAGGGTGGAACCCATGTCTCCTGTACTGCTGGCAGATTCTTTACCATTGCACCACTTTTCACATCATACTGAAGGGTATTTATTGCTTCAAGTATAAAATCCAGTCACCACAAAACTGTATTTTAACAGAAACTTGTTCTTAGGGAGCTTTATAAATGTAGTCATAAATTCAAACACATTTTTTAATTTATAAAGAAAAAATACAAACAATTCTTCTCTTTGGAATTTACAGATTAACTAGCTATTCTCAATGGAATCCCCCAAAGAACATCAAATATGGTAACACTTCATTAAAACCAACAGAAAGATTCACTATAAATTAGCTTGAAAATCAGATTCATTTTTGACCAAATATTATTTTCAAATTAATTCAGTCCATCCTAAAAATGTACTATATTAATAGTTTCTTTCAGTCCTGCTGACCTGACTGGATAAAAAGAATTCAGTTGCAGCTGGAGAAAAGAGAAAGAATCAAAAACACGAGTTTTAGTCCCATTTCTGGTGGGTAACACAGTCAGAACCTTGAGCATATCACCTTACTTCTTTTTTTTCAATTTCTCCATTTGAAAAATAGAGCCTTGGGTCTCTAAATACCACTTCTGCTCTAAGCTTTGATCAATTCAACAATTCAACCACAAGTTGTAGTTTTTAAAAAATGATTCATTTAAAGTGCTTTGAAACAGTTCATCGATTAAAAGTTTTTTAATCCTTGCAATCTTGTTAACTCTATCCGTTTATTCAGCAAACTGTAAACTTCAGCACAGGTCAGGCATAAATTTTTTAATGCTCTGTTTTTTTTTTAACCAAGGATTGAGTGTTTTTTATTCCTCTATAACTTTTAATGTAGAAAATCTCTTCTATAAAAAAAAACAAAAATTAATTTTTCCTAATAAAACCATTTCTGATATAGTCTCATTTTAATTTCTGAGTGTACATAAAAATAATGTATTTAACTCATATATATTTAAACTTTCCTATTCAAGGTAGTCTGTGCAAAAGACAGGTCTTCCCACATGGTGCTAGTGGTAAAGAACCCGCCTGCTAATGCAGGAGACATGAGACGCAGGTTCAGTCCTTGGGTTGGGAAGATTTCCTGGGGGAGCAAATGGCACACACTCCAATATTCTTGCCTTGAGAATCCCATGGACAACAAGCTTGCCGGGCTACATTCCATAGGGTTGCAAAGGGTCAGACATGACTGAAGCAACTTAGTATGTGCATGCAAAAGATAAATAACTAGTATGATTCAATCCAGTTACTGAATCTCTACGTTTGCAAGGTTCTGTGTTATGAATATTTTACTTTATTTTTAACTCTTTTTAAAATTTTTTCCCATTTGGGTTATTACAGAATATTGAGCAGAGTTCCCTGTGCTATATAGTAGGTCCTTGGTTATCTGTTTTAAACAGATATTGGTTATCTGTTTTAAACATAGAAGTATATACATGGGGTTTTCCAGGTGGTATTAGCGGTAAAGATTCCGCCTGCCAATGCAGGAGACATAAGAGACACAGGTTCAATCCCTGGGTTGGGAACATCCCCTAGAGAAGGAAACAACAACCTGCTCCAGTATTCCTGCCAGGAGAATCCCATGGACAGAGGAGCCTGGCGGGCTACAGTCCATGGGGACACAAAGAGTTGGACACAACTGAAGTGACTTAGCATGCATGTACATGTCAATCCCCCAAACTTCTAGTCTATCCCTCCCCTCCCCATCCTTCCTCTCTGGTCACCATAATTCAGTCTCCAAGTCTATGAATTTTTTCTGTTTTGTAGATGAGTTCATTTGTATCTTAAAAAAAATTTTTTTGCATATAAATGATATCATATGATACTTGTCTTTGTCTGACTGCTTCATTTAGTATGATCATCTCCAGGTCCACCATCCATATTGCTGCAAACAGCATTATTTCAATCTTTTTAATGGCCAACTAATATTCCACTGTATGTGTGTACCACATCTATACTGTACTAAAGCCCAGGCTTCAGCAGAACCCATTCTTGGGAACATAGGAATTGAGAAAAGTGGATAGTATACTTTAGANATCTCTACGTTTGCAAGGTTCTGTGTTATGAATATTTTACTTTATTTTTAACTCTTTTTAAAATTTTTTCCCATTTGGGTTATTACAGAATATTGAGCAGAGTTCCCTGTGCTATATAGTAGGTCCTTGGTTATCTGTTTTAAACAGATATTGGTTATCTGTTTTAAACATAGAAGTATATACATGGGGTTTTCCAGGTGGTATTAGCGGTAAAGATTCCGCCTGCCAATGCAGGAGACATAAGAGACACAGGTTCAATCCCTGGGTTGGGAACATCCCCTAGAGAAGGAAACAACAACCTGCTCCAGTATTCCTGCCAGGAGAATCCCATGGACAGAGGAGCCTGGCGGGCTACAGTCCATGGGGACACAAAGAGTTGGACACAACTGAAGTGACTTAGCATGCATGTACATGTCAATCCCCCAAACTTCTAGTCTATCCCTCCCCTCCCCATCCTTCCTCTCTGGTCACCATAATTCAGTCTCCAAGTCTATGAATTTTTTCTGTTTTGTAGATGAGTTCATTTGTATCTTAAAAAAAATTTTTTTGCATATAAATGATATCATATGATACTTGTCTTTGTCTGACTGCTTCATTTAGTATGATCATCTCCAGGTCCACCATCCATATTGCTGCAAACAGCATTATTTCAATCTTTTTAATGGCCAACTAATATTCCACTGTATGTGTGTACCACATCTATACTGTACTAAAGCCCAGGCTTCAGCAGAACCCATTCTTGGGAACATAGGAATTGAGAAAAGTGGATAGTATACTTTAGATTTTAGGATGTCTACATTTCTCAAATTCAAAAGTGATCACTTTTAAAGTCTAAATGTAGGAAAAGAAGGGCCTTCATAAAACCCTAAAATTTTCAATTCAGAATTCCTAAGAGAGGTTGGAGGGAGGGGACAGACCATTGCAAAGGTCTGGGGAGTCCACCATAGAGGTTTAGTGGTTTTATGCTGTTATTTTTACCACACAAAACACATTTCTAAATTCGATTGTGAAAAGGTTTAAAAGCCCATATACTTGAACCATTTTCCTCCATTTAAGGAAAAAAAATTACTCAGTTGCTACTGACTAAATAGAATCTATAATGACAAAAGGGCCAAGAAAGAGAAGCAGCATTAGCTAAGTAGCAGGAAAGGCTGTGTACAGATCCTGTTTAAAACCTCCACCCACTTCTTGAAGGGCTCAGAGAAAATGTGCTACTGTTGCAGATGCTTACAACATCTTTTTTATACCATCCTGACTCTACAAAGTGAAAGAAAGTAAGTGAAGTCGCTCAGTTGTGTCCAACTGTTTGCGACCCCATGGACTGTAGCCTACCATGCTCCTCTGTCCATGGGATTTTCCAGGCAAGAGTACTGGAGTGAGTTGCCATTTCCTTTTCCAGAGGATCTTCCCAACCCAGGGATCGAACCTGGGTCTCTCACATTGTAGTCAGATGCTTTACCATGTGAGCCACCAGGGAAGTCAACTTCTACAGATGGAAAGGAATTGCAGAGCCCTGATAAAATGAACTACAGGAACTGAACTAATGGGCCAGAATAATATGCATAGATGCTGCAAAGACAGAATACAGCTTACACAGATTTCAGAAACAAAGGGTAGTTGCTGTGTCTTATCAGAGAGATGCTCCTGCCAATTCAAGAGATGCAGGAGACCTGGGTTTGATCCCTGGGTTGGGAAGTTCCCCTGGAGAAGGAAATGCCAACCCACTCTAGTGTTCTTGCCTGGAAAATCTCATGAACAGAGGAGCTTGGCGGACTACAATCTATGCAGTGGCAAAGAGTTAGACACAACTGAGTGACTGAGCCTCAGCACGAGCAGGATCGGAGAGATGACTTTTCACATGAGATCTTGTGTCAGGATGATGAACTGACTGACGGCCAGCCAAGCACTTGCTTCAGAAAGCCAGAGCCAAGCCAAAGGAAGCAATTGCTCTCACTTTTGCATCCCCCACCCAGTGCCATGCTTCCCCTGCTCTTTGCTCCAAAGCACATCTTTGGAATTAATAGAGTCAAAGCAGATGACATGACCCAGGCGACACGTGACACTAGAAGTATGATCTCCATTCTACGCTGGAACCAAGCACCAAACTAAGCAGTTAAACTAAATAAACACAAAGAAGTAAACACACACGACACTATGGGTCTTAACAGCTGTGGTAAATCAACTTTATTATACATATTTTAACTTTGTATTAGTTAAACCTAATCATGTTCTTTCATATCCTATTGCTTTTTATTCTTATTTTTACATACATCATAAAATATACAAGATGTGCTTCATTATCAAGTGGGACATAATCAGAGACGTTTTCATTGGGATTAGCTGACTTGTATACAATGAGCTTCTCTGGCTTAATACTGCAATAATTATTTTCAATAGAATTTATTTTGGGCTGGGCAATTTTAAGGGCAAGGCAACACTGAAGAGAAGGTACAGAGATTTCCTATATGCCCATTGCCCCCACCCACACACAGCCTCCCCCATCATCAACATCTCCCCCAGAGAGAGAGGTTACAGCTGAGGAACCTACCTGGACACATCATTACCAACCAAAGAGGCACTTCTAATACGTACTGACCTTGTATTGGGTTTGAATGCTTTATGTATACATGTGCGTGTGCATTTTATAGAGACTGCTGTTTTTCCTGGCACAAAAGCTTCTGTATCTTTGAAAGGATTTGAATATATATAAAACAAATGATAACACTTGAGCCACAGAATATTTCTGAGATCAAACTGAGAGAAAGGAAATGTGCACTTAAAAATATTTCAATCCCAATGTACCTTCTACAAACCTAATCTGTGGTAATCTGTCATTTAAATTGTTTCCATTACATACTGTCAGAAGCAAAAGTAAAAAAAAAAAAAATCATTCTTATTTTGGGATATATTTCATTAATAAGAGCAACAGTAGAATATTAATTATAAACATTCAGAAAAGGTTTATTTAAAAAAAAAAAACTAAAGCCACAGTAATACCATTACCTCATAAGAACAGCAGACATTTGAATCTGGGCTATTTACATAAAGTGTAGGAAAGCACCCAGGGAAAATTTTGCTTCTGGTTTCTCATGAACATTGACAGTGAAACACATGTCACGTTGTATCTTAGGAAGCTGTTCTTTTTCTTCGTTAGATCTGTATAGATGTTCACATCTTTTATTTTATCAAAAATCAGACCTTCTCTGAAAGCTGTTTGGTATTATCCATAAGGAAGAGAATTAATGGCAAGAAGGGAACTAGTTAATCAAAGAAAAAGTCTTGTTGTTATCCATGTCTCTCACATGCAATGATCACTGAATCATATTTACCTGAAAATGACCTAACAAGCTTTAAAGTAAGAGGCTTTGCAGTAGTTCTCAGTGCTCCAAGGACTAAACACAGCATCCCAGATTCAAGGACTGCGAACTCTACAAACATTCAGAGTTAGAAATGAGTCTCCCTGCTCTTAAAACCCTACGAAATGCCAGAGGTGAGACAGAGCCCCACTTACTTAGTGTTATCCCAAAAAGTGGACTTCACTTCACTTAACATCACATGAACCACCAATAAATACAGTTTTAAGTTCCTTTTAGTCTCTTCCTGGCTAGAGAAACTCCTGGCCATTCATCATCTATAACAGATTTTAAGATCATTTTCATTAAGCACTTAAATGCCAAAGCTCTGAAGTGGTGAGTAATTCTAACATGAGCCAGTGACCTTCATTCTAAGGTCACTGACAATCCTAACACATACCAAACAAATCTGAAGCAACTTCTGTTTTGACTATTTATGTTTACATAAATAAGTCATGATTCATAAAGCTTCAAATTATTCATGCTCCAAAGTGACAGTTATCTAACATGGATCATTTAGAATTTATGTATTCTTTAAGAATATTGATTAGACTGGGGTTTAAATACAGTGGCTAAATATTTATTTAGAAAGGTTCTACAGTGATACGGGTAAGAGCACAGAAGTTAAAGTAAGACTGCCAGAGTTTGAATCCTAGGTGCCTCATTTATTAGTAAGGAAGATTTAAGCAGTTTTCTTAACCTCTCTTTGCTTTGTTCTCTTCATATATAAAGAATGGATATAAACAAATACAGTAAGCACTTAGAATGGTACTCAGTAGGAGGCTATGGCAAGAGACTGCAAGGTAAGAGTAGAGAGAGGGTGAATACTTCCTTATCTTTCTGGCTTCCCTCTGTAGGGCTGTGATTTGGTGATGGTTACATTCTTTGACATATATAGCCCCTTCCCACCAATCTTTCTTTCTTGTCTCTGGCTCTTACTAGGTTCTGCTATATCATTTTTTCTACATACCCTTCTTCAGATCAAGGGTGGTAAAATCTTATAATGTAGCTGGTCTCCGAGTACCTCTAAATCTTTTTCTTTCTCTTTTCCTGCCAAAAGCTCTGTAAATAGCTCTTCTATTAGTTTTTCTTCAGTTAAATTCTTGAGTATGGCATTTGTTTCCTGCTGGGGGCTGACTGATATACCCAGCAAATGTTGTCAACTTTATCCTGTAGCTAAAATGGGAAGCGGTGCAAGATTTTAATGACAGGAGTAATCAGCTTAAGTCAGCAATTTGTATTTTTCACTCTGATAACTGTGAGCAGTATGGATTTCAGGGGCAAAACATTCTTGCTTTGGAAAAAATCAGTGAAGAGATTTTGGCAACTGTCCTGGTTACACGTGGTGACTGTCTGATCAGAATAAAGGTAGTAAGTTTGGAAAGTAGCTATGATATTTGAGAACTATTTAGAAGTTAAATTCCTTAGTATTCGTGATTGACAGAATGCAGATGACACAGGAGAAAAAGGGCTCAAAGGTGAAGGCTAATTTCTATCTTAGGAAGTGACAGAGTGATTAACCACACTTATGACCAGCAGCGCAGTTTTGCAGAGCTTCTAAATGCCAGCACAGAAGTGAATTTACCAGAGACAACAATGAATCCATTTACTCGTCATTGAATCTGAGGGTGTTTGTGCAACATTTAAGTGGAGATGTTCAGAGAGTAGTTATACAGGAAATCCTGAAGCCTGGGAAACTG
Source organism: Redunca redunca (assembly GCA_006410935.1). Lineage (NCBI taxonomy): Eukaryota > Metazoa > Chordata > Mammalia > Artiodactyla > Bovidae > Redunca > Redunca redunca. The sequence continues at coordinate 46,253 of SJYQ01084880.1, forward strand.
CTTGGAACTTCAGATGTAGATTTGGGAGTCATCAATTACAAATGATAGTTGAAACTTTAGAGGTGGTGTTGGGGAACAGAGGCATTTAAAGAAGAGACAGAAGAAAGGTGGCTTTGAAGAACACAGAAAGGACAGCCAAAGATGCAAAGATGTACAAGAAAAAGCAAAAGAATGTGCTCCTCCAAGGGAGGGGCCAGAAGGAGGAAGGAGTGATCACCACTGTCAACTGCAGAAATACCAAATGATCGGGGAGCTTCTATAGTACTCTTTACTACTGAAAAACATCTATTGGTTTGGACATTTTTCTCATAGGCTTGTTAAAGGTATCATAAATATGTAAATTTTCCAGCACAGTGACTAGCACACTGTAAGCCTTTTGTTAGTTTTTCTAAAAGATTTATAAAAGTTTATACACAGTAGTAAATATTGGATGTCAACTTTAAAAGTTAACTTAAAAACTATAAATTTTGTTGTAATTCAACTTAACTTTGAAAATATCAAAACAAGGAATCAGTAAATAAAATCTTTACTACTTGGATAAACAAATGACCAGGATAAGCAAAAATCCATAGCCTATTTATTTCTTTGGAGAAGGAAACAGCAACCCATTCCAGTACTCTTGCCTGGAAAATTCCACGGACTGAGAAGCCTGATAGGCTATTTCTTAGGTCAAGTCTTGCATCCTACTGGGTAAAATTGGATATTGATTAGTAGCAGTTGAAGTTGAAGGCATGTATGTGTCCTAAGTCACTTCAGTCATATCTGACTCTTTGTGACCCCGTGGACTATAGCCCGTCAGGCTCCATTGTCTATGGGAGTTTCCAGACAAGAATACTGGAGTGAGTTGTCATGTTGTCCTCCAGGAAATATTCCTGACCCAGGGATCAAACCCACATCTCTTATATCTCCTGCATTGTCAGGCAGTACTACTAGTACCACCTGGGAAGCCCAAAAATGGTGAACGTTTTATGGTAAAGTGTAGAAGGAATGGCCATTGAAACTTCCTTCAAAGATGCAATGGCTCCAATTTTTCAAGACTTTTTTTTTCAGCATTGTGGACCAGGAAATACTGTTGTTAAAAACCATAGGTCTATTACAGCACTATTTACAATAGCCAGAACATGGAAACAACCTAAATGTCCATCAACAGAGCAATGGATAAAGATGTGGTACATATATACAATGGAATATTACTCAGCCATTACAAAGGCAAAGGAACAACATTGTGTCATTTGTAGAGACATGGATGGACCTACAGACTGCCATACACACTGAACTAAATCAGAAAAAGAAAAACAAATATTTGATATTAACGCACATATGTGGAATCTAGGAATATTGTAGAGATGAACGTATTTGCCAAGCAGAAATAGAGACACAGATGTGGAGAGCAAAAGTATGGATACCAAGGGGGAAAGGGAGAATGGGATGAGTTGGGAGTGACATAAATACACTACTGTGTATAAAATAGATAACTACTAAACAGCACAGGGAACTCTATGCAATGCTCTGTGGTGACCTCAATGGGAGGGGAATCAAAAAAAGAAGGTGTATATATATATATATATATATCCCTTGGCTTCCCTGGTGGCTCAGACGGTAAAGCGTCTGCCTGCAAAGCGGGAGACCCAGGTTTGATTCTTGGCTCGGGAAAATCCCCTGGAGAAGGAAATGGCAATCCACTCCAGCACTCTTGCCTGGAAAATCCCATGGACAGAGGAGCCTGATAGGCTACAGTACATGGGGTCACAAAGAGTTGGACACGACTGAGTGACTTCACTTTCACTTTCATATATATATCTATAGCTGACTCACTTTACTGTACAGCAGAAATTTTAATACAACATTGTAAAGCAATTATACTGTGATAAATAATAAAAAGGAAAAACATTAAATTTAAAATAAGTAAATATAGTTCAGTTCAGTTCAGTTCAGTCGCTCAGTCATGTCCGACTCTTTACAACCCCATGAATCGCAGCACGCCAGGCCTCCCTGTCCATCACCAACTCCCGGAGTTCAGTCAGGCTCATGTCCATCGAGTCAGAGATGCCATAGGAAACTCAAAAAAATACCTATAGGTCTGATAAAATTTGTTCACTTTTTGAAAAAGAATGTTTACCTTTTGATGTAAATTTAACTGGCACATGTCTTCCTTTGATATGCAGGGTTTTCCACCAGGTGTCCTAGAAGATAGGCAAATAAGCAGATCCCAAGAGTCCAAATCACCTAATAGCAAAAGAATATGGAAAAACAAACACTTTATCAGATTTGTAAAGGCACCATTTACATCTTCAGATTAAAGAATGTAAACACAAGTAACAATGATTCTGAATATACTTAAAAGACAATATTCAAAGTAAGTAAAATTCAACTTTTCTAATTAAGCAGAACTTACACTTTCATACTGTATCTTAGGGAAAATCCAATGATCTGAAGTTATATCAAGAAATTCCTCTAAAAGACAAAATTAGAATGTTTCAAGTCGCTAATTTTATAAATTTATAAAGTCTCAATTGGAAATTGGAAAGAAAGAAGATTATAAAGTATTTTTAAGAAATGAAGGAGTTGTAAATCAAATAACAAGAACCAAAACACCGAATATTTTGTTCTGGGCCTCTGTATTACCATTAATTTTCATAGGTCTTAAAAATAAAAATAAAAAAAATTTTAAGATTGTTTTCTATATGTTATAATTTTATATTTGTTTATTTTATTTTTGGCTGTGTGAGCTTTGCTCTAGTTGCAGCAAGTGGGGGCTACTCTCTAGTTGTAGCGTGCTGGCTTCTCATTCCTGGACTTCTCTTGTAGGGCGCAGGCTCTGGGGCACGTGGACTCAGCAGTTGTGGCTTCCAGGCTCTAGAGCACAGGCTCAGCAGTTGCGGTTTATGAGCTTAGTTTTTCTGCAGCATGAGGAATCTTCCCAGAGCAGGGACTGAACCTATGTCTCCTGCACTGACAAGCGGATAGATTCTTTACCACTGCGTCACCAGGGAAGCCCCCCAAAATACTTTGATGAATTTTTTTTTACAAAGAAAAAGTTGGGCTAAGTAGGAAATAAAATTCAATGAAAAATTTAAGACAGGTTTTTTCAAAAACAAATTTATGTTCTGTTATAGTCAGCAAGGCTGACTTTAAAATACAGAGTATAATATAGACTAAAGCAAATGATATTTTAGCTATATTTCACCAAGAACAAAGTTCTTTGCCAGTAAATCATAGTTACTTGCCAAAATAATCTCTGCAGAATACATTCTTGCATAATGCTTAAACTTTTAAAAATTAACATATATGTGGCTAGATGGGTTTATTTTCCCTTGTTCTTTTTGATCTGTTTACATAAATTTGTGTCAGCATACCCCTGCATATAATTGATGGTTAGAAACATTTGTTTTATGAGTGAACGAATAAGTAGCTAATGACAGGAGTAGTAAACACATTACTTCAGAGACAACATAGAAATATCTATCTCAAAAAAAAAACACAAAAAACAAAAAACAGAAAAAGAACCTTAAGTAATACTCAAAAGAATTGGTACTACTTGGGAAATTTCTCCATTTTAGATGGAAATTCAGTTGAGAAAATGAGGCAATTTCTGTTCACATGGCATCTTTTGTTGATCAATCCTAAGATAAATGATCCTTCAAGTAACATTTAGTACCTGTTAGTATTTGTGCCAGACCTCACAAGTCACTTCCTGCATTGTTAGTAGCTTCAAAAAGCTAGGAAATATTCAAGGCCATCTTAAAAATGTTCTAGAATTTCTCACTTGATAGCCTAATGCTTTCAAAGAAGAGCCATACTGGGGAAAAAAAGGTTGATGAGGAAGAATGATCTATGATGATTAGGAATGAAATTTCACTGTTCACTTCTCAAGTCTTTTTCCCTTTGACAGGTCCTGTGTGGTCTGAGCTATTGGTCTATAGTTTTCCTGTTGCTAGACAGGAAACCTCTCTGCCCAACCAAAGGATCCAGACAACTGAACTCAAGTTAACATCTGAGCTTTCATCCTAGAGCTTCTCTGCTTGCTTGATGTATCTCAAAATGCTGGAGGATAGCACAGTAATTCAACAGACCAAGGAGAAATGATGCTTGTGATGGGGAGCTGGGAGAAATCTCATCCAGTAATAGCCATCAGGCCTCAGATGTCAAGGGACTCCCCTGCCCCATGCATCCTCACTTTGAAGGAAACTACAAATAGATTCCCATAGTCAAAACCTAATACTCTATGATGATCCCAATATTTTATTTTAAATGTGCATCTGGCATTTTCAGCCAAAACCATTTAATATGGATTCAACAGGGAAAACACAGAGACTGGTTTTATTTGCTATTACTTCTAGCCCAAGAAACTAAAACACTAGAAGAATACTGCTGTCATAATACACACAACTAAATATTTTAAAAAGATAAAAATAAGCAGAGAGGGGAGAAATTCATATTATGGACTACGCTGTTTGGGTGTTAAAATCAGAATATGCTTTGTATTCCTCTAAGTCTGAAGCATGCCCCTCTTCACTACCCAAGGCATACACACAATTTCTAGAGTTGATAGAAATATATATTTAAGTCATAAATGTTTGAAACTGGAGACTCATTTAAATAATTCAGAGCATTCAATTTACTAAGAACCTCCTCTGAGCCAAACACTGTACTAGAAATTATGAAAGTCAATAGCAAAACAAAAGGGCAGACAGTCACTGCCCTTAGCAATCTGTAAGGGATCTAAACATCAAAAGGAATTTAGGCTAATTCATGAAGCATCACACAATTTCTTGACATTCATAATGCTACCCCTCATCTCTCAAAAATATTTAATTAATATTTTAAAGTAAAAGTTAATATTTCAAAGCCACTTTATAGTACATCAATTTCCTCTTAAAATGAAGGAAACTATAACTCAAAATTTTAAGTGATCTCTTCATATGGTTCTTGCCTAATTCTTACCACCATGATCTGAAAACATGCTGATTGTTTCCACTCAAAATTCCTATTGTTATTTTATTGTTATTCTACCTCTATTTCCTAAATTTTCTAGTTAAAGTAGACCTGTTCACCTTCTCTCCATTTCTTACTCTTTTCAAGTCTGCTCCTCTCCCTGACTCCCACAGCCCTTTTTTAAAGAAAAGGCATTATTTGTTTCATGAGTGGTGCTATGTATTCAAGCTTGGTTTTAGGAAAATACCCCAAAGCCATGCTGAAATCTAGAAACTGTGCAGAGAGAAAATCACACTCAGTAGTGAAATAAATCACATTCAGAAGTCAGCCTTGGAACATCTTGGATACAAATCTATGCCCCAACAAGACTAGAAGTATGAGTGTTTAGTGGACAGTGCCCGCGTGGGCAGCAGAGACTGCAGAGGCACAGGGTATGGGGTGTGTTTGGCCTGCACCATGTTTGTTTTGGTTTTAATTTTAAGCACTTGCCAAAATGCAAATGTCAGCACAAGTCACATACAAATCCAGATTTCAGCTTTCACTTGAAAACTTAGAAATTTTGGGTTCATATCCTACAAGGCAGCCACTGACAGTTGAGGGCAGCTTCCCACATTTTCTGTGGTTGACTATAATGGTCCTGCCTGGTCCCACCTCTGCCTGGGCTTTTTGCCTTTAGTAGTAGCAAATAGTCCTTAGAACTGGTTGGTGTAAAACACTGTTGTGTCAGTTTTCCATGAATCGTTCTTTGAGCAAGTTGATGTTCCAGCTTTTAATGAATTAGGCTTGTTCATTAGTAAATGGGTTTTGTTGAGATGACTGTAGGCAAGTTGATATTTCTCAGTTGGTCTTTAAAGGATGTCTGAACATACCCTTTGATTTCCATTTTTGGCCATGCTTTTCCACAAGGTTGAGTAAGGTCACTTCAATTCCAAAGACATTTGGTTGTTCATGCTAAAGTTGGCAAGGGCTTAAGTGTGGCCTCTCAGAGTCTTCTTTCTCCAAGAAGCCTGGGGGGAAAAAATTAAGATTGCCCCAAAGCCATTTTTTCCCATATGTCTTTTCAGTTGGATTGTTAAAGTGGGCCAGGTCCCACTCCTAGGTGGACCCGCCTTCGTTTCTTTCTTGTTCACACCCTTTTTTGGATTCTCCCCACTTTCAGTGTGTCTTGGGCTGTTGCCACAGTTAAACGTGGCCCAAGACAGGCTCTTTCTAGACACTGAGGCAAGTATTTTTGGTGTTGGTCTTACTTGATATGTTTCTTCTGCCCCTCAAATGTTGACATTAGTTTAAGAGCTGAGAAGTCAGATTTGAATTGTTGCTATATGCAGAAACTAACACAACATTGTAAAGTAACTATACTCTAATAAAAAGTAATTTAAAAAAAAATTTGGATTGAGGAAAAAATGGGCAAAGCAGATCCTGGCCAATTTGGAGGATGGCTTCTTAGGTTTTCCTGGCACAGGGGAAGATGACCTTTATGTGACTCAGCCTAACCAAATGCCAAGGCCACACCATACATAAGAAAGAATAGCAATAGCAGTGGTAATGAATCAACAGCAAATAGTCTTTGAGTACTTATAGTATACCAGGTACTGTTCCAAGTATTTGCATTAATTAATTTATTTTACACAATACCTTGCTAGGTATATATATTTTTTCTTTTTTCAGCATGCTGCGGCTGCTGCTAAGTCGCTTCAGTCGTGTCCAACTCTGTGCGACCCCATAGCCGGCAGCCCACCAGGCTCCCCTATCCCTGGGATTCTCCAGGCAAGAACACTGGAGTGGGTTGCCAATTCCTTCTCCAATGCTTGAAAGTGAAAAGTGAAAGTGAAGTCGCTCAGTCGTGTTCAACTCTTGGCGACCCCATGGACTGCAGCCTACCAGGCTCCTCCATCCATGGGATTTTCCAGGCAAGAGTACTGGAGTGGGGCGCCATTGCCTTCTCCATTTCAGCATAGAAAGGTTAAGTAACTTGCCCAAGGTCAGCCATCTAGTTCAGGGTGGGAAGAGAATTTGCATATAGGAAGTCTAGCTCCAAAAACCATGTTTGTGATCACTACATAATTATTGCTTCCAAAAATAAAAAATAAAAACAAACTGGAAGGCAAGAAAGACATCTAGCTTTTGATGCTTTATATGTATTAACTTATGCAGAACTTCAAACAACACTGTGGAGTAGAAACAATTATTACATATACTTTACAAAAGAAGGAACAAAGAGGAACTATTTAGCTTTGGTGTTTTCTCAGTTATTGGTATTTTTCATTTGGGATCATGGAGAAAAAAAAAAAAAGACCATAACAAGTATAACTCAGGTATTCCTAGAATCTCACCCAGCAATAGCACCCTAATACATTATTAGTGATACCATTGATAACTGAAGTAACAGAAATACTAATGTATAAAAGATCTCTCCCAACTGCAAATGGACTGCTGCTGCTGCTAAGTCACTTCAGTCGTGTCCGACTCTGTGTGACCCCAGAGACAGCAGCCCACCAGGCTCCCCTGTCCCTGGGATTCTCCAGGCAAGAACACTGGAGTGGATTGCCATTTCCTTCTCCAATGCAGGAAAGTGAAAAGTGAAAGTGAACTCGCTCAGTCATGTCTGACTCCTAGAGACCCCATGGACTGCAGCCTACCAGGCTCCTCCATCCATGGGATTTTCCAGGCAAAAGTACTGGAGTGGGGTGCCATTGCCTTCTCTGCAAATGGACTGGGGAACGATAAATATTAACTGGGTTTCCACCTACTTTTGAAAAGAAATCTCTAGAAGTTTCTCAGATGTTCTGATGGTTGTAATAATTTCTTTCCCTTTTCTGTCATAAGGAAACCAGAGCAGGGCTAGCTCTGAGATCAGGCTAGCCAAGCCCTTAAGAGAGATCACAGGACATGGTTCTAGGAAAACAAGATGTGGATGTTCATTCTCCATCTCAAAATTACAAAAACATGAAAAATCTACAAGATTCTTTCCCAAAACTATGGAACACTATTGTTCATTATCATGCCTCCAAAGCATTGACTCTGAAAGTAATGAAACTCCATAGATAATTTTAGAAGGCGACATCAGGTTCCAGATGTATTAATTCAGACATAATATGGTGGTGCTGATTGAGTTTTTATCCTTCTCTTATTACCAAATTCAGACTTAAATTGAAGAAAGTAGGGAAAACTGCTAGACCATTCAGGTATGACCTAAATAAAATCCCTTATGATTATATAGTGGAAGTGAGAAATAGATTTAAGGGCCTAGATCTGATAGATAGAGTGCCTGATGAACTATGGAATGAGGTTCATGACATTGTACAGGAGACAGGGATCAAGACCGTCCCCATGGAAAAGAAATGCAAAAAACCAAAATGGCTGTCTGGGGAGACCTTATAAATAGCTGTGAAAAGAAGAGAAGCGAAAAGAAAAGGAGAAAAGGAAATATATAAGCATCTGAATGCAGAGTTCCAAAGAATAGCAAGAAGAGATAAGAAAGCCTTCTTCAGCGATCAATGCAAAGAAAGAGAGGAAAAGAACAGAATGGGAAAGACTAGAGATCTCTTCAAGAAAGTTAGACATAACAAGGGAACATTTCATGCAAAGATGGGCTCGGTAAAGGACAGAAATGGTATGGACCTAACAGAAACAGAAGATATTAAGAAGAGGTGGCAAGAATACACAGAAGAACTGTACAAAAATGATCTTCATGACCCGGATAATCACGATGGTGTGATCACTCATCTAGAGCCAGACATCCTGGAAAGTGAAGTCAAGTGGGCCTTAGAAAGCATCACTACGAACAAAGCTAGTGGAGGTGATGGCATTCCAGTCGAGCTGTTTCAAATCCTGAAAGATGATGCTGTGAAAGTGCTGCACTCAATATGCCAGCAAATTTGGAAAACTCAGCAGTGGCCACAGGACTGGAAAAGGTCAGTTTTCATTCCAATCCCAAAGAAAGGCAATGCCAAAGAATGCTCAAACTACCACACAATTACACTCATCTCACACGCTAGTAAAGTAATGCTCAAAATTCTCCAAGCCAGGCTTCAGCAATATGTGAACCGTGAACTTCCTGATGTTCAAGCTGGTTTTAGAAAAGGCGGAGGAACCAGAGATCAAATTGCCACCATCTGCTGGATCATGGAAAAAGCAAGAGAGTTCCAGAAAAACATCTATTTCTGCTTTGTTGACTATGCCAAAGTCTTTGACTGTGTGGATCACAATCAACTGTGGAAAATTCTGAGAGAGATGGGAATACCAGACCATCTGACCTGCCTCTTGAGAAATCTGTATGCAGGTCAGGAAGCAACAGTTAGAGCTGGACATGGAACAACAGACTGGTTCCAAATAGGAAAAGGAGTATGTCAAGGCTGTATATTGTC